>ULGS01000002.1:993658-1344507 GCA_900519055.1 Yarrowia galli
GGGTACCGTCAGCGCTCGCCATCATCCCGATGCTCTGGAGAGCCTGTACTTCTTGATCGACTTGTTCGACTGGAATGGTATTGTCTGTGACAGACCAATCTACACTACTACATTAACTCAGGTATCGCAAGAAGCAGATTGGTCTGTTGTCTCTGTCATTCTAGGCGAAGCCATTCTATGTCCCTACTTCCTGAGGACCCCATCTCGTGGACTTGACTACATCATGTTCTAAGAAGACCTCCATGGCTCACAACACCTATTCCCGACTAGACACAAGCCATACCACTCTTCTCACCACCATCTCTTTTCGATGTGCCTTTAACAGGGTCAGGGCGAAATGGCCCCAAGGGGGTGTGGCCCCAAGGGGGTGGGTTTACTTAGTTGACAATTGTATGTATTTTCAAACCCTTCAAATCAGTGACTTGAAAGAAGAGGTAAGTGAATCTCCGTCGTCTAAGGATGACAACGCTGGGCTTGGTTCGTTGGTGGCAGCACTTTTGCTACAGCTGGACAGTGTCTGTGAATCTCAAGAAGACCTGTAATCCTAAGATGTATCACGTGAAGACATAGAGAGAACGGGGTGCTGATGTGAGTACTTGTCTGAGTTAGACGGCGGAGAAATGCTTGCACCAGTGAAATCATGTGTCTGTGTTCTTAGAACCCGTTTTCAGCCCTTGTCTTGCCCAAAACCGTAGCCTTCTCGAAAGATTTTTCCAGAATACCCAACTGGATGACAAATACGGCCCCCTTGTCGGCTGGCCACTTCCGATTGTACAATAGGGCCACTCGTCGTATTCTTAGCTCCTTTTCATGTCCCATTTTCCACTCCATTACTAACAACGTTAATGGCTAGCTTAACTCCGAACGCCGATCGGTGTTATCGGAGATTGTCGTGGGTTGGTGGGAAAAGATATTCAACTACATCACAGCCACAACGAGAGCATGAGAAGTACACCGGTGAAATCAGTTTCCCATTTCCTCCTTTATTGCACCCAATACAGCCATTACTATTTTCAGTGGACCTCCATGATATGCACCCTGATGCAGCCAGAACTCAAAAGCTGAAACATCTTGGTAAAGTAGTCGTCTAGTACACGACATTGTTGACTAATCTCAATGAAACTGATACAGGGCATGCACCATCGCATCATCAGCTTCCGTTTCAATTCCCAGCTCTCCAACTCTTCATGAACACAAGTTACGCCCTTCTCACTCTTCATGCTATGCACTCCACTCCATCATGGTGATATTCCAAAAGCTAAGAACGTGACATTCCCGTCGGAAATGAAACCCTGAAGTTTGTCAGCCGGACTACGTCTCCCGTATTTCCAACCTTCGCTAGACCTCTTCCGGCTGGTGCCACAACACACAATAAGCCAACCAACGACTATATATACCAGTGTATCCCTCGATGTCGTTACAACACTTTTCTACAACATTCAACTGCAATGACACAAACCCACAACCTCTTTTCGCCCATCAAAGTCGGCTCGAACGATATCAAGACCCGGGTCGTGCTCGCTCCTCTGACTCGAGCCCGAGCCTTGCCTGGACATGTACCTTCGGATCTATCCGCAGAGTACTACGCTCAAAGAGCAGCTCCTGGCACTCTTCTCATCACCGAGGCCACTTACATTTCTCCCGAATCTATTGGGTTTCCCGAAGTCACGGACGGTTACGTGCCTGGAATCTGGAACGAAGAGCAGATTGAGGGCTGGAAGAAGATCTTCAAGGCCGTTCACGACCGTGGATCCAAGGTCTACATGCAGTTGTGGGATATTGGACGAGTGGCATGGTACTCCAAGCTACAGAGACTTGGCAACTACGTCCCCAGAGGCCCTTCGCCTATTACTAACAAGGGAGGAGAAGATGGCGAGCACTTGAAGCCTCTGTCACACGCAGAGGTGAAGGACAAGGTGGCTCTATATGTCACTGCAGCCAAAAATGCCATCGCAGCCGGTGCAGACGGAGTAGAAATCCATTCGGCTAACGGATACCTCCCCGACACGTTCCTGAGAAGTGGCTCCAACCAGCGAATTGACGAGTACGGAGGAAGTGTTGAGAATCGGGCCAGATTTTCTCTTGAGATTGTGGACTCTATCACTGAGGCCATTGGCGCTGATAAGACCGCTATCCGATTGTCTCCTTGGTCCACTTTCCAGGACATTGAGGTGAACGACACAGAGACCCCCGAGCAGTTCACTTATCTGTTTGAGCGGCTGCAGAAACGTGCCGATGAAGGAAAGGAGCTGGCCTACATCCACGTAGTAGAGCCTCGACTTTTCGGTACTCCTCAACCCTGGGAGTCTAACGAGCCCTTTAGAAAGATCTGGAAGGGAAACTTCATCCGAGCTGGTGGATACGATAGAGAGTCTGCCATTGAGGATGCTGACAAGGCTGATAACACGCTGATCGCCTTTGGTCGGCACTTTATTGCCAACCCTGACCTCGTTGAGAGACTCAAGAAGGATCAGCCTTTGAACAAGTACGATCGGTCCACCTTTTATGTTCCGGGTCCAAAGGGCTACACCGACTATCCTGTGTACAAGTAGTGGTTGATAGATGGGGGATTTTTTGTTATGATATAGACGAGATATATTTGACTGATAGAACATGTACGAGCAAAGCGTTGATACTGTAAAACACTGGTGGCCACCCGAAGCTAGCCAACAGACATCCCCATGACATCTCTGATCTCTTAAACACGTGGTTGACAGTTTGCTTTGTGTCCGAGTCTCTCAAAACCCTTACTCTTACACTCTTTCACGGAACCCTAACAAAAGCAATCCTATTTTGTTACTGTGGTTTAGTTAGTTGTTAAAGACACAAATAAGCTGTCTAGTCAGGGTTATCATAGAAATACTACGAGGGATCCAGTACTTGATATCCGACTACGGATCAAACAAGAAGATGTAGCACTTTGTTGGGTTTGAAGCTGAGATCAATGGAGCATTGGTAACTTGAAAGGCCATAAAGGGATTTACATTCCTCATCTCACTGGTCGTTGTGTTCTGAACAGAGTTCTCAAGAACCACAGCTCCGTCATCGTCCTGGCCTTCTCTTCTTGGACTTCCTTGACACAGTACTACAATCAATGCAATGGTGTCTATGAGGAGCTTGACCATCTCCTTGATGCCGTGCCATCGTCGATACGACTGAAGATTCATTCGGTGAGACTCCCTCTTGTATGGCTGATTCGGCAGTCATGTTGCCCTAGTTGACCTGTTCAACCGATTTGAAGAGCGTCTGTTGGAATGAACACTGTGCTTGCTTGTCCGACCTATCAACCAACCACCTCGTATATCTCAACCATAGTTGGTCCAACAAAGCTGGAGGTACCAGTGTACGCAGATGGATGAATTGATTCTCCGAGATCTCAAAGTCCAGATTAAGCGGCACTTCCGCGCTCTTCAGAACAGTCGACTTCTCATAGTCCAGCTGTTCTTTCCACGTTTTCAGCCAACCTGTGTAGAGACATGCTAGGACGATCAGACTGACTTGAGTCAACCTATCTCTTCCCATAGCCGAATCGAAGAGATTGTGGGAGAACATTTTGTTAATGTAACAGGTTGGTGGACCTCCCATGGCGGTGCGATCTTTTGACTGTTGCTGGGACTACTGAAAATGGCTCACCACCGTAAACAATGACTTCGATCGTCCAAACACGCTTCCTCCAAACACGTCTAAACGCGTCTGAACGCCCCAACACTGATCGCAACCCGCCTGCCACGACCACCTAGCCCACTCTTTCACCCTCTTCCACCTCGATAACGCACTCTGTGCATTATCGCTGCTAATGGGGTCCAACTAAAAGTGAGACCCACATGTCTCACCTCGATACATGTGCTGCTAAACCATATGTATGGAACCCTGTGGGAAAGTTGGCCGGCAGGAAAAAAGTGGTCTGATAATTTGAACTCCCACGGGTTTTTCATCTGCACCAGGTTTTTCCCGCGTGTGTGTCTAATAATACCTGGATAATGAAACGTAAAAGACTGATGGGTGAAAAATGGAACACCAAGTGTCTCGGTTCTCTCCTGAGACACACACAATGGGATTATATATGTCAAAGAGGCCCAAAGTAGACGTCCTTTAGACTAGTGAGGAATAGGTGGACGAGCACTTGTGCCTCGAGCTATTCTGGGCCAAACTTCTCTTGTGCTGTCACTTTGCATTTTGCTGTTCTTTATGAAATGAGCTTGTGGGGATGTGACAGGTATGCATGTGTATTTTTGGTGAGTTTTCGAGCGGCTTAAAGACGGTGGGGAGAGGTGGTGAAAATTCGACAGAAATACGACAGGATGCACCCCTGTCAGCACTACATTTAGGACATTTCTCCACATTTTTAGCAGCTCTCCTTCTCCTTCGTCAGTCGCTTCTCCCCACCCACTGGTAGTACGGCTGCCTTTCTGGCTGCACAGGTTCCCCTCTCGAACAAAGGCTCTGTGGACCCATGCTAAAAGACTAAATAATACGCGGTTGCTGCTAATCTGTCTCAACGGCTGCACAGCTGCACGGCTGCAGGGATCTGTCTTTGTGGTTTGGGCCAATCGGAAGGGTGCAGGAGATAAGCGGTGGTTTGGGTCAACTGGAAATAGTTGGGAATAGTTAAACAACGAAAGATAGGGGAGAAGAAGCACAAAACGGGGATCTACGGCGAACCTGTAAATAAATCGAGCGTGAATCGAGTGGGCAAAACACAAAAGCGAAGACATTAATGGTAATGACAAGCGGAAGAAGAGAAAGGTCCCACTGACCAAGAGAAAAGTGGAGACAACGCGATTAACACGATTACCACGATTAACGACAATGCAGGATTGAGGACTCGGCAGGTGTTGTCAGTACTAGTTCAGGTGGTCTATTCGTACAGTATAAGAGGAGGTTATAAATCGCGTCTAACCTCATCAATGGCTTCGCAACTACTCCAATTGCCATTACTACAATACCAACAGTGGATCTATCTTTCACCATACAATCCACACCTCTCTATGCTGTCACCCAGATCGGACTTGTACCATGTATAGCTGCGCAATAATTAAACACGCACAGCGCCGGTACAGGACATTGCATGCGGCAATTCCCGATCTCCCACCAATTGTTTGTATTCTGCTTTTGAAAAGCACAAAACGGGTGCAAATGGCGGTACCTGTGCGTACAATTACGTATTGCTGTGGTTGTGCGGCGTTATAACTATGTCCGTCCGTTCAACTTATGCCCGGTCTTGGCTCTATTTAGAGGTGACTTTAACGAGCCCATCTTTTCAGACCTTTGTGTATTTTTCGTTTGACGATTCTCAGTGAGGAGAAAATATACGAGTCATGTAGAGATCCAGATGGAGGTGGCAGATATTCTACAAAATACCAATGCGGGAAAATTAACGGTGTGGCAGGGCTGTGGTGAGAGGTAGGCTGAGTATTGTTTTGAATGGGCTGAGTTGTGGTGTACAAACACACTGTGAATGAGACAATACACTACAAGTACAAAGGAAGACTGGTGAGAACAGTACAAGTGCTAAATCAGATCTTCAATGACAATTGATTGTTCCCACAGAGGATCCGTTGTCTACACTATAGCACTATTGCCAACGCGTACACTTCTGTCCCATTCTCCATGTCCTCCATACGGCTCACAAACCACTTGTCCTCCAAGACGATCATATATTACGCCAAGAGGTAAGACCCTATCCAACTCCGGAGCTCGTACCCCTAACTCTGAGACAGGGCAAACGGCGAACACCTTTCTTCTTCTACTACTAGCCCAGTAATACGGGGTAGTTGGCCCACTGATTTGGAAGGGAGATTACGAAGCCACACAGCTCAGACCAGCTATAATATGGTGAATACGGGTGGTTGTTTCTGATCCCAGTACGACTAGAGATACGGGCTGCTCTTTCTAGTGTATCTCCTGGCTCATACTGTATTACTTGTACAGTCAAAGGGTTTGATGATGTGCTGCAGGATGGAATTCAGGGTGTAGACTCAAAAGTCGCTCATAGTGCCGTAGAACTGACCTGGCAGTTGAAAGAAGTCACCAATACAGCTCTTAGTCACATCTGTTCAACTTCTCCCGACACTACTTACTCTCTACAACTTTTGATCAACATCAGAAGCCCCTCCTTAACCCCATACTCCACAAATACATCGGTCCTATAATAGAGTATCTCCATACACCTAAAACAGCACCAATCTTGCTCAATCAGACCATAATTTAAATCACCTATCAATAGATGGCTGCTCCATCCCACCATCTAAGATCTGGCTTACTGTACTATACTGTAGATTGGGAGGGCTGCCCGCCAAAAGAAAGCCCCAAAAAGCAACGACACAAAAGCAAAGTGTCGAGGGATGCAATTTATAGAGATCCAGGAAGAGGGACGGATGGATGGTTGGAGATCTACACTCGAAGAGTGTGTTTCAGATTGTGCGACCCTGAGACATGGAACCTACATTTGAGCAGTACGGTGATGGCATGGAGATGTGGAACGAGTAGGGCTATAGGAGAGATTGAAGAGGGGAAAAGATACGAGCTGTTGTAGGAGGCAAGAGAGGAGGTCTCTTCCTACAGAACGATTGGGACGATCTGGTTGAGTATAGCTCAATCACGTGCTCTACAGGAAGTACACTGTTGGGCTCCATGCACAACCGAAAGTGCTCTGAATGTGGTGACAGGGGGTGAATCGACAGGTGAGAGTCTACGCTGCAGTGCAGGTGGTCATGTAGACGTCCTGGTTGAGTTCTTGTTCTCCTCACCAGTGTTCTGAGTCAGTTATCCCTTCCTACTCTTCTCTCAACAGCTGTTCCCTTTCATCATACTACAGAGCTCAATAAGATAGATACAGACAAGATGGTAGCCTTGGAGACATTCTAACAGTGTTCAGATCTCCCATTTCAAGTCTCGGGGGTCATATTGCTGTTTTTGTCGTGATTCTTCGTTTTTCTTCATTCGTCCTGTGTGGAGGCAATGCACAGAGTTCAAGTAATTAGTAATAGTGGTGCTGACGATTAATCAAGTCGCCAACAATTCCCAACTACTGCAGCTCTTCTCAGAGTCCTTCCGTAGAACATTTACTTTGCTATGAGGCTCGACAGACACTTTCACTGCTCTGATCTCAAAAGTCAAGAAATGCTCACAAAACAGATCTGAGAACTCGAGGAGGTTCGCTTGACACCACAGGGTCATTTGAGGCACAGTTCTAATGTGTCCGAAAGGTCCCTGTTGTTCTAGCACATCTACACCGTCTACCAGACTTGGTGTCCCATGTTACTCTCTTACTTGAGCACATCCTACCCAGAATACGTTCCAGAGATGCTACAACGTTAGTTGAAACGGAAATCAACTCCTCAGAGCTGCCTAAGACCATTTCAGAACCACTCCTGTCCCTTCCTTCAGTCCATCACCCACTAGAGCCTACAATGTCCAACACAATCTCAGTACACAAATCAGGACCACTCTGAGAGCTGACAAGACCAACCCAAGTCACTGTCCCCACCCCATCACCTCCCCCCTCCTTCCATCATCACAATTAAACATCATCATTAACTAACACATCATTTGTCGTTGCTCCAATATGGACATGACCTTCCACGTCAACATCCAGTGGTGGAACCATGCCGGTTTAAAGACCGGCCTATTTACACTCCTCTTGGTCCTCTAGATTGAGCCGTAGAGAGACTCTTCCTGGAGAACTCGTCTATCACACTCCGTTTAGCTGAAATCAGAAGCTTGGAGGTTTCGGGTCATGGCCGGAAGAGCGATTCGAATGCCATCCAGATCCTTGGTGACAGTCACCTGACATCCCAGACGCGAAGTCTCGGTCAGGCCAAACGCAAGATCAAGCATATCGTTCTCATCATCATCAGGCTCCTCCAGCTTATCGTAGTACTCAGGGTCCACAATCACATGACAAGTGGAACAGGCACAAGACCCGCCACAGGCTCCCTCCATGTCCAGATTGTTGGCCTGAGCAATGTCCAACAGATTGTCGCCCTCACAGGTATCCACCTCAATCTGTTCGCCATCCTTGGTGATAAACGTCACCTTGATTTCCTCGCCGGGCTTGGGCTTGTGCACATGACCGTGGAAAAGAGGTGCCGAGGTCTGGAAAAGCCGGGTCGCCGGGGCAACGGGCCGAACCACCCGTGGGACGGCCCTGGACGCCTGCAAAACCTGTCGAGAGAGCGTACGGAGCATTGTCGGTGGCGTTGAAAAAATGTTGATTTGAATCTGGCAAAGGTCAGTGTTTTAAACTCTATCTGGGGAGCACAGAGTGGGGGATTAGTCAGCGGAAAGTGGTAGTAGACGGGATTGGGTGGTGGAAGATATTGACAGAATGGTCTACTTCTGGGGAGTCGAATGGAACTATTATTATATGTCTAAGATGAGTGTGAAGAGAGTTGTGGCTAATATAATAAGCCGATTCATTGCTTTGATGATTCAATTGGTGAATCGGGGTGCTATAAAGCCCCCAGAGGTGTTTTCAGACAGTTCAGAGCATGTTAGATCTTTTGGTCTCTGCTTTTCCCCTATCACCTCGAAGAAGAAGGCGTTATGTCTCATTCTGAAGTTGCTTCGGCTTAGTCAGCATTGTGGATACTGGTCTGATTCAGCTGGGAAGAGACGCAATCTACTCCTACCGCTATTTGGAGTTCGATGCACTCTTCAGTTTTTACATCTCTGATCTGGATCACCTTCTATAGACAGCTCAACATTCATTTCAAACTCAACCAATAAGAAGGCATACAGTAAGACAAGACTAATAGGACGTTGTAGAATGGTGAATAAGTTGCTGAAGAAACATTGATGAAATGTCAACCAATTAGTGATAATTGCTTTTGCTCGTAAATCTACAGACACAAACGGAAAGTCTTGATTCTTACCCATTTCGCTATTTCCCAGACATTCGTGTTCCTCTCTTTTGTGGGGTGGATCGCAGATCGGTAGTGGGCGGAGTGGAGATTGGGGTACGAGTCCTACAGGTTCAGAGTATTGGTAGGGGCCATGGCAGGGATTGGTAGAACAGGTTATGACTAGTTTGGTAGTCATGGGAACATATATGATCTGTTCAAGCCTTCTGATCACGTCAGCTTGACTGGGGGTATTAGAACAAGAGGTTTGGACAGACAGGCTGCTTGTAGATCGTGTAATATCGTAGGAGCTCCAGACTAGACGTGTAGGCTTGACAGACCCACCTCGTCACTGTCACCCACCATTCATTCAACTTTGTCCCTGTGAGTAGATCCCATCAAGTTCCGTGTTCAAGATCAGATTGTACCTGTCTGTAGGTTGTACCTCAATGTGCCGACTTTTCAGCCCTTCACCTGCGTCAACCTCACCTACATCAACCTCACCTCCATCAACCTCACCTCTGCACAACGTATCCAACCACCGATCTCCCCCGCCAGTTCCGCACTGGCTCCCTCCGCCCCCCTGTTCGCGTACAAGTCCAGTTTCCGGCGTCTGCAGGTGTCCGGACGCACTTCTGGGAGGCATAGATGGCCCGAATAACTGCGCGGAGCTCACAGACAGCAGCTCGGCGGGTATCCCAAAGCGGCCACAGGGTCCCGGCATGCCAAGGTTATACGTGCCCTTGCGTCCTCTCAAGTGCACAAACCAGAATCTCCGAATCCTCTCCGATGTCCTGCACAGCTGGTAAGTGGGTGGTAGGCAAGAAACCTGTGAAGCGCGGCTAAGTGGGTCTGAGGGCGGTTATTGCAGTGTGAGTGGTGATGCACACGACGTCTGGATGTGTCCTCAGCACAGACGCACCTCTCTTGGCTTGCTTCTACCGTCTAATAGATCCTTGATGGAAGCTATGACAAAGTATGACAAAGTACAGAATGACAAGGTAGCCTGGCTCAGTTAATACAGGTATGCATATAATAGCGATAATGAGAAAAGAGTGGTGTGTGATTGGTCTGGAAGGGGGTGTGTGGCTCAGGTGAGGTCAGGCGGGATTGAAGTTGATGTATGATGTCATCGACAGTATTCAGGAGAATTTTTGAAGCTTCTACGTTGATATCGGTGGTGTTAGATGAGTCCCTGTTGTGTTAAGCAGAGTGCTAAGTAATAGAGAGGGCTTCTCCCAATAGATCCGTTAAACGATGAACTCCATGAACAGCTCAATCTGATTTCTGAAAGCTCTAACCAAGTTGATTTCGAGTCTCAGCTGTCCTGCCACTCTCTTGACCTCCGCTATCACTCTACAATCCCGTTTTCAAAATGTCGCTAAAACTCTTCCCCACCCCAAATCGAACTCCCACGCCACCCCGCTATCACGCACTATCGACTATCACGCATAACGACTTGTAGCCAACGCCACGACACAATGGAAGCGAGCGAACTGTACAAGAGCTACGAAACGGACTTTCTGCTGGCGCAGTCAGAAATCGAGCAGAAGCTCGAGAGCATCGCGACGCTCGAGCGGGGTGAGTTTTGTGGAGGGAGAACCATGGACTGTGGAGAGAGTTATTGGAGAGACGTCGATCGAGAGGGGCTAGTGACATTAGCAATGTTACAGCTGATGGTTGATATCTGTGTGCTCGTTAGAGCGGGATAACCGCTTGTTCCACTTTGATCGACGACTTGATCGGTATTTGGTGACTGTCTGGAGACTCTGATCTAGATACTGCACATCGTGATTGCTATGCAGGGGTGCAGAGGGCTAGTTGGTGGAGATTGGGTCTGTGGGACGGCAGCTTGATGTTGTTGCAATCGCATTCACTTGCTACTGATACAGCTGTTCATGTCCCTTTGCTCTGACCTCATCCTATCCTGTTGATCTTGACATTGTTGACTAAACATCACAATGTCCTAGTAATCATCAGAGAGCATCCTGAATGTGGAGCACATGATCGAAGACGAACCACTGTCGAACTACTCTTACGTACACAGACACACTGCCGCCTGTGTTATGGTTATCGTCCTACCGCTCCTGGCAAATCGGTCCTTCTGCAGCATCGTCGTCCTGCGCACTCCATCAAGTGACACAAAGACCCTCGCGTTCGTTAACTAACACAGACGCTCGAACGTCCGCCGTCAAGGCCGTGGAGCGAACCATTGGTGAGGCCTACGAAATTGTGAGTATTGGAGGAAGTGAATTGAAGTGTGGTTGGTTGGGTACAGCTGACATTCTGGCGTCCTTGAACGGCAGGATTAGATCTACCATGCTGATATTGGAACATAAGTGAAGAACTGCCTGTGGAAAGCACCAGATCGTGGATATGGACGGATCTCTCTGGTCCTGCTCTGTCACATCTTTCTGATTCGGCTGCAGCGATTCGCCTATGTCACCAGACTGCACTCCACAACAAAGTGATAATCTTCTCCCGCCCAGCTAACACAGCTCGACCAACTCTCGGTTGAAATCCAAAACATCCCCTCGTCATCGCGAGCACCTCTGTCTGCCAACCTGCGGCAGTACCGACAGTCGATCCAGTCTGCCAAGAAACAACTGGCCAACGTTGAACAGGCCGGAGCCCGAAACGAGCTGTTTGGAGACAGATCGACCGGAGAAGGAGATATTGCTCTGGACCAGCGACAGCAGCTTCTGTCTGGCCAGGAGTCTCTTGACCGAAGCTCCCAGAGAATCAGAGACTCGCAGCGAGTCGCCAACGAGACGGAGTCCATTGGAGCCAACATTCTGACCGATCTGCGGGGCCAGCGGGAACAGATTCAAAACTCGCGAAACACGCTGCTGGAGGCCGATGGCTACGTGGACAAGAGTATCCGGACCTTGCGGTCCATGACTCGTAGGATGGCTATGAACAAGGTGCTGACCTACCTGATTATTGCCGTGCTGGTGATTCTCATTCTGCTGGTTCTGGCCAGCAAGTTCTGGTAGACGATAAATGACGTAATGTTGACTATAATTATTAATGAAGTGGTAGTATGTGCTTAGCCGGTGGCTATTATAGTACAAGTACTCGTAGGTGACTGTTGTAGTAGGTTGATAGCTATTGTGAGGATGGCCATCTTAAGATGATGTAAGACCATTCAATGGCTATAGTACTTACTGTAAACAGAACTAGAATCTTAAAACTACGGTGAGCCTGCTGAACTAGATCTTCAACGTGTCGTGAACTGCTCACTCAACCGTCCACGGTCAATTCGCTCATTCTCCAAGTCTTCTGCTCTCTAGCACACTTTTCGATCCGAAGCCCAAACCCGTTAGCACCACTATTGTGTCAAAACTTGTGTCGTTGAAGAGAGAGAGAGAGAGAAATAAAAGCTGCTCACACGAAGATTCCACGGATCATAAAGTCGTTCTATCAATTGACTGTCTCCATTCTTTGAGCTCCTGGTTGACCCACCACGAAGTTCGTGGCTGTGATATCTGCTAGCTCTAGATTCGGGAATGCAACGATTAGCCCTAACTGTGGGCTTCCAGAACCTCTAGACCGCATTCTAACCTCATCTGATGGTGGCTGTGTATCTTTAGTTCGAGTGTTTGTACTTGCAACAACACCTTCAGCTTGTTCAGCAGTTGAGGAGTTGTACTCAGTATCAGTTGAGATTTGTTCAGCACTGTAGTGATAACAGTAGACGAGTAAGAGAGCAGAGAGAGTGTGCTTAAAACTGAGACAAACCCACCGATCTCTTCTTCCATGAGCAGTCTCCTCTTCAATCATCAACCCAACCTCCACCCTCCTCCACCCGAACCATTGTTGGAATGGTGTGGGGATGCATTCTCATGGCCATGGAGCTAATGGAAGGCATAGTGCGGATTAAGAGTGAGCTAACAGCTATTGTTGTGGGTTGGGGATTGTTTGAGGGTTGTATCATGGTGTCCTTCGTAATCGTCAAAAGGGACAGAACAATCACTCAGATCCTATCTCGTTCAATGGGAGAGTATAATGGGAGACTAGAGACATAGATCTGGAAGGCTGTACAATAGGGGTGAACCATTATCAGACCACCAAGCCCCTTTCAAACTCACCATTAGTCTACATTAAGCAGATAAATAACCGACTGCACTATGTGGAATGGGGAGTCACGCACTCTGTACCGACTATAAGTCTGGTCAGCGTTCTGGTGCGGGTGTAAAGAAGCAGTTTAAGACCTGACCAACGGGCTAACATTGAAAAAGAAACGCTACACAAGCAATCACCACGACGCTACGGGGTAACGACGAGGTCTAAAAAGTGCCGTATCTTCTTTTTCTCGCTAACATTAACTTACAATCCACTTGTACTACCTCATTGGACCATCGAGACAAAAGTGACCATTGAAGACACAATAGCGAGTTACCAAGTCGATAACGAAGATCAATGGCTTTGATCTAAGACTAGTCGCTGCTCGTTTTTGGCGCATATCGGGCATTGATCTCCGATTATCTGCGCTGTCAAAAAGTGTCGCGGCTAAATCAACAGTCTCTCGTATTGCCTGTTGTGCAGAACCAGTTGGATGGGCATACATGTACGGACTTGTACAAGTACAAGCAGGGGAGAACGAAAACAGCCAAAGACTCAAAGAGACAAAGAAAGCGAGCTCCAATACGCTCCCATAATCTCTCCACCTTCTCTATTACCGACTCTGCTTCCAGATCTCCTGACACGTGACCCCTTTCCGCTCTGTTTCCGCTCTCTTACCCGCTCTCTTCGTCCCAAACGGCAGGTCCAAGCTCCTCCAACAAGAATAGTTCAAACTTAGTGACATTCAGATGCGAGCATACCTAATAGCTATTGAAAAAGCAAGTCGATAGGAGAATGGTTCTGAGCCTTGCCAGTAATTAGAGCAAAGACGATCGGGAGGTGAAAATAAAGAAAGAGTTACCGAGGTCCCCCTTTTCTCCCGGCCGACGATATCCCTGCCAAAAGCAAACTTCAAGAGTAATAGCACACGTTGGTTATGACGTAAATAATCAACAGTCGGCGCAAACTTGGGCCTTGTGCAAGCAATAGGCGGTTGCAAAAAGCAAGAAACTATAGCTCTGTTTCATGAAGAGGACGACCATGACCAATTCTTACTCATACCAGGGTGAAAACATGGTAGAAAGAGGTGGGCAAAGAGATGATTGGTTGTGCTGAATGTGCTGTACGAGAGTTGCGGAAAGTGATAGAGGCCAGTCACAGTCCGGTAATTGGTGCTTTTTGAGCTGGAGTCGTCAGGAGTGTACCCTGGTAGTTGAAAGGGCTTAATGGTGGTTGGTGTATGGTTCTGAGAGCAGTCACGTAGACAGTAAAGAGCTGTAGACAATAAGGAGAAGGTCATTGTTCGTTGGTCCTATGCCGATCATACAATCATTGTGTTGCCAAAAAAATCGGAGCCCCTTCCCTCACGTTGCCTCCTTGATTGTAGTTGCGCTGTCCTGGTGCATTGTGGTGTATGTTGTAAGGCACCATAGACAGAAGTAAACGACCTGGATCGTCTGTTTGTTGAGAATCGAATGATGTTGAAGGACGCGCGGTTAGTGCTCACATAAATTTGCTCTTTGTGGCTGTTGCTGA
The DNA here is from genome assembly GCA_900519055.1 of Yarrowia galli. Classification (NCBI taxonomy): domain Eukaryota; kingdom Fungi; phylum Ascomycota; class Dipodascomycetes; order Dipodascales; genus Yarrowia; species Yarrowia galli. The sequence goes on from ULGS01000002.1 coordinate 1,008,103, forward strand.
GAACGAAATCGTACACTCAGTTCTTTCATTGTCAAAAACATCCTCATCTTCACTTTCTCAACTCACAACTCCCATATCGTAGTTTTGGCTACTTCACACAACATCTCACAAGTCAACTATTGCTCTGTAATTTCTGGACACAAAGCCAACTACTCCCAACCATCAAAACACATCTCTACAAAACATCGCCATCAGACACAAACACACAAGACGCCATTATGACCTCAAAAACAACTGTTTACGACTCACAGACAACTCCTGGACACTGGAACCAACTCGAACAATCATCTCCACCTATACAAGACCCCTTGCCGAGGACACAACGCTCTGTCACCGTCTCTAACGCATAGTATCATTGTCAAGGGTGGAGAGGGGCGTTTGAGAGTATCTTTTGTACTGGAGGTGTTTGTGTGTGTAAAGCACTGTTTACGAGTCACTCTAGAACACACACACAACCAATTCATTCCGATACAGTGAGTACCCGGCTGTCGACTTACCCAGATCTGCACAGAGACCTCTACTAACACAGATTGTGACAAACAGCCCCAAGAGACGATACCCATCAAATCACAACCCACACAACTCAACTCACGACAGACCATGATCAAACCAACGTTCCTCTCAATTCTCCCGCCACCTCAACCACCAACCACCCCATCTACGCTGCTCTAATTCGCCATAAATACAATAATATTACAATGCTTCAATAATGTGGACAATCTTGTCCACGACTTTTTCGAAAATCGAGTCGTCTCCTCGAACAACCACCAACTTGCCCTGGCCTCTCAGCTCCACCGCCGACGACTCCAACTCGGAGCCCTCAGCCTGCAGATAGATGAGAATGTCGGGGGCAGGAAGCCCTCGCAACAGATTGGCACTGGACATCCACTCCTCCAGATACGACGAAGCCGCAGCCGAAGAAACACTCTCTGAGACGGACGCACGTGACATGAGGGGGTCATGTGACACGGAACCGTGGTGGTGAGGGTGGTCACGTGAAATGGAGCCGCGCGACTCGTGGGCCAGTTCCGCCACACGCGATTCGTGATGGGGGTGGCCGTGGGGGTGCGAAGTCACGTTTTGGTGGGCGGCCTGATGGACAGGGTCGTGAGACACGCTGTCACGCGCCGGATCACGTGCCGCCGACGTGGTCGACGACGATGATGACTCGTCCCGTGACGACTCGTGGTGCTCTCCTCCTCCTCCTCCTCCGTGGTGGGGCGCAATGGCCACACTAGGCGATCTGCCGCTTCCTGCAGCGCTTGCCGGCGATCCACCACTCTCCGACTCCTCCGGGATCACCGAGGTGTCTCTCTTCCATCTCTCCATGGCCTCGGATTCGTGCTCCTCGGAGTAAGTCGACGCGTGACTCTGTCGCATCAAGTGTTCCTGAACAAACTTGTCGGCGATGGTCACGAGATAGCCGTGAAGCAGGACGACGCCGGGGTGGGCCGTCTTGTGCTGTGCCGAGTGAAAGTAGTTGGACACCAGCTGGTGCAGGCACGTGATGCTCCACATGGCCGAGGCGAATCCGTCGGTGATGAAGTCGGGTTTTTGGTTGATGATGCAGGCCAGAGAGTTGGCGGGGGTGGTGGAGTTGGTCGTGGGGGTATCCGAGGCTCCTGCAATGTTGTGCAGGGTGACAAACGAGTACTTTGACTCCGCTGTACTGTTGGAGTTGGCAGTCTCGGACGATTTTGGCTCTCCCTTTGACTCGCCTGCAGTTTTGGCTGCTCCCTCGGCACTCTCGGCCTCCTTTCCTTTGACGGTGGCGGCGTCTGAAGGAATGGGCTCGGTCTTTGCAGGCTCAGCACCGGTGCCAGCCGCGCTTGCGCTACCGAGTTTCTGCTTGACGCTCTCCACCACCTTTCGGCCCCATTCTCCTCCTCCTTCAATGGCCACAATCCTGCTTCTCTCGCTCACCTGTCCAGGTAGAGGCTCACAAAGCATACTCAGGGCATCGGCCTTTTCTCGCATGCTCATAGGCCCTCCCTCCTCCGCCACCAGGGGGCTGATTCGGCCAGACGCAATGGCAATGGCCGACTTGTATCGCACCGACCGTCGCTGTTGCTGAGGCAAGTGGTGGGGTGCCAGGGGGTCGTGGTACGACGACGTTCTTCGTCTCTTGGTCGCATGGTCCTCCTCAATTAACGCATGAGTGGGAGGAAGACGCGTGCGGTTGGTCAACGAGTTGAGACTGAGAGGCGAGTGGAATGCGGGAGAGTATTGCAGTGGTTGAGACGACAGTTTGGGAGTGGTGTTCTCAAACTTGATGTGTTTTCCGGGAGGCTGGGAGGACGTCGCGCTGGCAGCCGAGGTGGGGGCTGTCGAGTTGGGAGGCCCGGGAGGTCCAGCCACAGAGCCCTGGTGGGCGCCGCCATGGGACGCGGCCCGATCTCGTCCTTCCATCTCCAGCTCGTCTCTGGGTACGATTCGGGGCAGCGTCGAAAACGTTTCCGGCGCCGAATTGTGTCTAGTTTGGGCCGCAACGTGCTCCACGCTGGTGGGGTAGCTGTACCGAGCAGCAGGATGGGGGTAATGGGGATGGAAAAGCGCCGCCTGTGGGGGTGGTGGCGGAGGAGGGGGGTACGGCATGCCCGAAGAGGCATCGAACGACGAGTGTGAGCTCGAGATGCTGCTAAAGCTGCCGCTGCTGTTTCCTCCAATGCTTCCGCCCATACTTCCAATGCTTCCCACGCTTCCACTGCTTCCTCCGCTGCTGTGTCGAGGCGAGTATGTGTTTCCTGCTCCTGCTCCGGCCGACGTGATTCCTCTACACACGGGACACACGCCGCTGTTGTTTTCTCCGCCGTTCTTTTTGGGGTTTCGCCGGGGCTGGTATCGGTAGTCCGGGAACCGCTCCAGATGGCTCCTCTTCTCCTCGTCACTGAGCTGCACCCAAAAGTCCTTTTCCGTCTGCGCCAGACTTCGCCATTGTTCGCCGATGATTTTCGAGATTTCGGGGTTGGACTTGCCAGGGTTTTCTGCCACCACAATCGAGTGATGGTGTTGTCGGTAGAGAATGAAGGCGTTTCTGGGCCGGGGAACTCGCGTCACGTTCGGACAGATACAGACGTGTGCCTGGGCGAGTGGTGGGATGTTGGACGGCTGCTGCTGCTGCTGCTGCTGGGGCGGTTGTGGGGCCTGGGGGTGCTGCTGCTGTGGAGTAGGGCCATGTTGCGTGTGTGGCTGCTGCTGGCCGTGGACCTGGGGGTGAGCCTGCGCGTGTTGTTGCGGCTGTGGTGGCGGCGGTCCATGCTGCTGATGCTGCTGCTGTTGTTGCTGCTGTTGCTGCTGCTGTTGCTGTGGAGGAGGAGGAGGAGGCCCTCCGTGTCCAGGATGCCCCGCAGCATGCCCCGGTGGATAGTACATGTATTGGGGATGCTGATGTTGTGGATGGGGGTGGTGTTGTGGGTGGTGGAGCTGCGGCGGGGGGTGTTGCTGGTGCTGCTGTTGCTGCTGGTGCTGTTGCTGTTGCTGGTGCTGTTGCTGTTGCGCCTGTTGCTGCTGGTGCTGCTGGTGCTGCTGTTGTTGTTGTTGTTGCTGCTGCTGAGGGGTATTGTGCGGTGGCCCCTGCCCTGGAGGTCCGTTGTACGACATGATGACGATGGCCGTTGCTGATACCGCTGGTTAGTAGAGAAGACTAGCGTCTATCTGTTCTGTGGCAGCGCTTTCGAAGATGCTGCTGCTGATGCTGCTGCAGGTGCTGCGAAGGGGGGGCTAGGGGGGTGTTGTGGCGTCGTCTATGGTTGGCAGCGTTCGCTGGGTGGTGTCGTACGTCTTCGCCTCTTGCCGCTCTAGCCGCCGCGGTGATGATGACAAAAGCTGGAGCAGAAGCAGACTTGGATGTGAGGTGTAGGAGGTCTCTCGAATTTGAGTTTGCCACCATTTCGAGCCAAGCGCCAAACAAAAGGCTTTGTTGGTTTTGTGCTTCCTTAATCTTCGCAATAAGCTCGGCCAGATTATTATTTACAGACTGGCGAAGCCTATTGCCAGAAATCGCAAAGTGCCAACCTACGGCCTTGGCGAACCTTAACCCTATGCTCTCCTATTGAGATAGACTTTTAAGCGAGCAACCTAAGGTGGTACAACTGGCACAGAAAAGTAGGTGAATGGGAAAAAGGGAAAAGTAGAGAGCTGGTGGTGGGACACGTGAAGATGGTGGGTGTTCGTGGGGGTCGTCTGTGGTTCTTTTTGCGTTCGTTTGCGACGGTTTGGTAGATCTACAGGCCCCCCCCCTCCTCACCAGCCGGAATTTAGCTTGTCTTGTATGACCTGCAAACCCACTTGTTGCAATTACTGTACAACTGGAGACTCTTTTGGTGGTAGGCTTTGGCTGGCTGCTCAGGTTACGAGTGGATACTTCGATCTTCCAAAGTGACACACTTTGAGCTGTTCTGACACAAAACTGTCGGCGATCAGCTATTGTGTAACCTAGTCTGAGGGAGAAGGGAGAAAAGCATAGGATCGAGGTAAACAGTTAGGGGAGTGGGGAGTTGGGCAAGTGTATAATTGAAGGTGGAGGCGGGGGACGAGAATGAGGAGTTTTCAGGGCTGCGATTCTCGCCAAGGTGATGAACACAGTCTACCTGGCATTCATTCTACTGGCCCATGTCAGGCTTGGGAGACTGGGGTGAGATATCATAGATATAGAGAGACAGTGCAGTGCAGGATGTGGGACAGGGCTATCAATCATATCATACACCGCATGCTATAGTCATGGGCGCACGAGAAGAAGGAGAAGAAGAAGAAGAAGAGGGGGTAGTTCTACGTTGTCCTTCCCGACACCCCTGACATTCCTTGCCTGCGACATTCTTTTCAGCCGTGTGAGGGCTGTACCTCCTGGACGAATACTTATGGACGGGTAAGCGACGGGTAAGTAGGGTCCAAAACGCTATACAGAATGTAGCCGGAACTCGCTTTGTGCAACCGAAAGAATGGCCATCGCTCGATCCTTCTTTTTTCGCTTGCCGGCGTTATCCCTCATCTTCATCGATCCAGCAGCACCCCGTTCCTCTCCACCAAAGTTATATTGTTCCGGGTCGGACAGCTTGCCCTAGTTTGCGAGGCTTTAAGGTTCCGGAGGAGGGTGCAATCTGTGGCGTGTGGGCTTGAGACCGACACAGCGACATTAATACGGCTGATGCAGCAAATCGGAGACTACAGGCATGTACAGCTCGGCCGGAGCTTTCGAACCACACCCAAAAAGTCCCATGTTGTCTCACAAAATGTCCGACTTTGTGCACTTGCAACTTTATCCACATTAAACCTCTTCCAAAATTGTTCCACGGCTAGGTGGACTACCTTAATTTGCAGGACGAAGAATACCGGCCATGGTTTGCCGGGAAGCAGCCCTGGAGCTTAGCCAAGCCCACGACGTAAACGGGCGTCCTTCGGCGGTCCGAACGGTACCATTTGGGGCCATATGTGTCTCGATATGAAACTTTAGACTGTTCTTAAGGACCGAATCTGACATATTATTTCCACTAATCGTGTTCTAAGCTAGCCGTATTTGATCCAGATGGAGATATTACTGGAACACTTGAGCAGCCGTCCCAGAGCCGCTCATAGAAGTCCAGTAATCCTGTTGTATCTGTGATAGCGAGTTGATACGGAAAACTTTATTGGGGGAAGAGGAAGGGGGAGGTATCAGGGTAGTCACGTGATATCACGTGATGAGGAGTATGGCTACCCACCTGCATTTCCTCGTATATCGTCGATTCATCTCTCCGGATCGCCCAATCGGTGACTGTTTCGCCCATATTATCGGTACTGTTCGATGCTCATTTCCGTGCCCCTCATGCGTCTCAACAGTTTAGCTCGTATTTGTGGGTAGGTAGTGACGGCGAATGGGGAGGTGTTGGGCCACCGTAAGTAGTACCATTGTAATCAGCTCGTCTAGACGATCATGATGCAGCTCTCAAAATCCACATACCTCCATTTCTCGCCATTCTATGCTCACTCCTCCCTGCCAACTACCTTTTCTAATTAAACCGCTCGATTTGACGTGATCTAATGGGCCCTTTTACAGGGCCTTTGCTTGGCTTCTTCAAAAGTTCCGCGGTTATCGTATATTATCGGGTAGATATTATGGACGGCGTTCGAGAAGGTGTTTGAACAGTTGTTTGGGTGTTGATCGAGTGTGAGTGTAGGAGGGTGTTACGTCTCCCCTACACTTCAGCAGAATATTACCGGTCACGTGCTTCGATCAGGTCACGTGATACAACCGGGTCACGTGCATGAAAAACCACCGCCCACCCCTACCTCTCCCTCCACCCTGTCAAAGTTGCTACAGGCCCAATTTGGAATGCACAGAGACGTCATCATGTACCGTCATGTACAGGCCCGACTAGCACTTGACTTAAGTGTATCTTTTTCAGCCACTAGTGCAGTCAAGAAGGGGCCTACCGTACAGCATTGTTGGCTGGCTTAGTCAACCACAATACGACGTACGAGGGTGATTATAACCGACACTTATCAAAGACTCATTGTCTCTCAATTTATCCACCTCCCTCTCCCGTTGCAATGTTGTTCTCCCCGCCTCCGTATCCGGTTAGACTCTCACGCTAGCGCATCTATCCGAGATCCACTTTTATTCAGGGTGGAGCCATGAGCAGGGATGGGACGAAGGAAAGGTCTGGGCAGCGGAATGGGGGAGCAAACAGGAGTTTGATTGGCTCCTGTAACGTACAGGAGACTGCAGTGTTCGATACTACGGTAGCTCTTTTTGAAAAGGACGTAAATGGTCCCCACTCTGCAAAGATCAAATGTCCAAATCATGGGCGTGTCGTATTGGCGATCTGGATCTAGTTCAAGCTAACGTGGTGCTTATTGATGATCTGGAGAGCCGAGGGACCTCACGTGACAGCAATCAACCCAGCAAACCAGACCGACTATCTCGATCACGGGGTTATCTGATCCGGAAACCAGCTGTTTACTTTTTCCAGCAGCCAAGTGCTTTTTTAAGATCTCTTGGCTGGGTTACAGTGGAGGTACAGGTCGTTTCTTTTGCTCAGGTGTAGATTTACGAGGCGGAGGTGGAGAATGTGATTTTGAAAGGGAGTCCAACAAGAGCGGGCTTATAAAGCTCTAGTGGCAGTTTATTAATGTCTTTGTATTGCCCCGTAGTTTCCTTAGATAACACTACTGTACGGGTTTACTCCCTCACCACCTGTAAACCCCCCTATACCCTTCTCAACCCTTCTGTGCACCATAGCCTCTGATATCACTTGCCGTAGCTCTCGTCTACGTTAGTGTTAAATTGGCAGTAAAAAAAGCAAGCCCAAATGTACGCAAGAATCCCCTATTTGCTCTACTTGGCCTCTGAGTACTTCTTCCCCCAATTGTATTCGTACTTGAAGTCCGGTGTATCCCTCACTACCAATGTACACCTTATGACACCCCCACGAACCCCCACACAACCTACTTGTACCACTTTTTTTCGACAAGCCAACTCCATTTAAACACACCTGTCAACCCCGCCCTCTATTCTTCCTCTTACTTCACTCAACCATGCCTCCTCTCCGCCAACTAATTTTTCGTCCTACCGTCGAACACTAACGGCATATATCTTCGATGGGCGGGAGAAGTTGGGAAAGGCAAGATGACGTATAAAACGGCGTCAAAAAGACCCAACAAGTCGTCTGACCTAGTAGCAGCGGATCTCCAAGAGTGTTCTAGAATTTCCTCGTCCAAAGGCCCTAAATACGATGCCCGTGAAAAAGACAAGATGCCGACTTACCGCGGACACATCCGCCGGGACTAGTTGCTTGTTCACCAGACGTCACTCCCAAAAACGGCAGTAAATGTTCGCCAGATCGAGATCGAGGTGGAAACTTGCAGGGCAGATGCAGATCTTTCCCTAACAGACGTCGTTTTAGGAAAGCGTTGAGAGTAGGAAGTTATATCTCCTGGGCATCAGAAAGCTCATGATTCGTAAAAGTAGTGCACTAAAACTCGGGAGAATGAACTAGAAAGAATCTTTGGATACCATCTGAATCAGCTGGCTCTAGTGGTGCTAATGGTATTGTTTTATATTCGATTGGACAATCGTGCACCCTTTGACGATACCCTTAGATTTTGCACCTGATTACAGATCACTTAATCAATGTCTACAAATAGAACAGAGTCTGACAAAGCTGTCTGTCAAACCTGAGAATAATCCGCTGACGTGAGAATCGGCCCACACATCTTCAGCCCCCCAAGAAACTGACACTTCCGAATCCAGACCGACATGAAACAAGTTTGGTCTAAATGTGAGACACAACAAGAAAATGTGAAACCTGATGATGGAACGGGCTGAAATTGGCAGTGGAGCTGGTCGGGGTGTATACAGTAGATGGAATGGTGGGCGGGTTGAGAAATGTGAGACAGGCCGATGTCTGCCAGGTCTCAATTGTAGCTCTAACTATGACGTCAACTACAACTATGACATAGTTAGACAACCTAACCGTATAGATGGGCTTCAGCACATTGCCAAACTCCCCCCCCACACAGACGTTAGCCGCGCCGTTTCTTTTTCCAACACTTTTATATCGCCGTTAGCCATCATCTGAGTGTTAAAACCGGAAGATCCTGGCATGCACGTCATTCTACTCCGTAGGAGTGTTTTGGGGCTGGAGTACACACGGTCAACAGTAGAGAGAGTCTATCCAGAGGCTTATTGGCGATTCAGGAAGGGGTAAAAAACCTATAGTGGAGTACAGTTGCACCCTGCGAAGGCGAGCACAATAGTTGCATCGGACTCCGCCCGTATTCCACACTCTTAAAACCACTGTTTTCTCAACCCAGTTTTGGAGCCCCCCACTTTTTGACCCCCCACCCAAAAATAGCCTTTGGCTCTAGACCTGCTCTAAGAGGATTTTCTCTTGTCTGCACTCTGCAATCAAAAGATCCGGTAGTCCATCGACTTGCCCTTGTTGCGGGTCGCACGACGAACACTTTCCAGTAGTCGAATATGCGGCATTTACTACTTTCGCCAAGATGTTCTCCAGTCTAACAATGCCTCTCCCAATTAAGCGAAGTTTTGGGTTTGTGCGAGAGTAGAGATGTCGATATATCTCAGCTTTGGTTCAGTGGATTCGGCTAAAAGACCATATATCTGCTTGTCAGACTGGTCGAGCTTATCATTTTTGATTTCAAGCATATTGGACGCAAACCCATCGTTCTACGGCCACCCTCCAACAACCCAAACCACAACCTTCTTTCAGACAACCTCCCGTCTCTTACACAATCGCACTATTTCAGGAACATCGTCATCGCCCTTCAGACCTGACAGCCGTATCCCTTGCCGCCCACACATTGCTCAGTTTTAGTCAGATTTCAAATCCGACCGATTCTGGACCTTCCCGAAGCGCAATCATGTGACCTGAGATTCCGTTGAGATTTTGGCTCACAAAAAGAAACGATTCCGCAAGATATGGTACGAGAAAAACAAATCATGCATAGCTGGAGGTCGGTCCCCTTTGGGGTATTGGCCCGGGTTGCCTCCAGCCATGTCTCGGAGCAAAAACAGAGAGTTGAGCGTTGCTGCTGTCTCACCACGACACACACACATACAACTGAGACAGCTAGACATGGAGGAACAATGCGAAACGGCTGCTCATGGACCTGACTGGATTATTTGAGTATTTTGACACACAATCGTGTGTGTTCCTGAAGCTGGAGAAACTATACACCTCGTTTTATTGGCTTTTGATAACTCTGATGGATGATCACAGGGTACTCCGTATATGTCCACCAAAAGTGGTACGACTCTACCCACGTATACAAAGATACTCTCCACGGTGTACTCCGCCCTGTTGGTGACTATCACTTCTGCTCTTATAGCCCTATTGTTGCTCTTCCGAGCTCAGCATCATTGGCGATGCAAGCACATGTCCGCGGAGAAACACAGAGAGGTTAAACTGAGGATGGAAAGGGTGGGTATGGAGGTGGAGAATACGAGCAGCTACAGGGAGACACCAAGAACGGTCTGGTTGGCAAAATAGAGTCGCTTGGTCACGTGACTAGCGTTTGACGTGTTTGTATTTGGACCTTCCAGAAGCGGACAGTTAAGTGTACTGTACCAGTATGTAGTCTTACTTAGCAGTATCAGGGCCCATTTAAACCATGTGTCTCACACCAAGTGTACCACAGTGTTTCTTAACTAAGAAGAGACCCTGATGATTGATCCCATGCATCACCACCTGAGAAATCAATACAAGCCTACAGTAGATTTGCCAATCGGGCTCTTATTACTCTCAAAACTTATCGCAATCATCTCAACTATCCCAGAAACCCTCCCATTAGCTTCCCTACCCTCCAGCTACGCCCTAAACTTGGCAATGTTACATCCAACACATACGGTATACGGAGTGAACATTGAACAGTCTTCATCCTCCAGTTGACCAGATCTAAGACCGTCAGGCACACTACAGTAAAATACAGGTAAACCAGTTTACCCCAGCTATATACATTGTGCCTGTCGTTTAAACGCGACTATTTGGGAAGGACCACATACAAACCCATCATACACAATAATCGCTCAAGAAAGACTAACCCTGCGACTCCATTGTTTCTCGACTCTAAATTCGTACAGCCTAGTCGTAAAGAACCAATGGCATATCCTGAGCCTCTCTGTTTACCATGGTAACGTTGCGAGACACTTTTTTTTCGCCATTGGGGTAAACCTTTGTTAATCTCCGAACCTCCACGGAGAACACAAAAACGTGCTTTGGGTTGAGGCCCATGAATTTGGACGATCCGTATAAAAGTGTGGGAAAAAGGAATTCCTAGGTGGAAATAGATGATACACGCGTGAAACACGTCTGGTCACGTGATAAGCCCACGAAAACATCTGTTTTTCACCCCTCAGACAGCAAATCAGTGTTATCTACACTCCTATAGGTGCACTGTGAGGTGGAGAAAGAGCTTGCCAGCATAAGTTTTCCAACACCACCCAAAAGACGTCATAAGTGGTACCATTAGAATCTCCTCACTTCCCCGATTCTGGCTATCAACTTTTTACCGCTCTATCTCTGCCACACCAACTTCCCCAGTCTAATCCAGATCTCCCTACACCAATAACGTTACTATGCACTAAAAGCCTTGCAATTATGTGTTATGACTGTGTACCTATAATAACCCAGTGCAACTATGTACCATGTATAGGTCGCAAAACATGGGCATAAACTAATAGCTGAGACGTTCATTTAGTGTGTTTACCGTTTAAGACACTTTGGAGAGGCTCGTTCAGCGTGGGGAAGACTTGTTGTGGAGGTGGGGGTTAAGTTTGGAGATTCAGGCGGAATTGATGGAGATAGAGAGGATAGGGCTGGATTATTATGTGCGTTGATTGAATGACGAAGAGTTTGTCGACTCTGGAATCTTGTATCTTTGTTATTGATGATGTTTGAGATGGTAAGTGATAGTACAGTGTTGTGGTGTTAAATTGACAGTGAGACTAGGTATGAGACATTTGAGACCACCATTCAATTCCTCGCACTCTGTCTACTAAAGTGACGTACATACTCCGTACATACTTGTTGCTGTTTTCCTAGAAACTCTCAGGCTCAATCTTGGCACAGTAACCACCCTCCGTCTGCTGTTGACTCCCAGTATGACTAACAACGTCACCGTTCGAGCGCGGATCCAATTGCAATGCTAAAAAAACACTCTATCCACCTCCCCGCCCGTTTCAGTCCGATTCAGCCCCTTCAGCCCCCCTTCCTTCTTTCAGCCCCAAAACATCTGTACGACAAGCAGTGACTCAAGATCAATCCAGAACCAGATACAGTCTACATGATACACACTAGTGAGAGCGAAAATCTAGAGTCTATCCGGATTGTCGTCGTCCTATCATGCTGCGGTTTATGAATTCCCAATATTCGTCTTTAATTTGAACCCTAGATACTCCACCCTTGATTGCCGAGAAACTAGATAAGGACAGGGCCCTGGGGCTCTACAAGTAGGACCCTGGGGGTTATAAACACTGACATAGAGTCTTTGCCTTTGTCAACTCATCACATTTGTCGACTCCTCAACTCAACCATACCCCCTCCTCCTCCTCCATTCAGTTAGGGCAACTTTCTCTCCATTCCATGCAACCTCGACAGCACCCTTAAAAGCCTTTTGCTGCCGCCACAGTTTGGTCACAGTTCGCTTCTGCCAACTCAATTGACTCCTCGTATCGACTTTGTCGTATTGGAATGCAGATCTGGTGCTAGTGAGTAGCGGCAGGTTTTTTCCAGCTGATGCCCGGTGATGTCAGAATCGTCTGTACCAATAACATGACGATTTGATCGGCTAAAGCGAGCCACACGGAGCCACCGTCTCTCGCCTGTATTCTATTAATACAACTTTAGCTCTATTCGAAGCCATTGTTCATCTTTCTATCGTCTTTCATAAAATCCCACCTTTCCCACTCAAACCCTTGGCCCACTAAGCTCAGAGACAGGAGCTGAGGGTGGGTGTAGGTTTGTAGGGTAATTTGGCCATCTGACGTTTTGTCGAGGTAAGGATGAGATTTTTCGACTCGTCACGTGACATTCGTTCTGGAAATCAACTCACGTGACCGTTTCCAGGCCCTAACCACCTAGTAAAATACCACCTTTCTTACCTCCCCCACCGCCACCTTCAACCAAGGTTTAGTTGAAGTATACCTGGGTGGAGAAAATAGGGGTAAGTGTAAAAACGGCTTCGGAAAGATGTGGAGACGAGACGCTAATTACCAAGCCATGACAACGGCTATTCTCGGCTACTCTAACGCTCCTGCAGTGTATATCACATTGTTATCGAATCATAGAACCACATTTGTCGACATGTGCTGACTGGTTAGGCTTTCCAATGTGTACAAATACAGTGTCCAGAAATATCGCATAAATACAGCCATCTTTCCATACTCACCCAACTCGCCACTGTCCACCATGACCAAGGTCTCATTTAACCTATTTGGGCTGTGTGTCTTAAATATATGCGTTGGGGGATTGCTTTTTCCACAGTTCTCAGAACACGGATTCTCCGATCTACCCCGAAAATAACAGTTATTGGTATGTATAGAATCCCCGAAACTAGCCGATTATCCACAAAGAGTCCGTTTCTCAATACCCCTTACACAAAGCGAGATACAATACGTCTTTCAATTAAACTATACCGTATTCTATTTAAACTCATCCCTCTACTGCATGTTAAATCAATGTGATTCAGATCCGAGACAGTGGCATGGAAGGAGTGAGGGAGTCTCTTAGTAAGCTGGAAGTTGTATCACGTGAAGAAACAGCATGAATACCACCACCTAGGTCACGTGATATCTCTCTCCAACCCATCTCGATCCACTGCAGTCGGCCCGAATGCTCATTGAAGCTACATAGACACAAAGTTCGTTCTTTGTGTGGATCACGTGACGTCTCGGGCCCCTCCGGTCACATGACTTTGATCGGCAAGGGTTGCACAAACAGCTAGAAGCCTTGAAATTATCTGTGCTTGTTGGCTTTTGTGTTTGCACGAGAAAGTTAGGCGTGGAGGGTAGAGTTCTGACGAGTTGGAGGAAGAGAATTCAAGGGAGGGGGTATTTTGGCCGGAAGTGGGTGTATGTTGACGAAGAAACGTTCGTTGTAATGGTTTCACTCAGCCGAGTACAATGGTACCACTCCCGCTTCAATTCACCCACCCCCCACCAAACTAACTACTGTCTCATATTCTGCCGACCTGCAATTAATTTAAAGTGTCTCTCCACAAGATGAGATTTAAGTGGGTCCCCCGACCTTGTCTTCCCCAGTTTCGACAGCTGTCAGGGCAAGCTTGGTATCGGAATGAAGCCTGTCATGTCACGAGTCTGGTGGTTCAGGCTGCGTTGAGATCACATGACTTCCCGCGGGTCTACCGCGCAAACCACCGCTGTCTTTGCAAAATGACCGGTGTTGTTGCGTTTCCGGATTCCGTGAATACACACCTATCTCGATCTACATACATCCCCCCACATTGGCTTTTATAGCACAGACAAGACTCGTATGTGACGTGGCAGAACCATAGTTACAGTTTACTTAGGTTTTGTTGTTTAGGTTAAGTATTAGAGTTGGGAGTAGAGTTGGGTTCATTTTGTGATTTGTGAAGAGATACAAGGGGTCAATAGAACCCTGAGGGAGGGGGATTTATGAAGTGTTGAGAAGAAGTATTCGAGCTGTCACGTGACCGGCGTATTAACGCAGGTCGTCAATCCGCTGACTAATCAACACCACCCACCACCTCACGGCTCGATCTACAATAACATTCAGATCTAGATGGTGAGACATTTTTAGAACGAGATCTGCACTTTCTCGGTTGCATTAACCGAAGGATGTTAGAAGAGACGTTTTAGGGCGACATCAAGGGGGGGCTGAGATATCGTGGTTGGTATGTGGAGAAAGCTGGCGGGGTGGAGAGTCGAGTGGAGTTGTTCGATTGGGTCTAGTTGATCTGTAGAAGAGCTGCTACCGATCTGCTAGATTCATCCCTGACCTGCTCAATGCACATATGCATTGGTTGAGCAATGTCGAAACTCTAGCTGAGCTTACATAATGGCCGAGTCTAGCCTACAAGGGAAAATTGCCCTCTGGAGTCACATGACCCAGTCTTCTTTGCATTCCCAGGCTGCCCAATTTGCTCCCGCTTGCCTTCCATCTGCAGCTCCAAGACACTGCGAACAAGCTTGCAAAAGAATGTTTCACACTTGTCGAAAAAGCAAAGAGCAGCGCGGAAGAGGACCGGGGTCTCGTATGTGCTCCCGTAGGGCTTTGTTGGTTGGGCTGGGCTGTGAGACTACCGGATGGGGGAGAGTCTAGAAGGGGAGGGGGGGCAGTAGAGACAAGTAGAGAGACATGAACCGAGACAAGTGAACGACATCCCTGAGACATGTACCGAATATACCTTTTCAGAATACAATAAGCTGGTCACCCTTTTGGAGAACTTCCCAGCTCAATGGGGTAACTACCGATACTTGTCTCATTACCAGGTGCTGTAATCGTCCACCGCCTACAACCATGTATACCTGCTCTGCATTCGATCAACGTCATTAAAGATACTGTATATATTATATGCAACTCATCTGCAAATGAAAATCGGCAGTTGGGCGGCTCCGACAGGTTGCACAGGCTTTTGCAAGACTTGCTTAGCGTTTTTACAAACTCGACCGTTGGAGTGTAGGTGAGAGGGGGAGTTAGACGTTTTCAGAGGCGGTAAAATCGGTCAAGGAGTCGTCCACAGCCATCACACGCCCTCCCCATAGCCAAATAACACCTCCTTACCACCTTGCTAGTCACATGACTGTCTCAGACCCACTATCACATGTAAGAAGATCGCCATAACGGCTCATGCACTGTCGATCGATTGTGAGATCAATACGAGATTGCAAATTAGTACACAGTAGGATGCAGAAGGTGGGGGGTGAGTGGACTCACGTGACCCAAAACTGTTGGGGGCGTCAAAAGACAAGGCGAAAATACTTTTCTTTGTTCAACAGATCTCTGGAGCCCTTCCATTGGCTGAATGTTTCCGTTCTACAATCATCCAAGTGCATTACAAACGCTCTGGTTGGTTCCCTTTTCAAATATCGTCTTTTGAAACTGTGTTTAGAGATGTGAACAGGAGACACAGTGATAGCGTCAAGTATTACTTGAGGAGAGTCTAAGTAATGGTTGATGAACTACTTGATGAAGCTACCGTTAAAGATAAGTATATAGGCCAGACATGTACAAACGCAGAAATACCAACACAAGGTCACGTGAGCAGCCATTTGCCACGCCCCATGGCACGTGACCTCCGTCCTCCCGCCTTCCCGCGCTCCCGCCTCTTCCGTTCGTATTCGGGACACCTCTTGTTCCGATACCTTTTCTCTCGGCTAAGCGAGAGTTTGCGGGTTTTTAGATTAATGTTAGCATTTGCCAAGCCTCTCCCTTCACACTTGGCGGACAAAAGGGCTAGCAGATGCAGGAAGGAAAGCGGTAAACACACAACGGACTCTTGGACTTTTTGCGTTTCCCACTGGCCCTTTCTTCTCAAAGCCCTTTCCGAAGGACAGAAGTTAAATGGATGAAAACTCTGTGGAAGACAGGAATATCATTGAACTAATTAGCTTCTGTCTATAAACTCCATTGCTGTCACGTGACACCGGTGGGGCGAGAGAGATCTACAGTTACCGTCGCATTCTTGATTATGTAAGATAGTAAGGGGGACGGTCGGGTGAGAGACTGTCTGGAGTTGAACAACATCAATCTCCCCCTTTACCATGCAACCACGTATAACAATGCATATATGATCGAGAGAAGAGCCGATACGCGGTTGAGTAGGGTCGAGATCATGTGACTGACAATGCCATGATTGGAGCGAATGGCTGTGGTGTTACACTACAGGTTCGTAGTTGTGCTTTGGGCTAGGAATGTCTTCCGGTGTGTTCAAAGAGCCCACAATGAAGGCCCAGTAATATATATCAGCTCGTAGTT
This sequence comes from Yarrowia galli, assembly GCA_900519055.1. Taxonomy (NCBI): domain Eukaryota; kingdom Fungi; phylum Ascomycota; class Dipodascomycetes; order Dipodascales; genus Yarrowia; species Yarrowia galli. The sequence continues at coordinate 1,024,557 of ULGS01000002.1, forward strand.
GTCCACTTGCAATTCCCCTCCCATGTAGCTATGAGCATTTTGACCTGCAGTATGCGAGATGAGAGATGGAAGCAGGAACTGTTGGCCGGTGCCTCTTGATGTGCCTCTTGTCTGCGCCGGAGTCGGAGTTTTTGTCTGCACTGAAAGAGGGTGGTTTAAGCGGTGGAGTGGAGACATTGAGCGATGCAAACGAGTGCACTTGAACTGGTACCTGAAACTGGCATCTGAGTGAATGAGACGGAGTCTGGGTCCGTTGTTACGTGAGTCAGTTACAAACCCTCTATACATCACTCGATGTCCTCTTGAGCAGCTCTATACACTCTAGGATGATGCTTCCTACCAATACACACCACCTGCCAAGCCCATGATCCTTCGGAAGAGGAATTCCGATCGTAGAACATGAATCCCTAGCGAACTGGAAAGTCAGGAAGCTGAGCAAGCTGAACCTGATCACATGTCATTCGGCTCGGCAATTCGTCCAACGATGGTGATCTTCCGTAGTCCAGACAGTTTCACATTAGGTCTAAACGTCTCTCGTGGACTGGTCTGAATCTCACATAACGGGAATGTACGTGGCAGTACATACGGTGCTTCTGGTGCAGGAAGTACAAGTAACGCAATCGCATGCAATTAACCGCTTTGCATCATGCGTGCAGAGGTACGAGTATCGGTGGTTACTGTAGCTACAAGTAGCCCGTATCCATCTACAGTATCTGAGAAGTGTGGCTTGTTTCCATTAAGGTGTTTTGTGAAGGATGTGAGATATCTCTAACAACCCATTCTGAGCCATTAAAAGCATAAAAAAAGGTGACCTTCTCAAGTAGAATGATCCTGTGAACACTCAAAAGGCAGCACTTGCAACCTCCTATTTCCCTCCATCTCCGTTCTTGGTCATGTTGACTCAACAGCACATCATACATTAGTATCACCTCCGACCATTAGTTACGTCCGATGCTCCGTCCTACGCCAAGCCCCTCGAACGGCTAAGCTAGCTGCCAGACCTGCCCGTGGAAATTATACACTACTGTACCACCATCTCTCGAGATACGGGTCAGGAGGACTGGGTTGGCTCAAAGTACACCAGGGTCAGGTCTTTGTGTCTCTTAGCAGTGTCCGATAGCGTGGAGGTTGCTTTCCAGGGTCACGACAAGGCTGTGTTTCAGAGTGCGCTAAAAAATGGCGTGAAACGAATACTTGTGCTCTCATGGTATACATCTCCAAATTAGCTCTCATAAGGGTGTACTTGTATTTGTGGGAGTTGCCAAGATGACTCAAAAGTCAACAGAAAGACACGGGAAAAGCTCGGAGGGGGTCACAGTATTGACAACAGGACGCTAATTGCTCATATACGGACACACACTTCTCACAGACCCACTTTTGCTTCTCCTATCACATTCTACCTACCCCGGATTCCGGAACTCTAATAGAAACCGGTGGAACGTGAAGACCCAGATACCGGCCAAATAGACCAGTCTAGACTCACCGTGGACTTTCCCCGCATTGAGTACTTTTCAAACGTTCTATTTGTGGCCCAAAATCTGCCGTACACGGGTTCTTACAACTCCTAGAGAATGATTACCTATACACACTAGCTTCAGAAGTAGACTGTCCGGTTAGTTGGTTCATGTAAGGACTCTACAGTAGTGGCCAGCTAAGGCATCATTTTCCTGGACTACTGCAATCCGATATGAAATATGGCCTGATTTTTGTGTACACAAACAGAGTAAAGTATTTGCCAATGTTTTGCTTGTATGTTTGTATGACAAGCTTCTGCCAGTGACATGGTGATGTCTCGTATTGTGTCTGAAAGGCTTGTTGAGAATACGAGGTGATAATACAGACAATGTAACGGATCTCAAAAGCCCTCCTCTCGAAGGTATCAAGTCATTACACCTCTCCACCTCCTATACCCACTGTTAATCCCTCCGATCCACGCTAAACAGAAATCAGCTGATAATTGTCTGGACTGGTGTTAGTTCGCGCCGGGAAGACTAGACACGTAATGTATCGCATTCAAACGGTGTAGCATCTAAGATCCAAACTGCTCAAGTGCACAACTACTGCCAACGTTGCGTTAGTGGCAGGTATCTATACGGGGAAGTGGGGGGTATGTTGGGGCTGCCAAAAGCACCCAAAAGACACTAGACAAGAGATAGAGGCGTATACATACTGTAGATTGCTTCAGAGGTGTAGCTAAGTATAGTATATGTTCATAGCCGTCGCCTTATAGTCAAAGACAGACTTCATAGAAGCATTACTTGTTTCTGGAATGAGACACTAATAGCCGCTCTAACAGCATCATGAGCTCTAAGAACAAGAGATTCTCCAGCCCAGAATTAGCAGAAAGAAGCTCTCGGTGCTACTACTTTAGTCCGTTTGTAAATTCCCCCATCTCTGCACCTTTAGCCCGTATCGCCAGTTTCCGTTTCACTATACACCCTTGTGTTAGAATAGGAGGTAGGTGAACAGGAGTGAGTAGGAGTGGAAAGGAGTGAATAGGGGGTCAGTCTTAGCAGCACTGGAATGGTTTGGGTCTGATCGAACTGCTTTCAATATCAGAGAGAGTCATCTGAGCCACAATCAGACACTGGACATCCTGTACCCAACCTCAACACCTCCTGTCACTCCCTCGTTACTGCATCATAGATAAAGAGTAGAGAATTGCTTTTGTCACATAAACAAGTGCTGTAGCACCAACTTTCGGCGCCCACATGTAACCACAGCATCACCTAAGGCGTTCTCTAAAGTCGTAGTACGAGAGCTTAACTTTTGGTCGGTGGTATCGGAGGCCTGAGTCGGAGGGGTTGTAGAGGACCTGGCAGGGGGTTAGGAGCACGTGGAAAAGACGACGTCATAGTCATTGGCTCACAGTAGCTCTTTGTGATCTCTTCTGCCATTTCTCTAGCCCTTGAACAACACCATCAAGCACCCTCTTCAACCATTACCTATTCTAGCCAAATAGGAAATACCTGATTCATCTAGTTCCATCCAAGCAGTATCTAGACGATGGACGCCGCTAAACAGGACCGTGGAGAGCCCAAAGAGGTAAGACATACACCAACGCCAACGCGTCTCAGCCTCTTGTCACAGACCATGACCAACGTTTAGAAATGTAGCAGAGAGCACATTGAGCGCATTCGGAGGCCACATGTCATCAAGGGAGTCCTTGCAGACAGGCTCAATACGCCTCTGGTTGCATCGTCATAGCATCTATCAGGTAGCTAATGCTGTGGGTGGCCCGGCCATTGCTTTTTTCCAACCTGCACTTGTACATGATACATGAACCGCATCGGTGTCACAGACGTTGAGTAGAGGCAACCATGTAGATCAGTAATCAAATACTGTAGCTAGATGACGTGCTTTCCAGTCGATCAACAATCAAACACGTGATCACCTCCCTGCTCATTCACAGCAACCCATTCTCCACGTAGCTATCGGTGTTTCTCCACTCAACTCACTTAGCATATCCTCATCTCCACTAATGTGCCAAGTAATCGTTGCTTTTTCTGTACCCGTTGTCCACTGCTTCTTTTGTGCTTTCCGCAACACAAACTCAAGTTTGAGCCAGCTTTGCGTTTTCATCATAGAAGAGAGAGATCCACCATAAATGTGAGATTAGGGTTAGTATTGGACAGAACAGAGGCATTAACAGAGCGAGCAGTTATTGGATTAAGGTTCAAAGATTACAGCTGTATTCTCCTGATTCACGTGATCAAAACAAATGTTCCAAATCCTTCACAACCCCAGCCGATCCCGTAACAACCTCCCTCATCTCCTAGCTCAAGGTTCAACGGATATGTACAGGCCCTTCAGGCCAGCAAAAAAAATGGGCTGACTTTTTCTGACACTCCAGAGCCTGTTGGACTTTGGCATTGCACGGTGGGTTGAATGCTTTTTCGTTCCACGGGCAATAGGTGTAGATTGAGCGGGAGGGTCCGCGTAGTGGTGGATATAGCGACAGCAACCGATCACGAGGTGTCCTGGTCTTGTCACGTGATTGTGAGCTGAATCACGTGCAGCTCTATACAAGGACTTGCACAATGGAATACTGCCTCATGCTCAAACGTGAAACATGGCTCAGACATTCTGAGGAGGACAATCTAGAGCTCAAACCATGGGCAGTGTTTAGGCAGTGTTTGGCGACCAAAAGTAGGGGAGCTGAGGCTGCGTAGACTTTTGCAGGGGACCGGGCTGGTGTCAGGGAGCAGCCCAATAAGTTTTGTTTTTCCGTCGCCTTTGTCGATGCCAGAATAGAAGCACAGTTGTCGTTGTTCCACGCATACCTAACGTCCGCTGAAAAAGGAGCACAGGGTCGGGGCGATTAATAACAATACAATACAATACAATACAAGGTGAATGATATGATTACAATGACACAATGACGGGGGTGTTTCAGATGATAAATTCTCTACGTGCCTGGAATATGCGATAGTATATAGCTCTCTCCGGTTACATTGGAACTATACATGGAGTCTCACCAGGGGTAGCGTATAAACTGATAGTTATCATAACTGAGCGGATTAGCGGTCCTGACCTACAAAACGGGATTGGCGGAGTATACAAAAAGTACAGTTGAGAATTCAACACACGCCAAGATTTGTGTTTGGCCGTGCTATAAGGAAAAAGCAAGTACTACTGTAGGGGGAATACGGAGAGAAATCGGAGGGGTAGGTCTGGACTTCTGTGAGTGGAGACTGAGTGGCTACTCGTGTAAGGTGACAGTTGAGGGTGTCAAGAATGCACCACAGAAGACGTCATTGGGCAGTGACGTAAACCGACTGATTCAATTGACAGCTGTATTGGAGTAAGACAAGTTTGCCAGACTCTCTAGTGGTCTTGTCCCATGTCTTCCATCGACCCTTACATCTATCTTCAAGTAGTCCTTCTACCAATGCTAAATCGGGGACACGCAGCCATCTAACTGTCAAGCGCTTTACAAGAACATTAGTTGATAGGTAGTTCAACGTAACAACTACTGGTGAACAGACCACAACTTAAAACACGCTATCACTCCTTCTGAATAGCTGTAACTGCTCCTACTCGACCGCCAACTCCGTTGATCATATAGAAGACCCTACAATGACACCATGAGTTGTTACCCCGAGACGCAACAGCTTGTCAACATCCGCCATCGTCTGACTCCCACATCCGTCCCTAACACCCTCCAAATACTGAAACTACTCCAACCCGCTGTATGCATCGATAACGTACCAAGCGCCTTATCTCCGACACCAACATGTTCTCACAACATAGCTACAGCAGGCCACTCTCACCTCTAATTCATACATTTTCATTCTTTCTCTAGATAATATGGTGCACCCTTGCCAGATTAGATGTCATCCTGCTCACCATCGCCAATCTGGAACTTGTGCAGAGCCTTTCGAATATGCTCGGCCAAATGCTGGTTCTTCTCATGCTCCTCCTCGTTAAAGTCGTCGTCCTTCTTACCGGTGGGCTCGTTGGACTCCTGAGGCTCGCCGTCCACGGAATGGACGGACTCAGTGTCGCTCTTGTCAGACATGGACTTGACAGATCGTCGTCGCTTGAGCTTGGCAGGCTTCTTCTTGCCTCGGGAAAAGTAGTCGTCATCATCCAAAAAGTGCTGGGCAGCTCCGCCGGGAGTCTTGGGGGTTCGGGGCATTCGACAAGACACACCGACATCGTAGATGAGCTTGGCAACCAGAGAGGTCCATCCGTTCTGGTGCTGGGTACCCAGACCTCGTCCAGTATCGGCCTCAAAGAACTCGTGGAAGAGAATGTAGTCCTTAAAGTTGGGGTCGTTGTTGAACTTGTCATTGTCGCCGTTGAAAGCCCGCTTTCCGTCCTCGTCGGCAGCGAAAATGTGGATCAGACGATGCTGAATCTCCTCGGCAACCTTGGCCAGGTTCATAAAGTTGCCGGAACCGCTGGGGCACTCCACCTTGAGAGTATCTCCGTAGTACAGGTAGTATCGCTGGAGAGACTCAATGAGCAAAAAGGTGGTGGGGAACCAAATGGGTCCTCGCCAGTTGGAGTTACCGCCAAACATGGGGGAGTTGGAGTCTCCGGGAACGTAGTCAACGGTGTATCGCTGTCCGTGCACGTCCATGGAGTAAGGGTGGTCCTTGTGGTACTTGGACAGAGATCGGATTCCGTACTCGGACAGGAACTCGTCCTCGTCCAGCATCTTCTGCAGGACCTTGACAAGTCGCTCCTTGTTGACCAGGGACAGCAGCAGTCGCTCACCCTGACCTCGCTTGGACATGGAGGCAATGTTTCGGCTGACAATCTCTCCTCGGTTCTCCACAAACCACGAGAGTCGCTTGGTGAAAGAACCGAATCGGTTCAGCACCTCGGGCTCGAGAGTGATGGTGGCAAAGAGAGGAATCAGACCAACCAGAGATCGAACGGGGATCTGCTGAGAGTAAGGACCGCCGTAAGAGATGGCGTCATAGTAGAAGCCGTCGTTCTCGTTCCACAGACCGTGCTCAGTTCCATCACCTCCCTTGAAGGTCATGGCGTCGGCAATGAGCAGGAAGTGCTCAAAGAACTTGGAGGCAATGTCCTCGTAGACGAATCGGTGCTTGGCCAGCTCCAAAGCAATGCTCAGCATCTGAAGACAGAAGAAACCCATCCATCCGGTGGCATCAGCCTGCTCGAGAGAACCTCCAGTAGGGAGAGGCTCGGATCGGTTGAACAGACCAATGTTATCCAGACCGAGGAAACCTCCCTGGAAGACGTTCTTGCCGTCAAAGTCCTTTCGGTTGACCCACCAGGTGAAGTTGAGCAGCAGCTTCTGGAAGACTCGCTCAAGGAAGTCAATGTCCTCTCGGCCGTACATCTTTCGCTCAATCTTGAAGGTTCGAAGAGCGGCCCAGGCGTGCACGGGAGGGTTGACGTCGCTAAAGTTCCACTCGTAGGCGGGGACCTGTCCGTTGGGATGCATGTACCATTCTCGAGTCAGAAGATCCAGCTGCTTCTTGGCAAACTCGGGATCAATCATGGCCAGAGGAATGCAATGGAAAGCAGTATCCCAGGCAGCAAAGAAGGGGTACTCCCACACGTCGGGCATGGACAGAATGTCGTCAATGTACAGATGAGACCAGCCCTGGTTTCGCACATTGGCTCGCTCGGGAGGAGGAGGGGGGTTGGCAGGGTCTCCCTCGGCCCATTGGCTGTAGACAAAGTGGTAGAACTGCTTGGTCCACAGCATGCCGGCAAGAGCCTGACGCTGGATGTTTCGCAGATCGTCGGCAATGGGCATGGGGTTGACGTTGAAGTAGAAGTCGTCGGCCTCCTCGCCTCGCTTGTCGAAGATCTCGTCAAAGGCCTCCTCATCAAAGACCTCCTGAGCAATGTCGTCGTTGTTGGTGAACTTGAATCGAACAGTGACAAAGTCTCCAGGGGGGATACCGTCGCCCTGGTCAAAGGCGTACCAGGCTCCGGCCTTGGTTCCAGTCTCCTTGGGGTTGACGGCCTCCTTGTTGTCGTCCACAATGTACTCGTGGAAACCGTCCTTGCAGTACTTGGGGGCCTCCGGGGCCTTGCAGCCGTACAGCTTGGCCTTGTTGGTCTCGTTGTCGGTGAAGAGCAGCTTGGGGCTCACGTCATCATCGGACTCGTGGTTCTCAAAACCAGGGGAGTTGGCAAATCGCAGATGACGCTTGCCCTGGGAGTGGTGCTCGGTCTGGATGAGATCGTCGCCGACCTTGGTCAGAGAGGGAATGGGCTTATCCTTCTCAGAAACCAGACCCCACGCCCAGGTGTTTCGGTACCAGGCCTGAGGCACGATATGGAGAGGAGCGGGCTCGGGGCCTCTGTTCCAGGCGGTGATTCGGAAGTTCATCTCCTCGGGGTTCTCGGCGTCCTTGGCCATCTCGATGAAGATGTCAAAGTACCGGTCGTCGTCAAACACGCCAGTGTCCTGGATCTCGTACTCGGACTGCAGACGGTCTCGCTTGGCGTTCTCGTCAATCAGCTTCTGGTAGGGGAACTTTCGCTGGGGGTACTTGTACAGGTACTTGGTGTACGAGTGGGTGGGGGTGTTGTCGACGTAGTAGTAGAGCTCCTTGACGTCTTCTCCGTGGTTACCCTGGTTGTTGGTCAGACCAAAGAGTCGCTCCTTGAGGAAGTCGTCCTTTTCGTTCCAGAAGGCAAAAGACAGACAGAAGAGCTGGTGGTTATCGGAGACACCGGCCAGACCGTCCTCACCCCATCGGTAGGTTCGGGATCGAGCCTCGTCGTGGGGAAAGTACGACCAGGCGTCTCCGTTGGGGGAGTAGTCCTCTCGGACGGTGGCCCATTGTCGTTCAGACACGTAGGTTCCCCATCGTTTCCAGTACTGTGTTAGTGGGGGAGCGGGAAGTGAGAAAGGGTGTTTGTCACTGATAGATCATGTCGTGTGAGCTCGTGCGAACCGGGTCTTGTCTAAAGAGTCGTGTAGTGTGGTCGTATGTGGAGCTGGTGATGTGGTGTGTGGGTCTTGAGGCATGTGTGCTCCAGCAGATCAATGGCGACGACGTTAATGTCGCATGTCGATAGCCAGCCGATAAGAGACGACAGAGGTGTAGTGTTGTAGAGAGCTGGAAACTGCCACAGGTCTCCGATGACCTAGATCACGGTGCATATTGACCACAGTGACGTTGATGCGGTCGTGACGCCGGTCGTGACACAGATCGTAACACAGATCGTTGCACAGATCAACCCCCACCGTCACCTGATCCCATACGTGGCCTCTCGTGCCACGTTGGCTCACCACCATATCACATGGCCACCACCATCAGACACAAACCCATAGTCCTCCTCGATCATACTCACGACTTTTCGCTCGCGGTCCTGGGCGAGTCGCTTCTCCTCGACGGACAAGACTTCTTTGCCGTTGTGCACTACCATTGCAATAAGGGAAGTGTTTGGAGTGGAGTGGTGGAGTTGGGCAAGCTTATAAGACGGGCTGCTACCTTATAGCTTCTTGGAGACTGTGACCACAAACGTCAGACGGGAGCAATCAAGCTTGTTGGTGTCGGAAAAGTCTAAAGAGTAGTGTCGACGAGAGTGTGTGCACGAGAGACAAGAGGGTGGTAGTGATAAAAGACAGCTATATATAAGAGAGAGCCAGATTGGCTTTTTGGTTTTGTGTCACCAGGGCACGTGCCCACCCAAGTCGCGCACCTTTTCCGCAAAATTCGCGTCACTACTGACCTTTTACAACCTCCTCTCTCAAGAAGTCCCACGTCAATCACTCAGCCCAATTGTCCAATTGTTGCGCATATTACGCATTCTACGAGGACGTCTGATAACCTTGTTGACGATGGGGCTTGAAAAAGAGGGGGCATTGTTCAGGATGAGTAATGGGGCTAGAGAGATGATCAATATACTAAAAGGTTCCCCTCATGCTGACAAACATTATCCGACTGCCCCGAGTGCGCCACCAGGTCTGGATCACAAGATACACCGGCTCATTTCATCCTCCGGAAAATCTCACCCTGCACTGCATCTCGTCTGCAGAGTCAGCAAGTGCAAAAACCGTGTTTCCGTGTCTGAACTTAGCCGAGTCCGCGCAGATTACAGGTGGAGAAGAAAACATGGGTGGGACGCCGGTTGCCCTTGAACTGAGAAGCAGGATGATTAGTCAGCGGTGTAGAGGGCCGGGGATGCTGTCACGTGACGAACACTACATTATAGTCTACATCTAGTCATATATTCTTACACCCCCAAATACACTCAACATAGACATCATGCAACCTTTAGCAACGTGGAGTACATAATTCCGTGCTATAATCGGTGGTTGCTGAGTTACGAGTGGAGGGAGCGACTTAGGGTGTCTTTGATGTGTTCTAGTGGTTCCGGTTACAGCACAAGGTGGACTTCTCCAGTTGAGCAACTCCTACTGTGGTCCACATGCTCACTATACACCCCCAACCACACCACTGTTCACCACCATCAACAACGACAAGGTTATGATAGTGAACTTTTCTCGCCCAGGTTCGAACTCTTTCTATTCATAGGTTTTTACGACGTGTGCTCAAACTTTTCCAGAGCCCTCATTTAGTGCGTTTCCACGCCAGAGGGGATTTTTACCTCGCGCTAAAACCTGCGTGTAGCAATCATAGATCTACTGGGTGCTGTAACTCGTGCAGTATCAACATTCTATCGCAGAATAAGAGTAGCAACTAGGATGTAGTGTATCGTGCTAGCTAATAAGTGGACGTTGATTCGATGCCCCGAGCTATTCATAGACATTTGATTTGAGACGATGAGCGACTTTCGGTCTCTTCAAAGTTTCACTGAAGGGTCTGAGACAGAGAAGAGGAGGGTATAACTACAGAACGAGAAGAGGTACAGAGAAACTGACTTCACCAGTGGACTCAGACGGCCCTGTTTAGTCATCTGACCTGAATTCAAACACTCATCTCCCCTCCAACACCTCCAATTGAAGTTGCTATCTGCTCACACCCTCCAGCTGGGGTCTCACACTCTCCAGCTGCATCTGAGACAGCGTATTCGTAGATCCACCGTGTCAAGAGTTACCTGCAAGAAGCTGGAATCCACCCTGTATGTTGCTATGAGCGAATATGAAACCCCCTCTCTCAGGGTTCAATACACTCGTATCAGACAAGCAACTATCGAGATAAGCCTCGTATCCAGAGACATGTGCCGCGGAGGCTTCGTATTCGCTTTCTTTCGCGTCTGTCGCGCGCGTCTGGGAAGTCCTGTCTGTGGTGATACGAGCTGGTGTGGAGATGGACGCATGATGTTACCTACTACAAGTAGATTTACAGCAGTTCTAAACGAACGTCATTGTGTACCTCGTTCATTTCATTACCTTACATCAGTCACCGCTTGTTCACTCGATAACGCCTCCTTCTGCTTGGAGGTCTGATACCTGGTCCTTTTGCATCATACCCAAGAGCAATTCCAACGCAATAGACGCCTAGTAGAAACGTCATGGACGCCCAAAACACAACGGCTTTCACTGTCGACTGTCGATTGCTGTAAATCTCCGGCCTCTCCATCACCTTAGTCAGCAAGATGCTTGTTTTGTTGACCTCATAATGAATTTTTCTTTTCGTAGAAGATGAAGATCGTCTCCAGATGATGTAGAGCAGTGAGAAGATTGTCAGGAAGGACACAACGGGTATCATCAAAGAGGTTATCACGTGCAAGAGCCATTCGTAGTCCTGGTCTTTCTGTGCCACCCAGACTTTGCGTTTTCTGACCACCATAGTCAGCATGGGTTTGTGGTCTTCTAAGAACGGCAAGAACTCGCTGGGTATCGCTGGTGGGGTATTTCGCTGCATGTAATGGGGCTTTGGTATCGTGTCGGTATCAAGTTATGATGTGATGGTGCTCTGTAGCTCGAAAGGTGTTCTTGTTGTGTCACTGATGAGACTCGAACTGATGGTTAAGAGTGAGAGTTGTCTTGTTGGGATCAATCCAAGTAGTTTGTCATATTCTGTGGGTAAAATTGGAGTGACTCTAACTCACTCAAAACGGCTCAAAACTGATAGAGAGAAAACGACAGCATTATTTTCAGGGAGTGGAGTACACCCGAGTTCCTATTCAACCGCTTGCACATCAGTATCGCCCGTTCAACCCACCTCCTCCCACCACTCCCGGGTAATTAGGGTTATGTCAGACCCAATGCCACGGCCGGGTAACCTCCCACACACATAAAACCGACTCGAAAAGCTTTCCTTCTCTTCACACAACACAGGCCAAACCGTGAGTATCCAACACAACCACACAACACGAGACAATCCGAATGGAGTGATGATAACGGGCCATGAGGCCCTATTTATAAACCCAGCTCGTCGATTTATTTGAAATGAGAAAAAAAGTTTATGCTGATTCCTCTTCAAATGATCACATCATTCTTGTGACCTTTGCTAACCCCAGATCCCCTTGGTCCATTGATGACATTCTATATAGTAACGTGATTTGACTGAATATGAGTTGTACCTCTAGCTACAGTAAAAGAACATCCATCTTGGACTTGGTGTTGTAGAAATCAGCTTATGAAGCTGAAGATTGCATTGATGGCACTTTATGTCCAATTCCAATATTTCACTCGTGCGGCTCGGAAATGTTTGGTGCCCTCCAAACGCCAAAACGACAAAAGTTTGAAAAGCACTTCTAACTCCACCAGTATTGTCGTCACGTGACTGAAAATTTAAATAAAGACACAAACAGTGAAGATGAGCTCTCAGCCACACTTTCAGCTCAATCCATCGCTTCTAATAGCAGTTCGCTCGGTGCCCAAAAGTGCTGAGGTACGTTGAACCTTATTCTCGAAACACCTTCAACAAATAGACTTCGCTTCGTTGACCCAATTACTTGCCCATACTTAACTTCTTCCGTCTGAGTCATAGCACAGCAGATCCCACCAAAGATACTACCTTCAATCTCGGGGGAAAAGAAGCCTGGCAAAAAAGAATAGCGGCACCTGGTTTCGATCCAGGGACATCAGGGTTATGAGCCCTGCGCGCTTCCACTGCGCCATGCCGCTCTGAGATACGGTGTTGTCTGGTTTGGATGAGGTGGATGTGAAAAGAGTGATTTTCGAGTTGCTCGAAATCTGTTAAAAGGAAGGTAAAGAAGAATGAATTTTCAGTCAATTGTTTGTAAGGAGTCATTGTTTTCTCAATTTGATTGAAGGGTAATCTAGTAACACTTTGTCCAGCCTGATCATATCTCTGTCATGTAGATGTCAGATCGTGATCAGAAGTAACTCTAGAGTATCCAAAAGACAGCCTAAACCAACTACATGAGCTATGCTTCTCACGTTCATCTCTCACTACAACCTCTCATTGTATATCCTTCCATTAATCTATAAACATCCTTTCCTTCCATCTCACCCCTCTCCGCCTAACTGTAAATACCCTGAGTGTACAACTGGAAGTGGTCGTAGATTCTCGTGTAAATGTTGCCGACCGACTTTTGAATCAGAGACGTGTCCACGAAATGGTCCAGGTCGGAATCCGACAACTGCAACTGGAACCGCTGACGCAAGTACTGTGTAGTGGCAGGACCCAACTGGAAACAAGGCAGCGCAGAGTCCTGCAACATCATGTCGACCAGCAGAATGATGGACTCGGCCTGCTTTCGCAAGTTTTTGAATGCATCCTTCATCAGCTGTCGGTACAGCTCGAAATGAGGCGAGTTGACACCTCCCATGAGCTCCACATACTCATAAGTCAGCTTGAAGGGGGCAGCCTCAAGACCAACTCCTCCAGGGCTGTTGGACAGCATGAATCCGAAATCAATATGCATAATGTGACCGTCGGTATCCAGCAGAATGTTACCATTGTGTCGATCCTTGATTTGGAGAATGTAACAGATGATGGAGTAGGCGGCCAGAGACCGAACAAAGGCGTTCAGAGAGTTCTGGTACCGGTCCGAATCCTCATCACCAAACGTCTGCTTCCAGTACTCGGTTAGAGTAGGCACGTACTTGGTTGTAGTCTGGGTGGCCACCGAGGTCTGGACAACATTGCTTGTTTCCAGCGCCTTTTTGATCGAATGAATCGACAGACCGTTGTTGATGGTCTCAATGAGTCCAGAGGTATCCGAGGTGATGAGAATCTTCATCTCCTTGACCCACACGCCGGTTTCAGCGTCGTCCCAGATTCGCTTCATGGCCTGGATCAGCTGACAAGCAAAAGCCTCCTGTCGAAGATCGTTACCGGTTTTGGCAATCACCGAAGCCAGCTGCCAGTTGGGCAAATGTCCATAAGGCGATTTGGATCGAATTCGGGCCTTTTTCGACTCCCAGTCCTCTCCGAGCTTGGCATGTGAAGGATCCGACGATTTCATCATACCACCAGTCTTCAAATCGTTTTCCAGCTTTCGCTCACCTGCAGCGCCCTTGGAAAGCGACAAGTCTCGGTCGTCCAGCGTCGTCTCCTCCATAACCTGCATGTTATCGATGATTCGAGCCTTGATAGAGGCGATTTCGTCCTTGGAAAGCTTGGAACCGGTCGAAGAGTCAAGCTGGGTCAACATAATCGCAGCTGTACGCATCTGGGTGGCCACGGAAGCCACATCGGGAAGCTCCAGATGATGAACGGGGTCCTCGGGCGCCTTTTCAAACTTGTACGAAGAAGCAAACGACAGATCCGAAGTTCGTGGAGATGATTGATACGGACTGTTGGCCACATCATGCAGTTTGGGAGAAGGAAGGTTCTCCTGCTGGAGATGGGAGAGTGTGTTGAGAACAGACTGTTTCACCCGTTCAGCCTGGGTCTCCTCATCCATGGAGATGACGGAAATGTCTCCAATGTCAGCATCTTCAGCTGGCAGCTCGTCATCCTCAGCAATACCGAGCTCCTCCAGTTCAGCAATGGTCGAACCAACCAGAGAGTTGGCGATCGATGTAGCTGAACGGTTGCTCTTGATGCTGGCAGCGTCTTCGTCGTGGTATCGTCCTAGGGAGGGGGTTCGTGCGTGAGCAGACTTTTTGTGGTTCACGGTGAGATCGAAAATGTACTTCTTTTTGTCCGCATGCTCCAGAACCTCCTTGTTCTTGTCACACTCGGGATCGAATGTCATATCATCCTCCAGATACTCAATGAGAATGAGAAAGGGGACCCGCTCGGCGGAGTTCAGCACAGCCGACTCGGCCGGGGGCACTCGCACGATTCTGTGATGCGTGGGGTTCTTTCTCATCGTGTCTGAGGGCACCAGAAGGGGAATATCAACTTCTGCGGGAAGTTCCTGATTCAGGAGTGTGAGCTCAGCCTTGAGAGCAGCGTGTCGGGCCTGTTTGGGCACCTGGAGAAGTCGGGCGGAAATCTGCTGAAGAGCAGACATGAATTGAGTCTCGCATCGGAAATAGTTTGATCGCAGAATCTTTCTGTTATCGTCCTTTGCTCGCTCCTCAATATCATCCGGAGTGGTGTCACGTGGATCCTCAGACTCCATATCAGGAGCGTCGTCAAAGTCCAGACTCACGGGTGTTCGAGTTCCGTCCCACTCGTTTGAAGGTCGTAGATCCGGGGCCGAATGGTATGCGTTTTGGAGATCCGGGGCCGAGAACGACGAGTTTTTGTAAGGGGTTGCCTTGGGGGTCTCTTTGAAATGCTCATGCTGGTGCTTGTCTCGTTTGGACGGCAGGGCGACTCCCGACTGGCTGATGGTGCGCCATTTCCGCTGGAGAAGCGCGTCTCTGTCTGCCTCCACGGTCGATCTGGACCGGGTCAGTTTGGGCGCGATCTGGAACACGTAAGATCGCTGTTTTCGGCCCTGAGACAGAGCAATGGGGCCCACGGCGGCAGCCATGCCAGGCATACCAATGGCTCCCATGATAGCCGAGGCCAGAACCATGGCGGGCATGGGGTTTTCTCTGATTCGCTGGTTGGGTGGCTCTCCAATGTTGAACAGAATGTACTGCAGCTTGTTGTAGACCCGTCGAGACACCTGGAAGCCGAAGGACTCGGGATCATCGCCCAGATCGGTCAGATGGGCCTGCAGCTGCCAAAAGGTGAGCAGAGCACAATGGGCCGACACGTTGGAGAGATCGAGAATGATATCTTCGAGGGCCATGGACTCGGTTTCCACGGTGATGAGCAGCTGGACGAGCTGCGGTAAGATGAACTCGATTTCGTCCCGTGGAAAAGACAGCAGTTTCTGACACAGGTAGAAATGGATACCAATGTCGCCGGCGTACCGTTCGAGGTACGACAGGCAGCGGAAAAGCGTGAACTGATCCGATTCCACGAACCGCCTGAGCGACGAGTTTCGTTGGTATTGCATGTTGAATGTGACAGCAGTGGTAGTCGTGTACTGGTAGTTACTGTAACGTGTTGGTAATGCGTCGTGGTGTGATGTAACGGCGTCGGTTTACGACCTATCACGTGATGTAGCGTTGATGTCGAAAGAAGTCGATCTCCGTCGTGTCGTGCAACTCAGGTCTACCGTCGCACCTCCAGTTGTCGAGCCTCGGGATTGTTGTGCTGGTGTGTTACTGTACCTTGTTCGGATTCCAGCTACACCTTGTCGAGATAAACTCGGCCAAACCTTACACGGAGTGAATAAGGTGTAGCCAAGGCAGGTCTACGTGTACGTGCGAGAGTAAGAGCCAGAGTGTATTGGTGGTGGTGATGAGCAGAGATTATAAAAGAGCCGGAGGATCTACAGCTACATATAAATACTTCTGATTCATGTCTGTGTCAGTTACACAACTTGACTTCCCCGCACCTCTACCCCCTCCTCCTCTAATGACTCCACTTCACTTATGAAACATCCCATTGTGCTCACATCGAAATGCACTGCACCGGAAATATACACCCCCTACCTCCCTCCCTCTCTGTGTCTTGTCCCTCTCTTGTCCCACCTCCCAAAAACAACCGTACCTGAGAAAAAAGGTGTCGTGTGAGCTGGCCTCAAGAGGGTAACCTCTGGCACTGGGTAACACTGGGAAATGTAACGTTGATCACGTGATGTGAAACGGGGGATGCGTCTGCATATTTGATCGTGCCCTGGATTCGCGTCACGTGACTAGATCGCAACGCGTGAAAAACTAGTGACGGAAGTGTTACTAGTTTTGGGCAAGTGGGATCAGGCTAAAATGGGTTAGTCAGCGATGGTTGGGGTGTGAGATTATGAATTGGTATTGCCCCTTTCGGTATTTCTAGTTTGTACTGATCCGCCCTGATTTTTCACACCTGTCTTCTGCACATGATTGAGTTCTAGAATGTGGGGGTAAAGTGGGGGTGGAGGGGTTGTGTTGATTCAGTGGGTATTAGAGAGGGTGATTTCACTCTTGCAAGTCTCGGATCACAGATTCAACGTCTCTGGGTCTAAAAAAAAGGTGCCCCTTGACCCTCAATTTACTTAACTTTTACCGGATGTTCTCAACCAACTACTTGACATTATGCGAAGGTACAAAGTAGTCTCTTCAGAAAGGCCAGTCGGCTCTCGAGGATACTGCGACTTTCAAAGTGTCTGTTCAATGACATCCGGCCTACAAGTACGATAGCTGGTACAAGGACCAAGTGAGCCCTACAGTAGATAAGGACAACTGGGATTCTAAAGGTGCTACCAGGTACATACATAACTTGCAGTCGCTGAAATTCCAGCTTGACCAACTTCTGAGGTCATATTCACTAATTACTCCCCCGGACGTATCTGGTGACAATGTTCTCCAGTACGAGTACGTCGGCAGGAATAACCCCCTTCTAACAAAGTCACGTGACCCACAATCACCATTCTAGCACCTCCATCTCATTCTCCAGCACTCAAAGGTCATTTCCCCTAATCTGTGCAACCACAAAAGGATTGCCTCACCCCTCTTCATAAACCCTATTTCCCCCCACTTAAATAGTTGACTCTCCCAAGTAATTTAGATATCGCATTTTCAGTAACACAGAACCGTCTGCCTTCCGTGACACGACACAATCACGCCAGAACTGCAATTTTTGATCCGTCATTATTGCAGGTGATAACCAGGGACCCACTGTCAACATCAGTGTCACCGCCCGATGGTTCCCTGACCCCCTTCTTCTCCAAACTCGGTTTGATTACAACTTCATCACTGTTATCCTTATTAGCACCAAGCAGATATGAGTGCACTCAAAGGGTAACGTGGATACAATACTTACTCCCTGCACTTCTTCACTCACTATTACTCCATCTTTCATTTTATCAACATGTATTACTAACTCTTACTTCTGAATCTCAAAATAATGAACGTCACCGGGCTGTCTACCGGTCTACGGGAAACTACCCTTGGGAGGGCCGATAATCTGTCCATCGGGAATTGTCAACAAAGGAGCTGCCATTCCATCTGCTCCTTCCCAAGGAACATTGTTGCCCCACCAATCAACCGATACTCCAGAGTACTGCAGGGCAAAGAAGACAATGATTCCGGAAAGAGCGATTCCAACATTGATACCAGCAACTCCAACATAGGTGTACTTGGCCCACCACTCTGGGAACCGCTTCTTGATGTACAGAGTCCAGGCTGCAGCCAAGTATACTCCTCCAATTGAGTAAGAAAGGTTTCCAGGAGCAAACTGGATGAGACCCATGTTGATGACCACGGGGTTGTACTTTCCTAGTCGTTCTGAAAGTCGAGTCATGGCCAGCTTCTGGGAAGGGTACCGCTTGGCAATCAGAGAGGGAATGGTGTATTGGACCACGTAGAAGATGAGACCCACAACGGCTCCCAGAAGGAAACACCACTTGAGAAACGGGTAGAGACCTGTGTTTCCACCTGTACCGAAGAATCGTTTAGTTCCAATGGCTCCAAACAGAACCGAGGCGGCGTAAAAGGTGTTTTGACCGGGACAGGTGAACTTGGTGGTAAGTCTTTGGGCAGGAGTACAAATGTCCTTGAGAGTAAGCTGGTACTGGAGAATACCCACGGTGACAAAGGCACTGATCAGAGTGGCCAGAACCTGAGATCTGAAGATGGCTCGAGAGGGCACATAGGTGTACATACCTGTTTTCCACACTGAGACAAAACCCTGAGAAGTACTATCGACATTGACACCATAAGCTTTGAGGATGTTCAGAGCAGTAGGTCGACCATTGAGGGCGTAACCACAAATGATTTCGACAAGCACATTGAGTGCAAAACCATTACCAGTGTATGCCTGGAGAAGACAGATGGGCACCAAAAACACGAGGTTGATTCCCAGCACGAAAAAGATACCCCAGACAGGAGTAGTGGTTTCCCAACCTTTGACTGTTCCGATACAGAATCCGATGGAGATGAGCAGAATGACAAAGAACCACCAATCAGGAACATCAGCGTACTTTTTGAGCTGCTTGGCAAAAGGTGAATCCACTTCAGTTCTCTTGATTCCATTCCAAAAGGCGATTCCATTGTAGAAGTCGATGGAGGCCTGTTTCATGTCGTTCCAGTAGGCTAGCATTGTGTAGACAAAGCCCAGGGTGTAGAGAGAGAAGAAGGCTCCATAGGCAACGAGGTTACCAGCACTCCACAGAGGAGGTCCATATTCATGGTACTTGTCCACGTCAAAGACTCCATTAGTCAGGATCTTGGTCACCAAGTAACTGTCTCCCTTGTTGTTGAAGATACCAGGCATGTTCATGGGAAGGTAGGCTGTCCATCTGACGTTGGAGTAGTAGATACCAATAACGGCAAAGGTTCCAATGAAAAGACCAATCAGACTGTTGACAATCGACCACCAGGGAACAACGACATTTCCGACTCCAATCTGGTTGAGATCAAAGGTAGGAATCGGATTGATACCCATTCCAGACTGGCCGGTGATGAGTGCCAGATTGATGTTGTTGGGGGCGATCCAGGTCATCCAGTTGAAGTTTGAGAGGGCCATAAACAGGTAGTCAGGGATCCAGTAGTAGATGAAGGAGATGACAAAGGTGGCCAAAAACCACCAGTACTTGGTGATAGTCCATCCGTTGATTCTCTGTTTTCTCTCGGGGTCCAGAAGAGCTCTGTTAAGAGCAATGGTAGGCATATTCAAGGGCCACATTGCCTTGGTAGGGTAGATGGCGAATCGTCTGAGGATACCAGCGAATCCAAATCCAATGTACTGAGACGACAGAGTCAGCATAATCTGGTAACCAAAGGTAGCCCACTTTTGGTCGTAGTACATGGGCAGTAGTTGGGTTGGCAAATTGTAAGCAGAAACATAAGTGGCTCCATCTCCTCCTGAAAGGAAGAAGGTGGCAAACATTTGTTCCTTTCGACTCCAGGGACCAGGGTTGAGTGAGATCCGGGTGCCTCTAAAGGTGAATCCCCAATCAGGAAGAATACGAGCAAGAAGCTCTCCGCAGGGGTAGGTGAGGAGCTGAAGAACGTCAGAACCAATGGAAATCGAAGGGTATCGGAAGATGAAAAACTGATTGACAAAACAGCCGACCAGCAGCCAAAGTAGACCGATGGCGTAAGCTCTGATAGTCTCACAGGGCTCGTCCATGTCGTCATAACAATCAGTCACAGCTCTCACCTCAATGTAAGGAGACCAGTACTTGATGGCAGCAGCTTCGATTCTCAGGTCCAAGGAGTACGTTTCCGGGTTGGGGGAGTCCTTCTCGCCAATAACAAGAGCCTTCAAGTACTCTTTCTGCTCCAAACGAAGATTGTAATCATCTTCATGGACAGGAATGAACTTGAGGAGAATCTGTTCAGCCTCAGTCTCTGACAGCTCGGCCACAAAGCTGGCCATCAATCGAATGTTCTTGGTGTGGTTTCCGTTCTCATCGGGCAAGAAGTTGAGCTTTTCACCCACATAGTCGACAAAGGCGATATCTGTGACCTCGGTGGCCTCAAACTCGACCTCATAGACGTCTTTCTCAAGACCAGACTTGTTGCCGAGCTTCTCGTTGTGGTGGATCTCTTCAGAGCTCATGGCGAATCGGTTACTCCGGAAAAATCCACATCACCATCATTTTATACCCAGTATAAGTACTTGTAGATATTTCGCACGGCACCAACGCACGGCTCCGACGATATCTACCACAGTGGTGACGTACACGAAACAGCCAGACAACCAAGACAATCAACCGACATGGTTTTCTTTTGGTGTAGGGCTCTAGGTTTGGTACCAAAAACTGAGACATGCTGTCAGTGGCTTATCTGAAATGCCAAGACCGGTCTGCTGTGATGTCGCCAAGATAGCTGCAATGAGATAATGCAGCCAAGCGGTGGGGTCAGGGGAAACAAGTCGTTTGATGGCCAATTCATGTGGAGCGTGAACGGAGCTCTTTTGGGACAGCCAGATTTGCTCCTGCCTACCCGGCGTCATATTAGCACTTTACAAAGTCAAGGTTCAACAGCATGGATGTGCACACACGATACTCTATCATCCCTATGTCTTGACTTAAAACTAACCTCCCGTTAGTGTGGCTTATCTATGGTCATGAGAGGTGATGATTGTAATCGAGCGAGACGGTTATTGCACCGTAATCTGTTTTGAAAAGCAAACAATTGACCGAATGCAGCCCTTCTACACTTGCTGGGACAATATCTCATGTCAGGCACATTGTCAGAATCAGGATGTCCCAATCTCACAGACGGCCTAAATTAGGACCGATTTTGCCGGATCTAACAACCAAACAAAGACTTGTCCGTCTTGGCAAAAGAGGGGAGATTATTATCCGGTGACACCCTGAGTTTTGGTTGTATTCCAGAGTTTCAATTTTGAACATGCTACAAATTACAACACAGTACACCCGATAAGAGCTCCTGGTGCGTGTACTGGAATAGAAACACCATGCACATGCAATACGTCTTTTTAAATGCCACCCAATCTTCGTTCTTAATTGTGCTTGTGGGGGTATAGCGTAACAAGATAGGGCATTGTACGAGTACATCAGAAAACACCACTACTGGTCAGATCTATAATGACGTCACAAAAGGTGGCTCCACTCAAAAGACTGAAATGGAGACCCTATCATGAGCAGTCAATCGGAACTAACGAGACTGATAGTCGTATCTTTGACAATGTAGAGTTTGAAATCGTCAAAGAGTTTGGCTGGAGTTTGAATTTGGCCTGAGCACTTGGTAGGGGTCATTCTTGGCGTTTATGGATGAGCAAGCAGCTTGGACACATTCTCTACCGCTTGAGAAATCACTCTGTGAACTCCGTTTTCTTCCTGCTCGCCTCAAACCCGTTTTACCCCTATAATGACGTGGGGCACCAACTGACATAAGGTTGTCTCCACATTTCATGAAGCCACAGAGAAATACGAGATGGTACCAGGCAGCCCGTAGAAAAAGTAAACTCAGCGGTATCTCACATTTGAGTCACTGGATCGATTGCCGAGATGATCTGAGTCATGGACATACGATGGGGAAGAGAAGATGTCTCGTTTTAAATGCTCAGGACAGCTCCTACAGTGTGTACGACCCGCCAGAGTATGCACAAGTCCACAAAGGACCCTTAATACAGCATTTTCAATACTCAGAATCACAAATCCGATAGGGTGGAGAACGGGTGGAGAACTCAAACACAAGCTAGCAGGGGTGGAGGAGGACATGCGACACTTGTTATCGTGATGCTGCCACATATTCGAAGTGTGGATGTGTGGATGTGGAGCGTACGGCACTGAAGATAGAGAAGTGTGGGTCGCACAGACACGTGCTGCCTCTTTCCATTGTCGCCTTCCATTGCCGTCTTCCATTACCGTCTTCCAGATCGTCAAGAAGAGGTCTAGGTGAGTACTTGCTCCCTATCGCCAGCTATCTAAGACTGGTCTAGACAAGGGCCTCGGATAGATGAGGCCAGACACGCAAGTCATGGGCTACTCGTGCCGAAGAAAAGCAATTCTACAGTTGAGACAGGTACTTGAAGATATCAGGCGTAAAGACATGTGTGCACACACGTTCGTCAATCCTGGTTGTGGGGGTACAAGGACCACCATCGCCTGATAAAGGTCATGATAATTGAGAACAAAGCCCCCATGTGACCCCCAATGTCAGACTAAGCTGCTGACCCTATTCTTTAGAATGGGGTCGCCTAGAGACTCATGTTTGAGAGATCAGCGTCGTAGTCAAGTTGCGTGGACATACCGTCTCTGTTTTTCATAGACAGAACTTTTTGAAAGTGTTCTTCCTCATCATGTTCCACGATGTTTCAAGCCCCATAGAACTCATGTATCGTTGTTCTCCCACTTGCACTCATGACACTTTGACCATCAAGATGGGAACATCGGCCACAATTGATTCAGTCTAAGAGACACATCAGTTCTCCACTGCCATAAGTACAGATCATCCTTTCCACATGATTGAGGAGATGAAGACGATCATTTTGATACCATGAAAGGTATTGCCAGCTGAACATTTTGTGACTTGGAAGCACATCTCGAAGAACTACCAGATACACCTTATCTTGTAGGTTCAACTTACCTCGGCACAATTTGGGGGCTTACATTTCAGCCTCATCACAACGGAACTCGGTTTAAATGGACCACAGAGTCAAAGATACTCTATTGGTACTCTCACTAAGCCCCATATTCATATATTACTCCCTGGGGGCACCAATATTGATCAGCTTATCACCTCAACAAAACCCAACCAAACTACTTAGCACATCTACTTAGCAAAACTCTATCGATATACCCGATCTACATCGTCGAAACAGAGCCTTCCATCGACTCCTGTCTTAGACATCTCCACCGACGTCGTTCATCTTATTCACCGCCTAAAAGGCCTCATCTCGTAGACGCCTCAGTAGCTGCAGATAAGGCACCAAAACAATGCAGGGCTGCAGATTGCTGTCATATTAATCGTAACCGAGAGGGGACTGTGAGGGCTTATGTAAGCGGATATCTGAGGTTGCGAGTATCTGACGTCATCAAGGAGGACTCCCACCTGAGATTCCTGCTTCTTTCACGCACTCTTCCATTGTTCAGGGCTACACATGACCATTGTCGCTGAAGTAGCAACCGTAATAGAGTTTACACAAAGGCCGGATGTAGGCGTTAAACTGAAACCTAGAAGTTGGACGGCTGAATGAGTTTCTATAGAGACCCATTAAGTGAAGGTGGAGGGGTGATTGTTGGTGTCGGAGGTGGTTTGAGGATACAGGAGAGGTTGGGTCGTGTTTCAGATCACGTGACTAGCCTGCCTTTCAACTTTCAGCCAAAAACAGCCACTTTGAACCGACCCACTGTGCATACATTTCCAGGCAGCAGTGGCAAAAGCAAATAACCCTGTATACGTTTCACGAGTATCCCATGTGCCATCTGAGACCATAAGGAGTATATATATAGGTGTTGGGCGCTCACTTTAACCGACTCAACCACACACATTTCATCACACACACACAACACAATGGGAATTGGAGACAAGATTGAAGCTGCCGTCGAGAAGATTGACGAGAAGGTCGAGAAGGTGACCAACCCCGATTACCTGGACCAGAACCACGGCAAGGCTCCCGAGACCAACGAGCAGTTTGACCCTGCCTACTCTACTCAGAACCCCAAGCCCGGAAACGCCGACATTGCCTCTTTTGAGCCTGCTTACGGAGGATCCACCGATTCCGCTCCTGGCACCGAGGCCACCAAGGACTGTGCTTACTAGAGGAGCCATGAACGGATTGTCAGAGACGGTTGAAGACCGCCATCAAACATTGTATTGTATTTAACCAATTGATTTATTGTAAACATCATGGGGATTATTGTAGATCAGCGTGTGTGCTGGATCCGTATACACCTGTTCTATACAGATATCATGCGCCGTAATGAGGTTCAGCGGATGTGACTGGAACGTCAGAGAAACTACCAAAATGATATAAGTATTGTAGAGTGTTTTGAAATGAAATGGTGAGAAGAAGATTAAACTTCAATAAACTTCAACTGGGTTTTACAATGTCAAGTAAACCTAAGTAATGAAGGAATGACGTCATCTTTACGAAAGGAGTTTTTTGACGAGTAGCGGCGATCCAAAGTTGATATGAACAATTGGGTAGCGTCGGTCACGTTTCCTTTCTTCTCTTATAACAAAATGTGCAACAGATTCTCCACCTCCTGACCTCTAAATAGCCTCAGAGTTGTGGTGGAGATGCTAGGACGTGCGGAATTGGTCCTTCTCTAACTCACGCAATTGCAGGTTGATTTAAACGTGTTTTTGGCAGTGCATTTACTAAGTCGTCCTTAGTCTCCATTTCAAAAATTGGAGCGCTATCTCACCGATTGCGTCTTCTGAACGCTGCTGCGGTTGATTGGTCCCTGCATTTGGTGCATGCTTTGAACCAGTAGTATCGCGCATCGCGAAATCGTACTTGAAAGTACGATATGCCCTATTTTGGCGTTCTGAAACTCAGGAGACATTCCTGCCTAATACCGTCTCACCTGTCTTTGCTGTCTCACTTGTCTCACGTGACTTTACCTCCCTCCTATAAATCACCATCTATTACTAAGCAAGCAAACTAACCAGATTTATCCTGTCTCAATCCACTCTTCCTCCTACAACCAACACCCCGAACTACTCAGATACCATGAACAAAATAACCAGACAATCCAAGAACCTGCATCTCTACGTTTCGCTAGGATGCCCGTTTGCCCATCGAACATTGATCATGCGAGATCTGCACAAGCTGGACAACATCTCCGTTAATGTGGTAGATCCCGTTATAGGCGACAAGGGATGGGTTTTTTCGCCCTCCAAGGAAGGATGCACTAAGGACACTGTCTATGGATTCGATACACTTCGTCAGGTGTATGAGAAAGTGGATCCTGGCTACTCTGGATCTATCACTGTTCCTCTACTGATTGATACTCTCAAGAACAAATTAGTCAGCAATGAGTCATCAGAGATTGTGGAAATGATGAACGGTGACAGTCTCAGCGACAAGGTCAAGAAGAGTAACCGGTTCGTCAACAAGAACATCACTCTTGCTGCTTACAGAGTCGGATTCTCCAAGGACCAGACTGAGTACAATAAAGCCGTCAAGGGGCTGTTCTCTGCTCTGGACAAGGTGGAAAACACCCTGAAGGACACCAAATACCTTGTTGGTGATGAGCTGACTGCCGCTGATGTGTTTCTGTACACCTCAATTGTCAGATTCGACCCTGTTTACGTTCAACACTTCAAGTGCAATATTGGAATGATCCGGTACAACTTCCCCTGGCTCCATCTATGGCTTAGACACTTGTACTGGCAAGTTGGAGCCTTCAAGAACACCACCGACTTTTCGCACATTAAACAGCTTTACTATCTCAAGAAGGATGATAGTATCATTCCTGCTGGTCCCATTCCTGACATTGAGAAGTTGGATTAGAGTGGGAGAGCTGGGGATATAAACGATTTAGAGATAGATGTAACTGACTACGAATACTGACTATTTTGAACGGCAACGCTTGTGTAGCTCTAGGACTATCAACGTCGCGATTTAGATTACTCTGCAGTTACCGGTACGTAGTAACAATAGAATTTCATTTGGGTATGCAAAATCGGCACTGCGGCTTCCGTACCGGATTGAAAAGTGTACCAGTAGGTAGAGAGAGTCTGGCTTCTAACAAAATTCATCTGTCTCACCTTTTTTCCCTCGGCTACCTCAGATAATGTCAATACGCTCATCTCAAGACTACATTTCATCAAGGCGTTGGTTAACCCTAATCATTTTCGCGCCGCACAATTCTGGATGAGAAGCCGGAGGGGCAACAATCACAGGCATGATCAGCCGTGACTCACATGCTGCTCGCTTACGGGGGAGTACAGCCGTTCATATCATGATCCCATCAACCACAAAGAGAACTTACCGCGTACCCGTCTACCGCCTCATACTAGTTCTCTCCCGGCTATCCGACTATCCGTTCATCCGGAGACAAGCCTCTCTTCGGAAGAGTGAGACATGACTCAGATGTACCACCGGTACCGGAGTTAGTAGGCCTTTCTACACCCTTCGCCTACAGCCGCGCGTTAGGTACGCATGACCTATGTCCCCTCTGCTTCCTACCTGCTGATGTTGTGAGACATCGTCTGAGCTTGGGAGCAAGGCGGACATGTCTCACCTCGGATCAATGGGCATGATTGGTTAGCGCCAATACACCGGTGCATGCACCCCACACGCGTAGCTCGAAGACTTGCCCTGTTTTAGATCGATCCATGTGACCCTAGCTCGCTTTTTGGTTTGGGCGCGTGTATATATAGAGCAGAGTAAGTCGGTTCTTGTGCAGAAACGAGAAGACCCTGTTTAGCGAGTACGAACCAGTGCGGCTATCACCACTCACAAACGACACTCACCACCCATACCACCCACACACCACATACTCACACCACCACCACAATGTGCATCCCTATGTTTGTTCGAGGCACCAAAATGCCTGAAGACTCCACCAACCCCCGAATGTCTGTTGCCGGAATCCGAGGCCTGTCCAGAAACAACTCGGTAGAGACCAAGGAGCCTGCTCCCACCCAGCCACCAACAACCGCACAGTCTCAGAACGTGCAGAGCTAGGACAATGTCGTTGATGACGAGATCACTCATTAGTGACTCCGAATCCCATGGATTGTCGATTGAGTCGAAGGGAACATGGCGAGGACTTCAATGCCAGCCTATGAGAAGGAACTGACAGAAGAGATCTAACTGAAGGATTAAGATCCGGCGCAGGAAACAGTAATTAATAGTATAATGACACTCACTTGAATTTGAAGCACTAGTTGTAGCAGTAGATTGTCGAAACCACACCAGTGTTGTAAGGTCCACGTCGCTCTCAAGAGTTGCGTTCATGCCGTATATCTGGGTTCCACATTGCACACCCCCTTTGCTGTATCGTTTTTGTCGTCTTCCTATCGTCGCTTTATCCCTCCTGACCCTCCTTCTTAACTCACAGTGTTGATGTCCATGTCATGTCGTAAACACCCAACAGAAAGTCGGTTCTCGACGTATACAATACATTTAAGGTTGGATAAGATCGATAAGGCAGGTGACGCATAACCACAAGACGTCAGTGACTATAAGTCTAGTAGAGTAGGTGTGACGTGGTTAGTGTGATAAGACAGGACCCAGGGATATATATAGACCAACAGCCAGTCATCCCAACCTTCCCTGCTACCTGCTCCTCTTCCGACAGCCTCAGTTGTGTTCTACCACTTACACTCAACACCCTCCCCCCACACCCTCCCCCCACACTCTAAACACAGGCTCATCACCTTATGGCTCCTCGCCTATTCACTGCTTCTCTCACCGACTCTAAACTCTTACTCTTAACCATCACTTTCCAAGACAACGCCACCACTCTCTCAATGGACACAAACGTGGACCTCAAGACGGAGTTTGAGAAACGCTCCAAGGCTCTGGGCATCAAGGTGGGCGGACAACTGTCCAACAGCAACAGCAACAAGGAGAACGAACACAAAAGGTTCACCTCGAGATTTCTCACCGTGCAGGCGCCCCTCACCAACCACGTCCGGTCTGTGTTCCAACAGCTCGGCTCCTACGTCATTCTCGCCTACACCGCCAGCACCATCGATGTATACTTCCCAGACATCCGACACGCGGCCATGGCCTTCTCCCGGTTCGGAGGATACAGATCGTGCATGTATCGCCTCGTGGACGACTTTGTGGTCAGAGCATTGGAACGAGTCGGCGTCCGTGTGTACGAGGGAACCGTGGCCTGCAAGCCCCAGGAGTACAACTGGTACGCCCTCGTCGGAGAAGTCAGCCGCATCGAAACTTGCCCCGATACTGGCGACCTCAGACTCGAGTACTACCTCTCCACCCGAGCCTATGAGGCTCTCCGAATCGACACTGACCTCATGAAGCAGTCGTCCACCTCCAGAAAGGAGGCCCAGCGAGAGAAGAACATCGTCACCATGGCGGTGGTGCCTCGAAAGAACACCATTGATCTCAACCGAGTCGCGAATGGTCTGGATACACGGACCACCCTCATGATCCGAAACATCCCCAACAAGTTCACCCAGAAGATGCTTCAGGACTGGGTAGACGAGACCTCCAAGGGGACCTACGACTTCCTCTATCTCCGGATGGACTTCCGGAACCGTTGCAAGTGAGTTGCACCTGCTTCTGTCTGACCACTCTCCCTTACTAACACAGCGTCGGCTACGCCTTCATCTCTTTTGTTTCACCCAACCACATCATCAAGTTTGCCAACGAGCGATGCAGCAAGAAGTGGGGCTCGTTCAACTCGGGCAAAATCTGCGACCTCACCTACGCCAACATATGAGTATACCTTGATGTGATATCCCCTCCAGCATCCAGCGATATCCGCTTGATACCGCAGACGTAAGACTAACTCAGCACTCAGGGCAAGGAATGCCTCATTGAAAAGTTCCGAAACTCGTCGGTCATGGACCAGGACGAGAGCTACCGGCCTCTGCTGTTCCACACGGACGGCCCCCTTGCCGGTGAGCCCCAGGAGTTCCCTGCTCCCAACTCGATCAACCGTAAGATGCGGTCAATTGCCAACCTCCGACAGATTGGTGTGTTGGACCATTAAGGGGTCGCCAGGGGGCGGGTTATTGTGTTCTCGGGCTGAAACGAGATTGTAGCTGTATGATTGTAGCTAATGGTAATGCATTTGATAGAGACTGATGGTGTGGCGGAGTAGAATGGAGGGGTGGAGTGGTGCTAGCGTCTTAGTGTCGTAGAGTCGTAAGGACGATCACTTGGCGTATCATACCTGCAGTATTCGCTGCAGCTAAATATAACGGCTCTGTACGCCTTGCGCGTTTCACATTAAACCTTGAGTCTGAGCTGATCAGCGTGTACCTGAGTGAGATGTGATAAAAGGCGCAATTATGATTGGTGTATTGGCGGGTGGGGAGGTGGAACAGTAGTCTGGAACGGCAATTCACGTGATTGGGGTTTTGCACGCATAACTGGTACAACCACTCGATTAATTCGCCACTACTCATTTCACATGACAAGGCTGTGCGTCTCATCTGCCCCGTTCTCTCCCTGTCTCTCAGATAAACATTTCCATTTGACTTTTAGCACGCCCAACCGGGATGGGTGGGTCCTCCTACTTGTACATTTGTTCTTTTGCACTTGTGCTTCCTCTTGGCACTCTTTTCTCTCGACTCTTTCTCACCGTTAATTGAACGCTCATAATCGCCACCATTTCCGACCCTCGCCATGAAATGAGCTCAGTGACCCGACTGATGCGACGATACATTGCGCTGATTCGAGCTGTGGTCTTATGTTTGGTTTTGCTAGGACTATGGCTCTACGTTCCCCAGAAGTTTGACCTGGTGTCCAATTTCGACTTTTCGCAGTTCTACGTTGGAGACGTGAACAGTGACTTGCTGTTCCGGAGCAGGTTCCATACGTTTGTCATTGACGACACCGAGTCGTGTTTTGTGCCCTCTTGGATCCCCACCAAGAACACTTCAGGTACTCTGATCACTGCCAAGGAGGGATGTGAGATCCCCGAGGGCTGGAATGCCGTTTCTCATAAAGTGAGCACCCCCATGGCTGTCTCCTTATGGCTCTGTTCTAAGAGTGACAAGATGCTGTGTTTGCTTATCCACAATTCGGGCTCTACTCCGTTTGGAGAGAACAAGGCCAAGGAAACCAATCTCAATCCACTCGACCCGTTGACTAAACAGACGCTGGCTGTGGCGTCAAATGAAGACTGTACCTGGCGATGCAACAGTAACCACCTACAGTCGTGCCTAGTTGTACCCGGTATGAGCAGTTATTGTCTCATGGAGAAACTGCGGCCGGATGAACTGTCCAAGGCAAAAACTGACAAGAACTGGCCTAGTTATGTGGAGAGGTGTCGACTGCATTATAAAGAGCTTGATTGGTACCAGACCGAAGAGGAGGTTTTTGAACCAGAGACGTTTGAGCAGGAGGAGCTCAGGGTTAGCACTTAATAACATGATATTGGTAGAGTCAGAGTGAAATGTAGATGTTTAGATGGACAGGTAGAGACCGTCCCATTGTTCTAGTACCGTGTCTATCTGGTACAATGGTCAGCTTGTAGCCTTGGACTGATCATACCAACAGTGGGCGTCAGTACGAATATCGTAGACGTTTAGGGTGGACCAGAGTAGCTACAGTTCTCGAGTATCCACAGAGGTTGACTACTGTACTACACCTTCAGTTGTGCCTTTGAGATATCGTCGGCTCGAAATCAGGTCCCAATCCACCATAACCAACAATCACTCTCTAGGAGACACCACATATTTGAATAAACCTTCACCTAGTGAGCTGCTATAGCTTAACTAATTGTTAAGTTTCTTCCCCTCTTCAGCAAAATGGCTGGACGAGAAAAGAAGAAGCCCATAATAGCCATGATACACCATCCACAATAGCGAATTCCAAACGGACCTCAAACTGCTTTGATCATGTTTGTATCTCGTACTTCCTAGTCTCCGTTTCCTCCTCTATAACCGTCTATAGCGTAGTTGTCGCTCCACAGCTAAGCGAAATACGACAAAACCACGCCTTGAGCAGCAACAGCTGATTGTTTCGCTATAAAACCTATCCCATCGTTTTCATCACCCTTGTTTTACCCCACTCCATAGTTTGTATCATCTTAATCACCCCTCTAACAGCCATTTTTCAGCACCAAAATTTGAGGGTCACGTGACCCACCTCTCTCAATGTGGAGGGCAGCTTTTCCCGAAACCTTGTAGTCCGCCTGTTTGGCCAAGTGGCTAAGGCGTCTCACTCGTATCACAGGTGCGACATGAGAAGAGCACCAGTTCGACTCTGGTAATAGGCATTTCTTTTTTGCCCTGGAAACCGGTGACGATGAATGTATGACTGTCAATTTTTGACGGTTTGTTCTGAAAATCAACTCTGTGATTTTTTTCTAGGGCAACTATAGCTCCATACAGTTACTTGACAGCAACATGCTGTGTCAACCACAATACACTACAATGAACTACAAACCCCCGATCAATACGAATAATTAATTAAAGAGTGAAATGAATGGTTTGCTACGTCTCCAACGTCTACACCTTCTGCTTTCGAGACTTTTTGGGGACTCGGAAAATGTAGTAGAAGGCAAAGGCCATGAAGACGTTAAAGGCAGGGTAGGCAAACAGAATGCCGTAGTTTCGCCATCGCTGGCTGTACTTGACGTCAATCTGGTCCAGGTAGCCGTTGGTGTTGGAAATGGGACAGTATCCACACATATCTGTGGCGGCGGGGTCCACAAGATAACCCATGGGCATATCTGTATCTCCTAGACCCTTGAGGAAGGCTCCCATGTATTTTCCACAGTTGGTACCATCCATGGGCTTGAACTTGACGAGCTCATTATCGGTGCACTCGACTCTAGTTTCTCCAACTCCAGCACTGAGAAGACCAGAGATGAGATAAGTCAAGGGAGACACTCGGTACATGAAGATCCAAAAGTGAGGCATATCTTCCTTGGTGGCCAGAACTCCACAGAAGATGAGACAGAGGGCAAACAGCAGGTATCCAATGGTGGCAGCATTCTCCTTGTTCTCAAAGGCTGCTCCCATCATGTGGGCAAAAGTGGAGTTGTAGACGTAGAAGGACCAGAGGAGAAGGAAGAAGAGAGCTCCTCGTTCTCCAAGATGGCCAGTAGCGTTGTTCTGAAGGCCAATAGGGTAGTAGAAACAGAAGAAGACCAAAACAGCCACTAGAGTCTGCCAGGGAAGCTCAACGAGAATGTTGGAGCCCATGAAGGCTTGCCAAGAGTAAGCCATTGAAGATCGTTCTCTGGCTTCGTAGAGTTCTCTCTGGGCCACGAAATGAGGCAAGATCTGGACCATGATGATAACAAAGATGAGGAAGAGCATGAAGAAGGCAAACATTTGGTTCTGGAGACCCTGAATGTCCTGAGACGCCTTGTAGTAGGAGAATCCAATGAAGAGAGCAGAGGCAATAGACATGAGCAGCTTGGACCAAATGTATCGGGGAGAACGCCAGTAGTAAGTCCACAGACGTTTGGTGAGGTAGTACAGCTGAGTAGCCTGAGAAGTAGCATACTGGGATTTGGCAGAGTATTTAGAAGATCCCAAAGTTTGGGTACTTCCTACACTCTTGGAGGTGACCAGTTCGTTCTTATCTTCAACAGCACTCTGAGCAGCGAGTTCTTCAGCCATTCGGTCCAGAAGAGCACGTTCATTGGCTCTCTCTTCACTCTCGTTCCACACAACAGCCCAATCGTGCTTGGCAACACTTCCAGGAGCAGCTCCAATAGCAGCCAGCATCCATTCGGCAGGGTTGGCTTCCTCAGGACAAGGATCGGCTCCCTTGGATTCAAAGTAGTTGATGAGAGAAGTCGAGTTGGCTCCAATATCTCCATAGTAGACAGTCTTACCACCTAGAGTCATGAACAAAAGTCGATCAAACTCCTGGAACAGAATAGCAGAGGGTTGATGGATAGTGCACAGAATAGCCTGGCCTCGGTTAGCCAGCTTCTTGAGCAGACAGATGATGGACCAAGCAGTTTGAGAATCAAGACCAGAAGTGGGCTCATCGAGGAACAGTAGCAACTCGGGTTTGGCAGCAAGTTCAACACCGATAGTGAGTCGTTTTCGCTGTTCAACGTTAAGACCTTCTCCAGGGACACCGACAACAGCATCAGCATAAGCCTGCATTTCCAGAATGTCAATGACTTCATCAACATAAGCAATCTTCTCAGCCTTGGGGATAGTAGAGGGTTGTCGCAGGATAGCAGAGAACTCCAGAGCTTCACGAACAGTAGAAGTGGCAGTATGAAGATCCTGTTGTTGCACGTAACCAGTCTTTCGCTGGAAAGAAGCGTCTCGTTTCTGTCCATTGACTCGCATATCTCCAGTAATCACACCTGTGGCCTTTCTGTCAGCCAGAACGTCAAGAAGAGTAGTCTTACCGGCTCCAGAACAGCCCATGAGAGCCGTGAGAGTTCCAGGTTTGACCCAGCCGTCCACGTGATCCAGAAGTCGCTTTTCTCCACCCTTGACCTTGATATCGTAGCACACATCCTTCCATTGGAAGATATCCTTGGGAGTGGAGGAGTCAGAGAAAGAGGAGGTTTCATCCTCCTGTCCTTGTTCCTGCTGAACCAGAATCTCTCGGTCCTCAGCAGCTCCGACCTTTTCAGCATGAGCTTCAACGTCCATCAGATGGGCTCGCTTCTTTCTCTGTTTGAGAGAAGATCGCAGGAACACCAGAACCTCTCCCTTGGACTTGGCAGACTGGATGAACTCCACAGCAGTCAGATAAGTGCATGCAAAGAAAAGAATGAATCCAAAGAGAATACCGAGGTTTCGCCACAGATGGGCCTGAGAGTAGTCAAAGGCAACCTCCAGGTACCGGTCTCCATTAACAAACCGTTCTCCAGGCTTGGCTCCAACAGCCATACATCCCTGGTAAGGAGAACCCAGCTGATCGTAAGTGGACTGTTGAGGA
The DNA here is from genome assembly GCA_900519055.1 of Yarrowia galli. Taxonomy (NCBI): domain Eukaryota; kingdom Fungi; phylum Ascomycota; class Dipodascomycetes; order Dipodascales; genus Yarrowia; species Yarrowia galli. Next base: position 1,058,309 of record ULGS01000002.1, read on the forward strand.
ATGAAGACAGTGCAGGGGAAATCTCTGTTTCGGAACTCGTTGACCATGACAGCTTCAAATCCATAGGCAATGGGGTCAATGTAGTTGATCCATCGAGCCCATCCTCGCATGTAGCTGATAGGAAGAGTGAAGCCGGTGTAGATGATAAGACCGAGAATAATGACAGCAGCCGGAGCCAGAGCCTGCTGAAGAGTCTTGGTGACCGCAGCAATGGTTCGGAAGATCATGGACATGGCCAAAACACACATGAGAGTGAAGAGGAAGAAGATGAAGAAGGGTCCGGCTTCTCGTCGCAGGTTGGACATGAAGTAAAGAGTCACGTTGACACACAGCATGGTGAGGAACTTTGTGGGGAAGTCACAGATGATGGACGCCAGAGCTTCACAAAAGGGATGGTACATGGCGTATCTTTGATGTTTTTCAACAATGGGACGAAGTTCGTAGAGCACAATGATTTCCAGAACAGAAGACATGGCGTTCATAAGCATGGCAAAGAAAAGAAGAGCTCCTCGAGAGAAGAAAGAAGATGTATCTTCAGGCATGTTGTAGAACATTGAAGAGAGAATCAGAGCAACGACAAAGTTACCCAAAACAGTAGTCAGAGCCATACTGAGATCTCCTCTGAGTCGTTGGAAACCTCGAGTGAGACACAGTTTGACTTGCATGGGGATGGAGATTGTGTAGGGAGAAGAGACCTTGATATGGTCACTCTGCATTTCCTTTTTGAGCTCCATAATGTCGGCCACGCGGTTACCTCCAACGGGGAACTCTGTGTTGAACCGGTCAATCTCTTCCTGAAGATTAGCAAACGCCTGGGATTGTCTCCATCGCTCGGCAAACTCACAAGCTGTTCGGGGAGTCTTTCCTTCGAATCCAGGAGCCACAATTCGCTCAGCGGGAGAAGTGATGGAGGTCAGGAAATCGCCAGTGGTCTGTCGATGAGGACACTGGAAGCCCATCTCTTCAAAGTACCGTTTGGCCTGTTCAGAAGGACCAAAGTAGATTTGTTGACCCTCGTACAGAACAGTCACCTTGTCAAACAGATCGTAGGCTTCCTGAGAGGCTTGGTAGAGAGACACAAACATGGAGGCGCCAGTGAGCTCTGCGGAATGACGTAGCCATCGCAAAAACTCGGTTGCTGTAGCAGCATCCAGACCTCGGGTACTGTTATCCCAGCACTGCAAGGGAGAGCCACAAACGATACTCTCGGCAATAGAGACTCGTTTTCGCTCTCCTCCAGAAACTCCTCGCACAAAGTCGTTTCCAACCTTGGTATCGAGGGTATGAGAAAGACCAAGGGAGGCCATGGTCACGTCACGTGTATGTTTGGCGTACTGTTCTCGGGTGACTCCATCAAATCGGTTCTGGGGAGTTCGGGCGAGAGAAGCGAACATGAGAGTGTCTCCGACGGTAAGATGTGGGAAATGAACGTCGACTTCGGCATTGTAGACGATTTCCCCACGGCAGGTTTTCTGCATGATTTTTCGGGGGATTCCTGGGTTAGCATGGTAGCGAGGGGCCGTAGGTCCTGAGCGGACAACAACAAGGTTGTTTAGGTAGCAAAGACAACAACAAGATTGTTTAGGTAGCAAAGACAACAACAAGATTGTCTAGCAAAGGGCCGAAGGTCCTGAGCGGGCACAAACTGAATGAACACACAGTGCTGTTGAATTGATTCAGTAGGTCTTTCAGTTCATTGATCAACTGTTCCATGTGATGTACTGTCAGATGCTAGTCTCTCTCCAAGAGAAGGTCAACTTCATCAAACTGTAGCGACACATCAAACTGACTCGTTGACTGGGTAGAACAACAATTAGACGTGTAAGCCACAATGACTGTTAAGTGGGTCAAGTGATACCTTAAATGTTAAACCACTCTGTGTCTCCTTGAACAGTTCCTAAACCACTCTAGACCACCTTTTCTCATCCTCATCATCACCCCCTCAATACTCACCCTGATAATTCCACTCGGTCTCTTTATCGAGCTGAAATCCGTACGTTTCACAAGCAATACTCTTTAGCAAAGTGGAACATCCGGAACCAGGTCGTCCGAGAACAACACAAGTCTCACCGGGCCACAGAACTCCGTTGAAATCGGTCAGAATCTGCACTTTATCCTCCTTCTTCTCCAGATGGAAAAGGGTTCGAACAACTCCCTCTAGACCTAGCACGGCATTGGCCACAGTCTTCTGGTAATCGGCTCCTCCTCCATATCCAAAGGCGCCCATGTTTTTGAACGAAACTCCGGCAGTGATCTCCTTGGAGGTGCCGTATCGTCGCTTGAGTCCCAGAATCGTCTTGGTCCATTTTCGACTGTTAAACTGTCCACTCCAGGGATCGAGCTCCGGGTCGGAAGTGTCCACATAGGGATTGGTGAGGTCTGTGGAGCCGTTGGAGTTGTTGGAATGCTGCGAATGAATCGACTCGGCCAGCGACCGGATCTCGGCATCTTGCTGACTCGAGTAAATGTTCGGATCCTGCGTAATCGGTACAGGATCAGACATGTCGAGAGAATGTAATTGTTGGTAGGTGTACGGAGTACTAAGAGTTGAAGTTGTGGGTTACTCAAAAGAGAAAAGAAGGTCTCATATAGCTACAATAACAACTGAAACACAGTTCATGCAAACCCCGATCGTGCATCTTGGATTTTCCCTTATGGATTTGATCCGAGGTAGAGAAGAGCCAGAAAGAGGGTCCAGAAGCATGCATGGCCAAAACTGTAAACTCTTTTTCGGACGCCGATTGAGGGTGTTCCAGGGTAGGTGGAGCAGTGGAGAGTTGATCATTAGATTCAGGAAGTGTCACTTAGTTGATTCACAGTCTTCGTGGTAGTAATTGCTTCTTCCTCGGTGATATTCACAGACTGCTCATCGCAGGGCCAAGATTTCGGCTACAAAGTTAATTCGAGGGGGGTGGGTTGATATGGAGGTATAACATGCTGTAGTGGCCGTACAGAGAATAGAAGAGTACCATTGGGATCTTCTCAATTAGAGATATCAAATGGTACGGCTCTTAGGTCAAAATTCCCACTTTTTCCACCACGTTCAATCAGTTTTGCGTTTCGGAACCTGCAGGACGGGTCTGTAGGTGGGTCTTAGCATTGCACTTGTGAAATGGTCAGTTTTGGTCCTACAGCGACGGGAGTTGGACGCAAGTACGTGTTTTGATCTGAATGATTGATTCGTAAAGTCACCGGTTTGTTGCCACCCCCATAACACCCACAAACCCCCTCCTAATCGCTGCCTCGAGCAAATATAGACTACAAGGTTTAGCCGTATCACCTTTAATACGGCATGTTTGGATGCATTTGGAAAAGGTGAAGAGAGCAAAAACAGAGGGGTAGGTGCAAGTGCAAGTGGGCGGCGCGATATCGGGGGGGGCTTTGCTGTGTCACGTGACCATTCGCTCTGTAACAACGAGCTTTTCACGTGAACCATTAGGTCGGCTTAATCATAACCTCCGCCTCCGCCAACCTCTTGCTCTGTCTTGGCTTTGCCTTTTTGCAGCTCTGTCTGTCCAACCGCGTCTTTGTCCGGTTGTCCTTGCACAACCTCCCTTTTGGGTTTCAAAATAACAGCCCATATTGTTGCTGTAGAAGTTGGAACAAAGTGGATGAGGGCGTGGACGCTTGGTGGGGGGTGTGTGGCCGGCTAATATTGTGGATACGGTGACTACGGTGACTACGGTGACTCAATGGTTATTTGTCACGTGACCTAAGTGTCATTGGTACCACTTGTTTGACAGCTGGACTAGTGACAATCTACCACCCGTACCTTGCTTTAGCTCACACTCTGTTTAGCCGTGTCTAAGGAGACGATAGCAGATCTGTCTATATGGAGTTATGGAGCAGATTTGGTGATGTTGTTTCACCATGGAGTTGTGATGGGTGGAAGGGTGATTATTATTCGGTTGTGTACAGTGTGCCATTGAGGGGTGTATCTGTGGCAGCAGATGTTCAATGATAGTCTTGACTGAATAGTCTACTTGTACGTAGTTGTCCTTAGTTACCATCAATGATTAGCTAGTCTATGGTGTCTCTGTTCAATCGAGACTGTCTCTGTCTCTATTCTAAATTATCCTTAGGCCATCCTCTGTGAAACGGTCTTCACTCTATAAACAGATGTGACCCACCAGCCATGATAATAACAGTAGCCACTGGAACACAAACACTTGTCTGTGCACTTGTCTGTTGTCTGTACTCGTGTACTGTTGACGTCACCTCCTCTCACCAGTTCACATTGCTTGTCTCACTGCTGCTTGCTTCTCCGATCACCCGCTGTCTCACTTGTCTCACCGCCATCTCCGAGTCAGGCCTCAACGTGGTCCAAACGTGGACAGCCAAAGGTAGACCTTGCAGGTGGGTGCATGAGCCGAGGCTGGCCGATGATAGAGTTATCGGAGGTTTCGGAGTTGAGAGGAGGAGGGGGGAAAGGTGTGTTCAACTGGTGGTACAGATATGGTAGAGCAATTTTGAAAAAACTTCCACACTCCCCTAATTCCCCCGATTGCAATGATACTCTTAGATTTTTGATAGCTAATGAATTCATAGGTCTAGACTGGTCTATTCCAGCCCTCTAAGTTCAACGTCGACGTTAGCCGCTCCCTAAAACAACCTCCAAAGTCAATCTATTTTTGAAGACAATTGCCCCATAAGTGGATCACCGTCAGGAAGCCGTGTTTCGTCCGTGTGGTTCGATAGTGGAGACTCTCCGTGTCGGCTTCTAGAACAAGCCGGTGCGTGCAAAAAGCACAAACAGCAGAAACTCCGTCTTCCGCGTCGGAGATCGAGTTTGAAGGTGTTGATTTGGGTGTCCATAGAGAGTGCTGAATATGGTCTTCAATATCTACTTGTACAAGTACAAACCACGGCAACATCAGAAATGTCAAAATTGGCAGAAATGAAATTGAGCCGACAAGCAAATGCTCAAGCGACTGCCAGTGCACTTTCCCCTTATACAGTATCACAGTACAAGTACTCCGTACAGGACTGTAGCCTATGGTACTGTAGCTACTTGTAGACCCCTCTCTATCGTCTCAAGACTAACTACAACGCTTCCATCGAGAATTCTCTACAAGTATGCTATCTGATCAGCTGTTCGGTAGACCCAGTTCACATACAAAAACTCTACAAATCGGACAGCCCGGTAACGCCTACTGTACATCACATCATGTTATCTTTAGATGTGCATCCATATACGCGTCTTAAGATCACGCGATGATGGTTAGTCACAATACATCATGGAGCCGTGAATGACACTCTGCAGGTGATAAGCAGTGCCATCTTGAACCTCGACATTGCATTATAACTATGGCAGGTTTTCTGACGCTACATGACTTCAACCCTAGACCTCTCCATTTCGGCTCACCCTCATCGCTCACTCCCACTCCACCTACTCTATGGTATGAATCTATTAAGTAATTTGCCCTTGGGCACTTCATTGCGTGCCCGGGGCTCTATACACTGCGATTGTAGACCGATGGGTACACTGGGTATCGCTCACTCATGATTGTAGAGCTGCTAGTCACGGTCAGCTCCTCCCCAGTGGTTCACGCTCATTTGTTTACGCACGATAACGTACTTCGCGATCACTGGTTCACGCATAGATCTACTGGCGCAATGGTTCGCTGCGCTCACCATTGCTACCTCGTGATATCAATGGTCGTCTCCCACCTCACTTGATCCAACATATCCTCATAATCTGGCGTGAGGATGTTCTTGGCAATTTCAGCAGCTCTCACCTTAAGAGCCTGCTCCTCCATACTTGATGCCTGGTTCATCTCAATACGCATACTAACAAGACAGAGGTTGTGGTGAACCTGCCAGAAAGACACGTCGGAGACAGACTTGACGAGGTTCTCAGCCAGAACGGCCTGTTCAATCTCAGAGATTCGGTTCACTCCGGGGAACGACATGATAAGCATTCCTCCTAGCGATTTGGCTAGCTGCCAGCCAACATAACACATTGAAAGAGCAATGATGGGAGTGACGATAGAGTCGAGAATCTCAGATCCTGATCCGGGAAACAAAAGATAAGCAATGATGGCCAGAGAAGAGGTAATGGTCATCAAATGAGAAGGGTTGGAAAGGAACGACGGTAGAGGAAGTTGAGCAAGAGTGTTGTGTCGCATAGCTTTTCCGATTCGCTGATGGTTCTTCAGTCCATAAGCAGAGATGATGGTCACCAGAAGAGCCAGAATGGTGATACTGAGATCGGTTCCAGACAGAACAGAAGTTCCATCCTTGGAATGACCATGACCATGGCCATGAGTATTTCTATGGCCATGATCGTCGGCATGGGGCACCTTTGTCAGGTCAGATCCATGGTCGTGCACTCCATGGTCTGCGTCGTAAAACACCTCAACCACAGACTCCACTGAATGAGACAGAAGATCTCCGCCCATGAAAATGAGAGCGACAGAAAGCGCAAATCCGGCCAGAACCTCTGCTCGTTGAAGACCAAAGGGATGGTGAATTGACGACTTTTTCCACACCTCGAAGTTGCCCAGAATATCGACTGCAGCTGTTAGAGTGGCTCCCAGAGCATCATACAGCACAAGATGAGCTAAAGCAGCCAGGGCAGTGTAATCATGTGACGAACAGGAGAAAATCACAAAGGCCGCCAACAAATGGACACCGGACCAGCACATGCGGGCTCTTTGGTCACGTGACATGGACTGGAGGGCCTCGCGGTGGTTTGGAATGGGATGTGATTTGGGGATTGCCAAAGGTGCTTTATTTGGCTCTTCGAAAAAGTTGATTGACACCGAAGAGTGTTTGTATCTGTGACCTCGTCGTTGTGATGGCTTTACTGGCGGTGACAATGAGTATGTGGTTTGTTCAAAGTTGAACGGATTGGCATTGTTGACGCTGGTGGTTGAATTGTTGGCTGTGTTTGCTGTGCTGGCATTAGTGTTGTTGTTGTTACCATTGTTGCTGGGGGTCAAAAACCCGTTGGAGTCGGCTCGGGGATCGAGTTTGCCGTCCCAGATCCCACTCAGTGGTCGTTGGGGACTCTGTGATCGCATTGGAGATCGTGATCGAGGTGGCATCAATGGACTGTTACGTGTAGGCGAGGAGGCACGGAAAGACGCTCTATTGGGCGATCCTGTCATTCCAGCTTGTGTCCATTGAGGTGGCGGGGCTGTGGGCAAGTCTGCTAGCTGTGCGAGAGACGGGAGACCTGCAGAGTAGTTTGTGGAGGAGCCTGATGTGACTGGAGCTGGTAGAAGTTGCTTGTCGTCTTCTCCGTAGATGGACAATCTGAGGTTTGAGTATGTGGAGGAGGGCCGGTCTTTTTTCTTGTTGATCCGCGGCGTGGTGGGAATCGACGAGTAGTTACTTTCCTCTGTGGTGTCTTCCAAAATATCCATCCTTGTTTTCGTGTCGTGAGGTGAGTGTACTTGTTCTGCTGTACAGTTAATGTACGAGCACACTGTACGTGGAGAGGTTATGCAAGGTTAAGGTGATATGACGTTGTAAGGGGAAGGTCGAGGAGATGAGGTGGTGTTAAAACTGTGGGTTTTAACGGGATTTCTGTCGAGTTTTGACCATATGACTAGAAATGTGTACACAAATGGAAATATGTCAATAAACCCACATCATGTCATAATAAAATATCCATTAACGAGCGGCCCACAATAACACTGTCCTCAAAGCTTAAATCATGGCTGCTGTTACAGATGCATGTGTGTGGTTAAATGGGCTGCATTTGGTGAAGTACCTAGGTCAGACGAGAAAACGATTTACTCGACAGTTACTTAACCTTAACCGAAGGACAGAGTCGTGTGAGCGCCGTTACAGATGAAGGCAAAAGATAGTCGATAACTAAACGACTTTTGCTTTCCCGGGTACCAAAATGATGCCCCGAATCTCCTAACCACGCCCATTCACTTCGTTTTTCGCTATCGACACTATCAGGCATGTTATGACCGTTTTCAGTTTTAATTCAGATTTTGAGACTCCCAGCCTGCCATTCCAATCAACCATCACCTCCAGCAACATCCAAAGCCTTAGACACAATCCCACCTCCATCATCCACCCAATCCCCCTCGGCTTACATAAGCCGTTAATCTGCTCAAGGACGCCTGGGAAATAAGGTTGTTGCGCCACGTTTGCAAAATTTGTGGCTGGTGCGGAAAACCTTATTACCGAGCCACAATTTGATAGGACGAAAAGAGATCTATGTGGTTAGGGGGTGTGTGGGAGAACCGGTGAATGTGGTTGTATGGTCAGTAACAACAAGGGGAATGTAATGGAATCACCAGATCTCCCATCACGTGACCTGAAACTCCACCACAATCAACTCCCTGCTACAGATTTGCCACCCTACCATGCATACTATAGAACCATCATCTGGAGAGATCGGGAAGCTTCTTTTCAGAGGCAACAGATCTGGTTGGATGGAGTTGGTTGAAAAGGGGCGTTTTTGTGTCTGAGCGATTTGGACTGTTCTAGAAGGTTGATTGGTTGTATTAGTGGCTAGTATTGGTCATCAGCCTGTATTGATGAAGTGAATGGGATGATTAGCTCAAGTGTGAGTTATTCGTAAGAAGCTCCGAGGATAAGTAGGGGAGTGTATTTAAAACGGTGTAGAAAAGAGATATTTGACATTTTCAAGCTGTAAATCTACTCAACAGAGCACGGTGAGTACAACACTTCTCTCCGCTTCTCTCTACCACCTCTACTCACCCAGATCCAACCACCCACCTCCCCTTCTAGACCTCGCTTACTCACCAACCTAAACCTACTTATTTGCACACCCAGTTACCGCTCTTCTCCACACACTCACACATACACACCACACAGTTATGAACCCCAGCATCGTGTCGTTACGGACGCTACGAGTGGGTTTGCGGGTGGCCTCGCGGGCACACACTCTGCCCGTGGCTCAACGCCGGCTGCTCAGCTTCAACACCTCTTCTTCTTTGCTGCGAAACTGGGTCTTCAACAAACCACAAAACGACAAGAACGACCCCAAGGGCGCCGATAAAAACGCCCCCGGAGGCATGTGGTGGCAGAACCACCGTCAGGAGGGCGGCGGCAACAACAACAACAACCAGGGAGGCCAGGGAGGCCAGGGTGGCGGCGGTGACGGCAAGGGTGGTCCTAACGGTCCCCAGAAGCCCAAGCTGCCTATGGGCGAATCGATCATCACCAACCTGCTTGTGTTTGCTCTTCTGTCATGGTATCTGTCGTCTCCTTCCAACAGCGGCCCCAAGCTGTCGTGGCAGGAGTTCCAGAGCGGCTACTTGGAAAAGGGACTGGTCAAAAAGATGACTGTTGAAAACGGCAACCGGGTCGTGGCGGAGCTCACCTCCCCCGTGCAACAGCCCAACGGAACCACCACCTCCATTGTGGAGTTTGCCATTGGCTCTGTCGAGACCTTTGAGCGACGAATGGAGGAGGCCCAGGACGCTCTTCATGTTGCTGCTGCTGACCGAATCCCCATCCATTACGTTCGACGATCTTCTCTGCTCGGAACCCTTCTCCCTCTGATCCCCACCATTCTCATGCTCGCCGGTTTCTTCTTCATCTCGCGTCTGGGACGACAGGGCGGTAAGGGCGGCCCCGGAGGCGGAGGAGGCCTGTTTGGCATGGGTAAGTCCAAGGCCAAGCTGTTCAACAAGGAGACCGACGTCAAGACCAACTTTTCCGATGTCGCAGGCATGGACGAGGCCAAGGTCGAGATCATGGAGTTTGTCAACTTCCTCAAGGACCCCAAGAAGTACGAGAAGCTCGGAGCCAAGATCCCCCGAGGAGCCGTGCTTTCTGGACCTCCCGGAACCGGTAAGACTCTGGTTGCCAAGGCTACTGCTGGAGAAGCTGGAGTCCCCTTCCTGTCTGTGTCTGGATCCGAGTTTATGGAAATGTTTGTTCGTGTTGGAGCCTCCCGAGTGCGAGATCTGTTCAAGCAGGCCCGTGCCATGGCTCCCTCTATTGTGTTCATCGATGAGATCGATGCTATTGGAAAGGCTCGAGGTGACGCTACCCGAGGAGGAGGCAACGATGAGCGAGAAGCTACTCTGAACCAGCTTCTTGTTGAGATGGACGGTTTCGAGTCGTCTGACCACGTTGTTGTTCTTGCCGGTACTAACCGACCCGATGTTCTTGATCCTGCTCTTCTGCGACCCGGCCGATTCGACCGACACATTTCCATCGACAACCCTACTGTGGAGGGCCGAAAGGCCGTGTTTGTGGTGCATCTGCAGAAGATTGTCACCGACCTGGACCGAGAGGATCTGGCCTCTCGACTGGCTGCCCTGACTCCCGGATTCTCCGGAGCCAACATTGCCAACGTGTGTAACGAGGCTGCTCTGATTGCCGCTCGAACCGACGCCGACTCGGTTGAGATCAAGCACTTTGAGCAGGCCATTGAGCGAGTCATTGCTGGTCTCGAGAAGAAGACCATGGTTTTCACCCCCGACGAGAAGAAGACCATTGCTTACCATGAGGCCGGACACGCTATTTGCGGCTGGTTCCTCGAGCACGCCCATCCTCTTCTCAAGGTCTCCATCATCCCCCGAGGAAAGGCTCTTGGATACGCCCAGTACCTTCCTCCGGACCTGAATCTGCTGTCCGAGGCCCAGATCACCGACCAGCTGGTCATGACTCTTGGAGGGCGAGTTTCCGAGGAGATTTACTTTGGCGACATCACCAACGGAGCCGCCGACGATCTGCGAAAGGTGACCCAGTACGCCACCTCCATGGTAACCAGCTTGGGAATGTCTCCCAAGATTGGTCCCGTCAACTTTGAGGTTGCCGAGGACGGATTCAACAAGCCCTACTCCGAGGAGACCGCCAACGTGATTGATCACGAGATTCGGCGAATCATCTCCGAGGCCCACACAAAGTGCCACGAGCTCATCAGATCCAAGTCCAAGGAGATGGATCTGGTGGCCGAGGAGCTGCTCAAGAAGGAGGTCATCACTCGAGAAGACATGATCCGACTGCTTGGTAAGCGGCCGTGGTCCGAGAAGAACGACGCCTTTGACAAGTATCTCGATAACAAGGAGGTCAAGATGGCCGACAAGTCTCAGGCCGAGGCCAAGGAGATTGAGAAGGACGAGAACGAGGTCAAGAAGGACGACGAGGAGAACAAGAAGGACGACTCCAAGGATGGTAAGGACAAGGAGGACAAATAAATGTACATATGTAAATAACTGACGTTGTTGAATGAACTGATATTGGTAGAGGTGGGGTGTATAAGGGTGGTTTTTCAGTGTTCATGGTGAGATTTAGTCCCATTATGCTTAACGCCATAAAGTTAGGGTGTAGGAGACTAAAATATTTGAGGGTGTAGAACTCGAAATATTGGTACTGTTGCTGGTGTAACAAATGGAACCACGTTAATCTCCGGACTCAGACGATTCTAATGGTACCGACTACGTCTCTGTATCTCCCTTAAACCTCGTGTTAGTGTCTCCCCTTTTTGCCATAAACGTAACATTCTAATATATGGCTTTGACTGAACATAGGGAACGGTTTATAATCGGGTACAGTTCTTCGATATCATCATCTATACCTTCAAAATGGACCTTCCGAACGAAATTGTCGAGTTGATTCTACGATACTCTACAATTGAGACTTGTGTTGCTCTCAGTCAAACAAGTCGGGCTTTTCGAGACATGTTTCTTTTCTCTGAGAACCTGTTAAGAGTCAAGTTGCAAGCCAGATGTCCTTGGTTACGTGTCAACGAGGATGGGATTGAAATTGAGACCTGGGGAGAGCTCGCGTACGTCTTTTGTGCCAGAACTCGCACTACTAATCCTCCTCTTGGTCCCTGGTCAATCGAGGGTCTTTTTTACCATGAAAAGGGACCCTGGGAGCACGTTTTTGGCAATATGGTGCAAGGACGAGTTATCCAGCCTCCTTCTTTCATGATCCCGCCTCCTCCAGAAGACGACATTGTCGAGATTGATACCACCTATCAGTTTCCCTACGCTGAAGATTTTGAAGCTGTGCACCATCGACCTGTGGCTGAAGGTGAATATCTCGAGGGCAACAAGATGATCATCACCAACTCCGACACTGGTGTTTTTGGGGGCCAAGTGTCTGTTAATTTATCGACTCTTGAAATCAACGCCATTGCTGAACCGGTTCTTGTCAACAAAATTGTGAGAGACTATTCAACCGGACAGACATACTATGATTATCAGGGGTATCTGGTGCCTGTACCTGATGGAACAGTTCACGTGACTGAATACGCCAATAACAACGAAATTCTCTTTGTCACGGGTCACGTGTTTGTCATGGTACCTATTGAGAATGGGATCCTTAATGTCGACAACAGATTCTCCTTTTCAATGATAGGAGCATACATGATCACCCAGTTTCACGACTGTACATTCATCACACAGGCTTCTACAAGTAGTCAGAGAATCTATTACATCAACCACAAGATGCGAGGACTCGTGACTATTCTTGCTACCACCAATGGACTGTTTGGAGGAGATCACTGGGAGAAGTTTGCTCTTCATAACGGTCTTCTTTGGCACTTTCAAAACAACCATCTGGTCCCCTATCAGATAGATCTAGGACATATGGACAACTATGGGTTTGCCAGTATCCGTATGAGAGCTGATTGGAGAATATCTTGTCATACCAAGGGATTCCCTACAGGTCCTAAACTGTTACAACGACAAGATAAGTTGCAGAGGTTTGTCAGTTTCATCTCTTTCCCGGATATGGTGTTTGATCTGTCGACTCGAACCTGTTACAAACAGCGCAAAATGGCCAACGATCTCAGTTATCCTCACGATCGGTACTTTGCAGGTATGTCCGATGGGTTCATCAAGTTTTGGAGATGGAGAAGAACCACAGGAGCGTTTGATCTTCCTGAAATGCAGCCTTTTGCGCGGGGCTGAGGGATATAGTGAATGGAACGCGTACAATGGAATAAAAGATAGGCGCCTAAAAGACATCAAGTGTCTATTTGGACGACAAAAAGAATTGCGAATTCTGTGGATCGAACACAGGACCTCCAGATTACTCTGACCGAAGAATGACTTCAGTCTGGCGCTCTCCCAACTGAGCTAAATCCGCTGAACTTAAAACGGGGTCTAGACTTGGAACCCAGAGGGGAACTCAAAAGCCGTATACCCGCGAAAAATTGTAATTTGAGGCCATTACTGGATACTGTCAAGTTTTGGCTATCTTGTGCTCCAATTCTGGCTCGATTTGAGCACCGGAACGTCCTGAACCATCCATTTCAAGATTTCCGATAAAGTTTATCATGCGCATGACACATGTGATAGCATAGCCCGATTGTGTGAAGGGGTAAAAATGTGGAGCTTGTGATAATAGAGAGTTGGCTGTAGAGAAATGGTAGGGTGGGTCTGGGGTGTGAGACGTGGAATATTGATTGTATGAAGATGGTGTGAGATTGTTGATTGATTTCCACACCCTGCAGAATGATCATAATATCACATGGACCCTTGAAGATCATTGAGCATGAAGATCGAAGATCAATACTGATTAGTGAGAGGGTCCCCACTCGAGTATATTTAGAACCCCAACTATCTCGCCACTCAACAGATTTGGCTGTGACTCTTACTGTCTCATTGGGTGTGTGTACTGTAGACAGGTGTGGAAAATAATTGCCGCTAGTAGAGTCACTACCACACCTATCCACCACATCTATTGGACACCCACAATCTCATCCGCACGACCCATTGCACTGCCGGCTGTTTAAGCTTTCCACACAATGGCCTTGTATTTAATGTAGTAGTGCCAGGGGTGGCGAGGGCGGAGAACAACCCGTGAAAGCGTCTGTATAACCGCACTTGCATATTTTCCCCATAATATCGAGTGCACAGCAATAAGCGAAATTGAGGGCGCAGGTAATTGTCGGTATTTTGGCCAGATTATATAAATAACCCCTCCTCCCCTAAAACCTATATCCCTCTACTAGTAACCACTCATTGTGGGGTGCAGGTGAACCGTTCGCCACCAACCTTATCATTATACATAAGACTGACTGCCACCATCTCTCTCTCTCTTCAAACGACATACCTTCTTACCCACCACTTTACCCGACCTCCCCTCTTTCACATGAAAATCAAAAAGGGGTCCCGAAACGATCAGCATCGACGGCAATCGTCCGACGACGCTCTCAAGGAATACTACGCCCAGGCCCGGGCCAGCTTGCGACGAGCTGAAGAGGCCCAACGAAATACCCAGCGTCGTGTCCGAGTCGATCGAAACTCGGGCTTTGCCGATTTCCCCCAGTACGGCCGGGGAGCCGCCGCCGCAGCCGCCGCAGCAGCCGAAAACCAGCAACGACCCGTCAAAAACCCGCCTCTCAAGAATTCCTCGGAGGAAGAGGACGACGAAGATGACGAAGGGGAGGAAACTCCCTCGGAGTCCGACTTTGACGCCGATGAACACCTGCCTCCGTTCTACGTGTCCGGAAACTCGGCTCCCACTCGAAACTTCCCCCGAGGCATCTACAACAACATTGTCGAGGCCTATGGAGTGCCCCTGAAACACCACTCGGCCAACGGCGATATGAACCCCGTGGAAAGCGAGGAGAAACTCCATCTGCTCATTGCCGAGGCCCATTTCCACGGAATGCCTATCCCCGTGTTCTCTCTCACCTCCAACGCCAAGGAGAACTTCTGGAGAGACGAAAACATGGACTTTTACGCCGACGACCCGCCCGTCAGCGTTCCCGGTCCCCAGGAGGAGGAACGGTCGCGAACTCGACGCAGCCGGCTGCGGTACGAGCCGGTAGTCATCCCTGCCTTTTGGGAAATCCTCCAGCGAATCATCACAAACGTGGTGTCGTTCGCAAACAAGGAGCTGCGACCCATTGGCGAGGAGATCCAGCGACTGTTCAACACCTTTGAACCTGATCTCCAGCAGAGCGTGCAAGAGCACATGAGTCGTCTGCAACAGACCGGACTCGAGGCTGCCGCCCATGCCGCCCAAAAGGCCCGAGAAAAGAACATCCGGGTCTGTGTTGGCGACAAACAGTTCACCCTCGATAATTTGTTCGAGGCTCTGAACCTGGATGTCCCCAACCTCGATGATTACAATGATTCTCGAGCCACTGATGTTACCGACGATACTGACGCCACCGAGGTTCCTGGTGCCTCTTCTTCAGCTTCCACCGCACCCAGAAACGAAACCAGGGATCCCCATGAGCTTTGGAGACCTCGACATGCTCCTGGCACCCGTGCTTACCATCCTGGATGTCGTCATAACCATGGCCATGGTCACAAACACAGCCATGGTCACAGTCATGGTAACAGCAGCAACAGCAGCAACAGTAACAGCAACAACAACAGCAACAACAACGGCAGCGGCAGCAGCGGTAGCAGTAACAACAACAACAACAACAACAACAACAACAATGCCCACAGCAACGCTAACAGCAACAGCAACGACAACAGCAGCGGAAATGATCGCAGCCAAGGTCACGGTCTCGGCCGCAGCAACAGCCACAGCAGCAACCACAGCAGCAACCACAGCAGCAGCCACGGCTACAGCCATGTTCGCAGCAACAGCCACAACGATGAGCCCAAGCGACGAGGTGACGAGTTCTCCAAGCCGTTTGATCAGGAGAAGCGATACCGACAAGGAGGAGGCCGATACAGTGGACCTCTTGCAGGATCTCATGGATTGCGACACGTCAGTCAACCCACCACTTACCAAGTGCCGGTGTATGCCCATGGACCTATCGATGGACCTTCCCATGGATCTGGCCTCTTCCACCCTCTTGGTCCCACTGTTGGCCATCACACCCGTCCTGTCCCCCCTCCCTCTCGACCGGTCATGGGATCCATTACACCCACTGGTCCCCATTTCCACGCCTTGAACCAGAGTACTGCTACACCGTCGCCGTCGCAGTACGGCCCTCCCTCCGGACCTCCTCCTGGTCACGTGGCGGAGCGACCGTTCACATTCATCCCCCCCGCCGGAACCACTCTGGCCGATGAGCTCATGCCCACCGCCAGCACCGAGGGTCACTATGGTCCTCCTCCGGAGCGGGATGTGGTTGATCTCGACGCAACCGAAATGGCCGAGGCTACCGAGCTGGCCGAGATTATCACTTCTTCTCGACACTCGCACACCTCCGAGCCTACTGCGTCGTCTTCTCGACATTCGCATCATTCCGATGCTCCTTCACGACACTCCCATTCGGAGCGTTCTGAGCGTTCCGGACGTTCTGAGCGGTCCGGACGATCTGGCCGATCTACTCGGTCTTCTCGAAAGAGTATGTCGGACGCCGAGAAGCACAAGATTGAGGTGTCCGAATACTACAAGCAGTACTGGAAGCAGTACTTTGCCAGTAAACAGGGTGAAGCTGTGGACAATCCTCCTCCTCCTCCTCCCCCCATGGCTTCTGTGTCCATGCCTGAGGTTCAGCATGATGACACTGAAGAAAACGATGGGCAGATTCGACTTGAGGACAGCGAATTTGAGTCTGAGGACGAAATCTGGGTCGAGGCTACCCGTGAGCAGAAGAAGTGAATGCGAGCACAAGCTGAAGAGTACATTTTATAAGTTATGAATATGGGTTTTTGAGAGGATGTAGTTTATATTGTAGACATGTTAAAAGGAAGGGGTCAAACTCTGACGATCACCACGAACATGGTTTGGAATCTGGCGAGTAGCAAAAACACCTTAACCTTGGTGCCAAGAGTAGACAAGAGGAGCCAAGTAAGAGGTGGGTGTTTGATGTAGATGAGGGGGGTGTACAAAACTGTAGAAGTGGAGTTTTGTGGAAGGGCTTTTTTTGTGTGTATGTGCTTGTGTTTGTGCTCACTGAGTGCCTTCTTTGCGGTTGTCCCTCCATCAGTTGGTCACTTGATGCAACTGAAATTAGGTCTATCGTTTTTCACACTAATACGGTGGCTAAAGCTATACTTTTCGCACTAATGTCGGGGTTAATTAGTAGTGTTGATTTCTTCTTGAATGGGGCGTGATTGAAGTGCTTGGTGGTTGTTGCCGTGGTCTTTATGATGGTTGGTACAGTAGTGAACATATCTGTTGGATGAGTAGGATCCGTTGTAGGTGAGCTACAAGTATTACGAGAGTGGGGTTCAGCTAAAGAGGAGTCCCTATAAGGTAAACTGAACGTGTGCTTCAACCAAGAGTGCACGTGCCAGAACGCAAAGGAAGTGCTGTACTTTTAGAGTAAGTCAGTCGAGAGCAGTAAGGGAGGTATGTACCGTACGTACTGCTATGAGGATCGTAGGTTGTCAGTCGAACACAGGCTAATTGTTATCTGACAGACAGAGCCGTACATAGCTTCAACGTCACAACTGCTTACTTGACTCTGACACCCTCTGTCAGATTGGGACTTCTCATAACGGAACTAAACCGATAGCTACCAGAGTACAGGCACAACTGCTTGGCTGCCTGATTACTCAACCAAGATACACTGGAATGTTCCACGCAGGCCGATCAGATAATTACAAAGCACAAAGACGAGCAAGCCCCCCGCGTTCTCCGCACAAACAGCGTTGCTTCGTATATGCGGTAAAGCCGCTTGGAGGAACCATTTGTCAGCGCCGTGTTGTGTCAGATGGAGGATTTAGCCGATATAGACTTTTGTCCAGTCGCACAATTCGCGTGGCGCAGATCAAGGGTTGGGGGAGGAGGGTGTAGAAGCGGGAGTTTGTGGTGGAATGCGATTTTTTAAAATGGGTTCGAATGAGAGTCACGTGATATATACACCCGTCTTGTCTGTTTGTCTCTAGGACTCGATTTGGTAAACTCCGATGGATGGTCCGAAATTACTAGGTTTCATTGTTGCAAACGATCTGATAACCTTGTTAGGGGTGGCCCAAATGGAAGGTAGGCGACATCTGGTGATATGGGCATTAATGTGGTGGTTTTAGTGCATATATATATAGATGCTAACTCAGCCATTCATATGGTCTTTCTCCCGTCACAATCGGCCGACTGGTTCTCACTCTACAATCCCCCAAACTTGCGCACTTTTCGCTACCAGCCGTGCAGCACAAGTAACGCAAAAAATGCAAGCCTCAAACCTAAGTCAAATGACCCTGGGATGAACATAGCAGTCATGACAACCTATATAACAGGGCCTCTAGCCTCGTGAATATCGACAACAAAAAACCAACCATGGATTCCTACGTCTTTGAGGTATCCAATCTACACTGTTCGAGCTGCGAGACCTCGGTCAAGGAGGCTCTGGCTCCCGTGATTCCCTCTTCTTGGCAAGTGTTTGTGTCTGTTGCTGAAGGCAAAGTCACACTCGTTCCAGATGAGGGTAAACTGGACTCCAAGGGTATCAGACGAGTTGTCGATCGATTGCTCGCCTCAGGGTATGATGTGGAAGATATGAATGTCGATGAGATTGTAGCCAAACCGGGCTGGTTCAGACAGTTCAAGAGTGCTCTTTTCGATGGAGGAAAGAAGGAACAAAGACACAAGAAACACTGCGAATCGTGTCGAGATGATGATGAAAAGCATCAGAAACACTCAGAGGACTCGGATGAAGCTCCCACTATCATTGGTGAGAACTCTCCGGCCACAGCAACCGAGTTCAAGACGACTTTTGCTATTGGAGGAATGTCTTGTGTCTCGTGTTCAAATCAGATCACAGAGACAGTCAAGTCTCAGTTCCCGTCACTGGATACATTTGCCGTGGATCTCATGAACAAGTCGGCTGTGGTTATCATCAACAACAAAACTACAGCCTCCAAGATCCAGGAGTGTATTCGAGGAATGGGCTACATGTGTGATTTGGTGGAAATGGTGCCTGTCAAAAGCACAAAGGCATACAAGGTGACTGCCAGTGTTGGAGGAATGACGTGTGCGGCCTGTGTCAACCAGATTGTTGCTGCTGTTCAGGATATCGAGGGTGTTGATAGTGTCACTGTCTCTCTCATGTCTAACAGTGCTGACATTGTCATTTCCGACAAGAAATGGCTTCCAAAGGTCGTGGAAGCTATTGAGGACTCTGGATACGATTGTGACATCCACGCTGTTGAAGATACAGAGTCTAAGCGTGTGGAGGAACTCACCAGAACTGTGAACCTGGCTATCGAGGGAATGTTCTGTGATCATTGTCCTGACAATATCAACAATGCTCTGTCTTCTTATGGTCAAGCTATGGTTGTCGATGACCCTGTGGCTCTTGACCATCCCTTTGTCAAGTTCACATACAAGCCAGAACTCCCTAATGTCACCATTCGACACATTATCCGAAAGGTCCAAGATCTGTCTCCCCAATTCACTCTGTCGATTGTGCATCCCATGACTCTCGAGGAACGATCTGCCAAGCTTCAGAAACACGAACAGGTCCGTCTCTACTTCCGATTAGCTCTTTCTGTGATTGTTGCCATTCCTACATTCATTCTCGGTATTGTCGGCATGTCTCTTTTGAAGAAAGACCACCCTTTCAGAATGTACCTTGATGAGTCAGCTTGGGCTGGAAGTGCTTCTCGAGTCACGTGGGCTCTTCTCATTCTCGCTACTCCCATCTACTTCTTTGCTGCTGATGTTTTCCATATGAAGGCCCTGAAGGAGATTAGAAACCTGTGGCGACCCGGAGTGTCTTGGAAACGGCGATTTCTCAAGTTTGGATCCATGGACATGCTCATGAGTCTTGGTGTCAATGTCTCTTACTGGACTTCTCTTGCTCTGCTCATTCTGGCAGCCAAATCGCCCAACAGAGAAGAACATGGCAATGGAGACGAGGAGATGGGCTACCATACCACCTTCTTTGACTCTGTCGTGTTCCTGACCATGTTCCTGCTCATTGGACGATGTCTGGAGGCCTATTCCAAGGCTCGAGCTGCTTCTGCTATCTCTCTACTGTCTGATTTGCGTCCCAAGGAAGCCATTCTTGTCTTTGCTGAAGATGGAGCTTTGCCCAAGGAACAAGATGACGAGAAGATGATCAGCGACGACGATGACGACAACGACGAACACATCACCTACGCTGGTGATGACAAGGTCCCCGTTGATTACCTCGAGATTGGAGACTACATCCGAGTTCTTCCCGGTATGACTCCTCCTACCGACTGTATTGTTGTTCAGGGCAGTTCCACTTTCGACGAGTCTGCTCTGACGGGTGAAAGTCGACCTGTTCGTCATGGCCAAGGTGACCAGATCTTTGCTGGTACTGTCAACAACGGTTCTGGCTCTCTGGTTGCCAAGGTGATGGCTCTTGAGGGAGGATCTCTTCTCGATCAGATTGTCAATGTTGTTCGAGAGGGCCAGCTTCATCGAGCTCCTATTGAACGAGTTGCCGACAAGCTGACTTCTGTGTTTGTTCCCATTGTCACTTCTCTTGCTATCATCACCTGGATCATCTGGCTAGCTCTTGGTACTACTGGTTCTCTTCCTGATCGTTACCTGGACATTGATCTTGGAGGATGGGTTGTCTGGTCTCTTCAGTTTGCCATTTCCGTATTTGTTGTCGCTTGCCCCTGTGGTATTGGTCTTGCTGCCCCCACTGCTCTTTTTGTGGGTACTGGACTGGCTGCCAAGTACGGTATTCTTGCCCGAGGAGGAGGAGAAGCCTTCCAGGAGGGAGCCAGAGTTGATGTTGTTTGTTTCGACAAGACTGGAACCCTGACTGAAGGTGGAGAGCCCAAGATCACCGATGAAAAGGTGATTTCTTACGATTCTGACGAGATTTTCTTCCTGGCAAAACTCATTGAACAGCAGTCTGGACATCCTCTGGCTGTGGCGGTTGTCAATCACGTGACCAACATGAACATTGATCTTGCTGGTTACTCTGTCACTGTTGAGGAGGTCCCCGGTAAGGGTCTCAAGGGTTCTCTTTCTGTACCCAAGGCTTCTTCTCTTGGTCAAGCTGGTGTCACAGAGTTCCTTTTTGGAAACGAGCGTCTTATTGAGGAGAACAATGCTGTGATTGCCAATGAAGATGCCGCTCTTTTGCACAAATGGAAGACGGAGGGTAAATCTGTCATGTTGATGGCTCTTCGACCTGATGGAGGTGACTTTGCATTGGCTCTTATCATTTCTGCTGAGGATAAGATCAGACCTGAGACTCCCTCGGTGCTCAAGGCTCTTCAGGAGCAGAACATTCAGACCTGGATGATTTCTGGAGACAACCAGATCACCGCCAATGCTGTTGCTGCTCGAATCGGTATTCCTGCCGATAATGTGATTGGAGGAGTCTTGCCTCAGGAAAAGGCTGCCAAGGTCCAATGGCTTCAAAAGACTGCTGTTTCTGCCCGTTCCGGTAAGACCACAGGAAGGGCTATTGTTGCCATGGTCGGAGACGGTGTCAATGATGCTCCTTCTCTGTCTACTGCCGATGTCGGTATCGCTATTGGTTCTGGAGCAGATATCGCCATGTCTTCAGCCAAGTTTGTGTTGATGCGATCCGAGCTGACGTCAGTGCTCACACTCTTTGATCTTTCCAAGGCCATCTTCCGCCGAATCAAGCTCAATTTCGCCTGGGCTCTCGTCTACAACTGCATTGGTATTCCTGTTGCTGCTGGAGTCATCTATCCCTACAACAACTCTCGATTGGATCCGGTCTGGGCCTCCCTGGCTATGGCTCTATCTTCTGTCTCTGTCATTTGTTCGTCTCTACTTCTGAGACTCTACAGACCCCCCAAGGTCCAGTTTGATGCTGAAGTCAGTGATGAGGGAGAGAGTATCAAGAGTGTTCACACCAGACAAAAGTGGAAGCGACGACTAGCCAAGATGAACGTGGTGAAGAAGATGAAGAAGGGAGGAAACTGATCTAATTCAGCTATTTTATTTAATTAACGAATTTACATGATGCCCGATTGTACAGTAATTACTGTAGTGTCTGTTTCGTAAGTGTAGCCTTAAGAGATTGTAATTGAGTGTATCTACTTTAGTCAGACTTTGTGAAGATCCAAATACTAATCCTAACAACTCCCACCCTTAACTAGCGGTCAAGGCCGGGTAACCCCTATGTCGAATCTGAAACACCCTAGCTCATCACCTTTTCTCATCTCAGAAGCAAAAGAGATATACCAGCAAAGTCATGGGGGTCTGTACTACCTCACAGTCTGCTTTTTGTAACTGAAAAGCGACGTTTTTCGAAAAGTCCAGAAACTGTAAGACAAGGTTTTACCTTTGGATGCACCTAAGGGGCTAGGGTTCTAAGTTGGGAGTTCTACTCGGAGAAGTGGACACGAGTACACTTCTCTTCTTCACAATTTAATCCCTATTCGACTACGGCTAACCTTAGGTGAGTA
This sequence comes from Yarrowia galli, assembly GCA_900519055.1. Taxonomy (NCBI): domain Eukaryota; kingdom Fungi; phylum Ascomycota; class Dipodascomycetes; order Dipodascales; genus Yarrowia; species Yarrowia galli. Next base: position 1,080,493 of record ULGS01000002.1, read on the forward strand.
CCAAAACAAGAGGAGGAATCAAGAGGAGGAACATTTAATGAATTGAGAATTTAATCCCTATTCGACTACGGCTAACCTTAGTAATTTCCTTACAGAAACGGCCATTTTGCATGGCACCCACACAGGCGAGTATCGCATTTCCAGCTTGCTGACTAATCAGAGGGTTTTTGAATACTAGTCTGATCGCAACGAGACTGGTACCAAATGAAACTTCATATTGCGGCGATCGTAATGGTACTATCAACTTTGCTACCGCTTGTCTCCAATATGGCTATATCCTCCAACAAAGATTTCATGGCATGGGTCACCCTCTGAGTTTTGGAGTTTTGGGACTTTTCTCAGAATTGAACAGGGTGAACCCAAAAAAAAAAAAAAAAACAAAAGTTGGTCGTCAATCTGTGACCCAGCGATAGAGAGTAATAAGGATGACGTCACCATGCATGATTGAGGATATCAGAGGTCCTAACTCCGTCAATTTATATTTCACAGACATGTGAACTACATCATTCGATTCCACCGCTTCTGCTTATTCTAATGGTCTCTTTGTATTCTTCATCAGTGGCACGTCTCTATACTCCTTCTATCATCTATGTACTCAAGTCCGATGAACCAGACAAAACTCGTTCTCGTAATCCTCCAACACAGACGAGACTTGTACCATTAGACTCCTCTCGTTTCTGACTTTCGAGTAGTAGTGGTTTACTGTTTGTAGCTACAATATCGACAGACTTGATCACAATAGCTACGAGTATAATCTGCATTGTTTACAAAACTTCAATCCCTCTCAACTACGCCAATTTTTGCTCTATAGAGTTGAATTTTTTAGAAGCGCGTGTCCACCTCCATACCAGCCTCCTTTCAAAATCTTAACCAAATCAGAGTATTGTAGCCGTTTTTCAGAAGGACCAAAAGCACGACCCCCAAGCGTGCGGCTCGGAAATTCGAAATACAGAGCTATAGCTTAATTTTGTGTGAGTAGAAAAAGTACAATATCTTGGGACCTGGCAGGATGGTACCCAAATTAGTACTACCATCATAATCAGCAGCTCATTGTGGTCATTTTGACACTAGTTTAGTAGCAATTCTCCTGCGTTTTGACGTTCTTGTAGGATAGGTGTTGTCTAATTGTGCTGTTTTAGTTGTTCTCAAGGCTGCACCATTTCTATAAAGTGTTTTTGCCCTCTACGACAAGCACAAATCCTTCTACCCATACCCAAATACAACCACAGGAAATATATTACATGATCGATTATCTTAAAAACCACTTGTCCTCCACATCTCCTTTCACACTCCGCTTACCGTCCGTACATTCTCGAGTTGACCTGCTTCTCCAACAACTTGATGGCCTCAATGTTCTGCTCCAGACTCTGGGTGTTGGAGTCGATCCACTGCAGAGACGAGAGGTGCGAGTTGAGAATCTTGACAATCTGGGTCAGGGCATCATCTCGATGGAAGTTGTTGATATCGTTGGAGATCTTGTTCACCTCGTCAATCACAGACGAAAGGTTGCCCCCCATGCTTTCCAGCTTGATGCCCAGTTCCTCAGCAAGATTGTAAGCGTTCTGTCGCTCCTGATCCACGGGTGGCAGACCGTCAGATCCGGCCAGATCGCCCAATAGACGAGAAGCCTCCTCCTCGTAGCCAGTCAGCAGACTCTCCAGATCGTCCTGCTGCTTGCCGACGTACTGCAGCAGCTGGTCGACCTTGGTCTGTGTCTGTTCCGTCTGGATCACCTTGGCGTAAATGTCGGAGATCTTGTCACCGTTGTCCACCAGCACCTTGTCCCACTCCATGATATCCTTGGCCTGTTCTCGGAACTCGTCCGACTGAGTGGACAGCTCTGTGGTCCACTTGGAAATAATGTCTTCCATCGACTTGTTCTTGAGGTTGGAAGTAGACACGGGCTGGGCCGAGGCCACGGGGGTCTTTGAGGCCATGGTGGCGGTAGAAGTGGCAGGAGCAGTCGTCAGAGAAGGCAGGGGTTTTCCGTCCTCCTTCTTATCGTCCTTCTTGAGTCCAAAGCCAGTGGAGGCAGCTGTCGTAGTTCCAGCAGCAGCGGTAGTTCCAGCAGCAGCAGTAGTTCCAGCAGCAGCGGTAGTTCCAGGAGCAGCGGTAGTTCCAGAAGCAGCGGTAGTTCCAGTAGCTCCAGCAGCTCCAGTAGCTCCAGAAGATCCAGCAGCTCCGGAAAGTCCGGTAGTGCCAAAGCTCACGGTAGGCTTGGCAGCATCATCCTTCTTCTCATCTTTGTTTGGAAACGAGAAACCACTCGTTGAGGCAGGCGCGGCACCAGCAGCACCGTCCTTCTTGTCGTCGGTCTTTGAGCCAAACGCGAAAGCACCAGATCCCTCAGGCTTGGGAGTCGAACCTCCAAACAAGGGCTTAGCAGCCGTAGTAGAAGTAGAAGTAGTGGCGGCAGGCTTGGAAAACATTCCACCTCCAGAAGTAGAAGCAGCAGGGGCAGCACCGGCACCAGCACCAGCACCGTCAGTAGACTTGGGAGCTCCGAACAACGGAGTCGTAGAAGCCCCTCCAGTTCCGCTGCCAAACAGACTTCCAGAGGTAGAAGCGGCAGGAGCGGTAGAAGCGGCGGTAGTAGTAGGAGCTCCGAAAGAAGAAGTGGTTCCAGAAGGTGCGCCGAAAGTAGAAGTGGTTCCAGAAGGAGCGCCAAAGGAAGTAGTGGTTCCAGAAGGACCGGCGGTAGAAGTAGTGTTAAAATTGAACGTGACGCCTCCTCCTCCAGCTCCTCCAGCTCCAGAGTTTCCGAATAACGAAGGCTTGGAAGCTCCTCCTGCTCCTCCAGCACTTGATCCAAAGAGTCCGCCACCAGTTCCGCCAGTTGTGTTTGTGTTTGCATTCGCATTCGCGGTTGTGTTTGTGTTGTTTGTGTTTGTGTTTGTGTTACCGAAACCAAAGCCAGTAGAGCCCGATCCAGCATTGTTGTTGCCCGCACCGAATCCGCCAGAGCTTCCAAAGCCGCCGGTGTTGCCACCAGTGTTTCCAAACGAGAATCCGCTGGACATGATGGTTGTGTTGATGCGATGAAAGAGGTTGTGTGTTGTGTTGTGTTATGTGTGATGCCGGAGATGTTTTCAATATGCACAAAAAATCAAACTTTGGCGAGCAACAGTGTTATGATGGTCAGCCTCAAAATATACAAACACCAGAATGTGTGATGGTAGGTATTGGAATGAATGGCGGATCATTGACGTGTCAATGTTTGTCGTGGTGGGTCGTGTCGATGTCTCAATCCTTCGGTTGATACCTCGAAACAAGTGAACACGTTGTGTTCGTTGGTGCAATAAACTTAACTAAACGAAATCAGGTTGGCACAGACTTTCCCCACTAATACTTAGCTTCAGATGGCGTAAAACAATACGTTCAAAACACCACTTGCAAGTGGCGGATCTACAAGAAAAATTGAATGTCTCATAAACAGCACGACCTCTTCACTACCGTATGTGTGTCCTTTCAATTCGGTCCTCAATTGAGAAGTTACCACGATCTTACCAACACACCTCATACTGTATTCACCAACAAGACACTTCACCATATCTTCCACAGTAAAACTGACCAGCTGACAGCAAAACCAAAACTGAACCAAATCAGCCCCAAATCTACTCTCGGACACAGATTATGACTCCCTTCGTCACAGATTATGACTTGTCACAGATCACCACCACCCCTCCACCAATCTACACGTGTATCCCTCCTCCACGGGGTTAGGGTTCAACGCTCACTGCATGTATAACCATACAGGGTTAGGGTTCACTTTAAATCAAGGCGTGCATCCTGAAACATTGTCAATTGGTCATAGCCATATCTAAAAGAGCCCCAGGCCCACCAGCCAAGCAAGTATGACGTTGACAGGCGATTTGGACCCCTTTACCAACCCTAACCCTACTGTAGCACACTGTACATGCGTTCTCCCATCACCGTTCAAAGGCAACCCTATTCAACGTCACGTCATAATAGCGTTTTTGATAGCACTAATTTGTTGGAAGCGTTTTTTTGTTGCTACCGAGGACTAGTATTGAGGGTACGGGTTCAATTGGGGTTGTATGGACGTATTTAGTGTGCTGACTAATCAATTGAGGTTAGGGGAGTCCAGTACTACAATCACGTGACTCAATTGACCTCTCCCACGTGGGTTGTGTTTTACAGCGATGAGTGCCTTGGTGCTTGTTGGTAGACTTGCTTGTATGTCACCAGAAGCTACTAAGGTTTTCTATGGGCAGGTGAGGGTTGGGGGAAAAGAGCTCAACGGGCTGTTTCCGGGGTTTGAGTTGGGGTTAGGTCCCTGTAGAACAGGTTATGAGGTTGCGATCACGTGATCTGTCGATTCGCCTTCCCCCCACGTCCATACCTTGTTTGCATCCTTCTATCGACGATAATTTTACGGATCAGCAATAAGGTTTCTTCTCCGTGTTTCCACCATTATATATATACATGTTGGGTCGTCCTGTTTCGAGAGTCTGTAAACACCACACAACCCACACAAAGATGCCCAAACTGATTCTGCTGCGACACGGCCAGTCCGACTGGAACGAGAAGAACCTGTTCACCGGATGGGTGGACGTCAAGCTCTCTGAGCTCGGCCACAAGGAGGCCAAGCGAGCCGGCGAGCTGCTCAAGGAGTCTGGTCTCAAGCCCCAGATTCTGTACACCTCTCAGCTGTCTCGAGCCATCCAGACCGCCAACATTGCTCTGGATGAGGCCGACCGTCTGTGGATCCCCACCAAGCGATCGTGGCGACTCAACGAGCGTCACTACGGCGCTCTGCAGGGCAAGGACAAGGCCGCCACCCTGGCCGAGTACGGACCCGAGCAGTTCCAGCTGTGGCGACGATCCTTCGACGTCCCTCCTCCCCCCATTGCCGACGACGACAAGTACTCCCAGTACAACGAGGAGCGATACGAGAACATCCCCAAGGACGAGCTCCCCAAGACCGAGTCTCTGAAGCTGGTCATTGACCGACTTCTGCCCTACTGGAACTCGGACATTGTTCCCGATCTCAAGGCCGGCAAGGTGGTCATCATTGCCGCCCACGGAAACTCTCTGCGAGCTCTGGTCAAGCACCTCGACGGTATCTCCGACGACGATATTGCCGCCCTCAACATCCCCACCGGAATTCCTCTGGTCTACGATCTGGACGACAACCTCAAGCCCACCAAGCCTGCTGAGTACCTCGATCCCGAGGCCGCTGCTGCTGGTGCCGCTGCTGTTGCCAACCAGGGTAAGAAGTAGACGAGCGAAGCGAGTCTGGAACTTCTAGCGTAGCTTCTGGTTGGAGCAGCTGTCGGATAGACCTCTGCCTCTGACTGCAGTTTAGTTAATAAACATTTATATATTGATGAGCGTGACAGGAGCAATTGCAATTGTCTCATTGGAGATTCAGTTGATTTACTTCTAGTACAGCATTGTACTGCCTTCAAGATGTGTAAGATGTGTATTTAGGTCTCACCCATTCAAAATGAGATGTGTCTGAAAGGATAGGAGCGTTTGTTTGTAGAGAGTAAAATCGTCTTGCTTATAAGGTGGTCTCCTCTCTTTCTGAAGTGCCTCTTCATAGAGTGACTCTTTCACAAGTGCAGATCTCAAGTTCCGGAGCCTCCAGGCTTCGTAGGGGCTCATGTCGATGGCTCTGTGGCGGGCACTGTTGTAGGCAGCTTGGGCCTGTACAGTCAATTGGGAGAATCGATGACCTTCTTACAAAGAGGAAAAGCGTCTATATTCGCAAATATTTGTACTGAGAGAGGTTGATCTTATGGTACCATTCTATTGCCCTTGTTCTGCTGATTCGAATGGTATAATAATATCTACCCCTCTCAGTACAAATATGCTAAGATAGACACGAGTCGCATTAACATCACGCTTTCACCATTCACCATCTAAACCCAACTAGACTACAGTCGGATCTCTGCTATAAAAACCCGGATATCTCCAGACATTGTGGACATGTGGTAATTTTGGCGGCATTTTTGTTGGCAACTAGACAGCTCTTTACCTTATGATATCTTTTTCATTCCCATCAGAGCCTTGGAACACTGATTTTGAGCCCCTAAAGGGTTTTTCTCCTTGAGTATCTCCAAGTAAATACCTTAACTACGAGTCAACGAAACATGATAAAACTGAGACCCAGCAACTATACTCTCCTAAAGCTTGGAGTCAGAAGGGAAAGGCATTTGTGGACTAGTTGTGTATGTGTAGCCATGAGTGTAGACAAGGTAAGAATCTACATACTTGCAGGTTCTATTGGCTACTGATTGTGATCCACACGTGCACATCTCAAGTTTGGGGTCTTCTCAAACAACTTCCGCCGTAGTAACGCTAGAAGAATATAAGTGGTACTACCGTACTCTCCTGACTCGTGGCTCTCTAATGGTACCACTCTCAAGCTGTTAGAATGGACACCCATTGACTTGAGTTGTAGGCTCCAATGTATCATACGTGCTGTACTTGTAACAGAGGACCCTTGACATGTCCATTAACTTCTGACGAAGAAGAGCTACAAAAACAAGAGCACTATCAATGAACTCCCCTCGTTGAGGGCTACCCTGTGGTTACACTTTTAAGAACATCCGGTGACAATTGGCAGCGGTATCGTTAGTAATAGTTTATGATGTGGCGTCACTACAGTTTAGTATACTCCGTCTAAATCGCGCTACAGAGGTGGTAGAGGGAAAAAAAGGGCTCAAGTGGATTCCCCGTGTGTCATTTACTAATTGTGCCAATTTTGTGGCTTCTGGGATTACTTGTTGGTCCAGGGTCGCTGTCTGTATGGATAGTGCGGGTGATACAGCCGATCCATCTTTGAAGAGATAACAATCGAAGCCACAATGTCCTATGGAAAACACAAGAGATCGAACAAATGAAACACGTACTACCAAAAGTCGCCCGTCCAATCACACGCCTCAATTCATCGAAACATCCATGAACAGAGACACGAGCTCCTCTCTGTTCAAATCGTCCAAAAGCTTGGAATCGGAAATATTGGGCATGATCAGTTTGATCTTGGCAGTCGAGTGACTTCTCATTTCTTCGTTGTTCGCTTCAAACGACTTTTTCCACAACAGGAGCGCCTGCCGAGCGTCCATAGTTCCACATTTGGTTCTGGAGACGGCCAGACTCAATAGTTCGGGCAAATCGTACATTTGAGCCATGATCAGGAGATTAGCTGCATCGTCAAACTCCATCTCAAGAGATTCGCCGTAGAGATATCGAACTAGCACCTCAACAGTCGATGTAGGAAAGGGTAGACTAATTGAATTGTTAGTCGATTCCTTCATGTTTGAATCTACTGTGGCTGCAAAGAATGGCCACAGAGGATAGAGCACAGTCTTGTGGACATCAATTGTTCCTCCATCATTGCTTTTCAGCCAAAAGTCACCAGGTGTTCCGTTTCTGATTCTTGCCAGTCCAGTTCTGTGGACTTCTGTAGCGGGCCCGCCACCATTGAAGAAGGATGCCATCCTTAGAAAGTCTGCATCTTCAATAGGGCTGTACGTGGCTTTCTTCCAGGTGGCATCGAGAAGACACAGCCCTCTCCATGAGTCTGCCTTGATCAGAAAAGTGTGTGGATTCATGGCCAATGCTTCAATCCTTTCTTCTGAATCTCCGCCTTCTTCTTCTTCTTCTTCTCCATGGTTAAAACAGCAACTCTGACTGGAATGCAATACACCCAGCTCGCTGTCGTAGAATTTCAGATACACGTTTCCGGAGGGACTCCCGTCAGGTTTGGAGGAATGAACAAAGAAGAACTCGCCCACGCCTGACAGCGTACAGGAACTATGAACATGTGTGAGTTCTGAAAGCAGCTCTGTTTTAGTGCACGCCTTTTTGATGCCAAAGTCGTATCGTGAAGCTGGTGCTGGCATAATGAGATGGCGGAGAGAGTGTTGGGGTTGTGTCTCCTGTCATCACAAAGTTGTAAGTGTTAGGAGCAGTATGCATGACCGTGCCTAATCGTGGAAGTTAACTTAAGGGGATACGCGTCGAGAAAACAATAGCTCTTTGATAGCTGGAGAATGTAGAGTGGTCTTTGTAATACTGTTCAGGGTATCAGAATGATGGTAATGATCTCCCGGAGATGATCATACTGTCCGCTACAAGAAATCTCTGATGGTAAGGGTGGACCCCTGCCATGATAGAATTAACAGGCCAGGAAATAGGTTGTTTGGATGAATCATAGCAGATAGGTGTCGACGAGGGCTGTATCTAGGGTTAATTGGCTCAGCTCCTTGAGCTACCTCTATATGTACTCCACCTCAAGTCATGACCTATGGTATTCTGTTATGCTTGTTCAGCTACAACCCGAAGTGCTACGACGAAGACTCCATCATGAGCAATCCGATCGCGAAATGATCATGATCTTGGCTAGTCACTTTGACAACCAAAGATTCTACTTTACGGACTGGAGAATATGCGTTTTGAAAAGTCCAACAAGGACTGCTTTGTATACTGTACTCTTACCGAGACGATTTACTGAAAGCCAAGAGGCTGAGACCGTGTCAGACCAGATACCATCTAAAACAACATGCAGACGTCCTAAATCTCCACGGAGCTCAACATTGTGACCGTCAGCTCCGGCTGCATTGACAGGTACCTTTTTAGCTACGAAATAGTCCCCAGATACTCGTTTTAATACTCCATTGTAACTCCCTATAACGTACCTTAAGTCAATCTGAAGTTCCCATAGAGCTCCTCAAAACACCATAGGAGATCAACAATAGAAAAGTCAAGATTAATCTAATCATCCCTGATATCATGGCAGACTTGGGAAACGTGATCGGTAAGACAAAAACAAGTATTGAGCCAATTGGCTGTGAAGTGTTGAAGGGAAGAATGTGTATGCTGTGTCTACAAGAATCTTTACACTTCGTGCTAAAGGCGCACCTCCATCTCCATGATCAATAATAAATGTATAATTACGTGTGTCTATTTGAACGCGTCAGTGAGAGTCACCAACACGGTCAACAGTTTGGCGGCATCCACCAGCCCGTCGGAACCAATCAACGGCTTCTTCTTGTTGCCGCCCTTCTTCTCCAAATCGTCCTCCTTGTACTGAGACTTGTTCAGCACGTCCTTTTTGAACAGAGCCACCACCAGGTGCCGTCTCTCTCGCAGAATTGTGCCCACGCGTTCAATGGTCACGTGGTTCTCAGATCCCATTGACAGAACAATCGCCGTCAGTAGACGCAAGACAGGCGTCAGAATCTGGTAGTACAACTCCACGGGGTCCACGGTCTTATCCTTCTTGGCTTCCTTGGTAGCCAGTTGGATACCAACGTCAGGATCAGTGTTGAGGAACAGACACTCGTGCAGAGTCTGGAAAATGCCACACTGAACCACCTGGAAGGCTCCCGTTCGAGTCTGGGCAATTTCAAGCAGGAAAAACATGACTGCTCGGAATGCTGTGACTTCAGACATGATCTTGTCGAGAGGAAGGTGTTCGGAAGTGGAGTGAATCAGCTGATCTGTGGTCTTCAGGCTTCGAACCAACAGCAACAGCAAGTTGTATCGAACAAGACAATCCAGAACAAAGGGAGAGTCGGTTCGAGTGCACAGAGACGCCAGAGACTCAAGGAACATGAGAGCCAGCGTTCTCTGGTGAGTGGTGCCGGAAATAGCATCCGAACAAACAGTCTCCAACAGCTTATCTCCTGAGGTTCGAACAACCTGGTAGTTTTGTTTAAGCAGAGCAGGATTGGAAGCCGCAGACTCCAAGTACTTGTGACAGATAATGTACAGGTCGGAACGGAGCGTGGGTGTGGAAACAGGAGTTCTGATGGCTCCAATGCACGCTCTGAACAAAGCATGTGATCTGTCTCGACCAGCAGAAGAGTTCATGGCCTCAATGTCCCGTCTGTACATTTCAAACAGAGAACAAAGAAGAGACGCCAGAACCTCGGCAAAGTCCGAATCTGAAGAAGCATAGTAACCAAGCTTGGGCACAATCTTCTGCAGAGCCTCGAGGATGAACACAGACCGATCAGGCGCGCTCATTTCACAATCATTGAGCAAAATGAGAACCAACTGACACCACGAGTTGAGGAAATCCAACTGTCGCTGTCGCATTCGTCCACTGGCTCGAACACCCATCTCAAACTCCAACAACTCGTCCATCTGAGCATCCAATTGAGGAATCTCTTCCTCGGAGACAAAACCAGTCTTGGTCAACTCGTACGCTCGAAGCTGGTACAGTTTGGTCAAGAGACCGTAAATATCAATCAGCTTGTCCTTACCAAACGTCTTGTCCACGTATTCTCTGTTGATGGACGAGAACAGTCCGAAATCAGGCTGGGTGCTGATTCGAGTGTCCCACTGGAACTCCAGAACGTCCAGGAACGAAAGGGCAGTCGTGGAGATCTGCGAAGCAGCGTAATGCCACTGGGGTTTCTTGTCAAGAGTCACAAGAGAGTCCAGGTACCGTTTCACCACAGATAACGAGCCCTTAACTGCAGAAGCATGAACCTCCATGCTAAAGTACTCAAATAGCGACGTTCTGTGGTGGAAAAAGGCTGAGAACGCTGCTGGAGCAGGGCTCATGATGAAATGCTTCTTCATATCGAGCACCTGACCGTTCCAAAGCGTCTGTCGGTCCGTCACGGGCTCCTCGGCCAGAATCTGGGCAAAAAAGCCGAAATCTCGCAGAATCCGTAACGTGATGGCAGCCGAGTTTTGGTTTCGACACAAATGCATAACAACCTTGGCACATTCAGCAGCAAACTCTGCAGAGTCCAGAAAGACGTTGCAAGGGTCAATGTTGGCGACAGATTGAGTCAGCTGCGACAGAATGACACCAAAGACGGAGTTTCTGTTGGCAACACCATAAGTGCCATTGTCCGCAGCCAGAGAACCGTCTCCGTTGATAGCAAAGCCGAGCAGAAAATGAGCAACGGTGGCATCAGATGAGTCTCGGCCGAGGTTGGATGAAATGAACTGCAAAATCGACAACTTGAGCTCCAGACCGGTAGCCTTATGATGTTCATGCTCGTAGTCGTCAAAGGGTCGTTCCAGCTGCTCGACAATGCCAGATTTGATCTTCTGAGCGTCGGAGTAAGTCTTGAAGGCCCGCAGAAGACGGTTTTGAGGCTCCAGACTCGTAGCGATTCGACCATCGTTATCGTTGAACAGAGAAGACTGAGAAACACGTGACAGAATGCTGAAAGATGTAGCAGCGATTCCTGCGTTGGCAGAAGCCATGTGATGAGCGAGATGAGGGATTACTGTCATTCGGAACAGAATGGCCTCCTCAAAGGAATGGACGCTCATGTTGCTGATAATCTGGTCATTCTTCTTGCTCATCTCCTGCAAAACAGGCAGCATGTTGTCGATGAAGTTTTCCTCCATGCTAAACACCAGATCGACAATCGCCAGAGCACATGCAGTTCGCTCAATCTCGTACCGGGCCAGATTGGAAGACATGTCAGCTGAGGACTCACAAAGACCCAGAATGATGGTGTAGAGCTTCTCGTTGAAAATCAGAGCCATGGCCAGAGGACAAGGATGGGCAGTGAGGTACTGCTTGAAGGTGAGATCATTGTCCATAATCTTGTCGAGAGAGACACCGGCAGCTGCTGCAAGTCGAATAGTGTCGGGATTGAACAGTCTGAGACAGCTTTTAGCAAAGTTGAAACAGGTGATTTGCAGGACCATCTTCTGGTTCTCTTCCAGTTGAGCGACAGAAGAGTAGTAAAGAATATCCTCCAACATGTAGTTGACATAAACCCAGACACCGGGGAATCGATAGTTGGCTCCCAACTCAAAGGGGAAGGGAAGAGCAGGCACAATGGGATCTCCTCCAATATCCACAACAGGATACATGAGCCGTTCAACCAGCTTGGAGAAGCCCACAGCACTCTGGAGATCGGTGATGAGACCTTGGAGACGTTCTCGAGGAGGCAGATTGTTGTTGAGAATTCGTCCGTCAACTGTGTAATAAATGGACTGGAAAGCCCAGGCGTCCAGACGAGTCCACATGAGTCTCTTGACCTCGAGAGGGGCATCGACTGCAAGTCCAGACAGAGCTTCCAGAACGATTCCAGTCACTCCATTCTCGACAGCCAGCAGTCCAAACACTCTGTCGATCAGACCAGCCTCAAACAGGTACTCTCTTGCCTCGGGAGAGTATGTGAGGATCTGCGAAACCAAATGCATGTATGCCTCAATCATCATGGTGGCCTGTCGACCCAGAGCAGGAGCTGCGACCTGAACCAGAGCATTGGGCATGGTAGTGCCTCGCTGGTCAGGGACCTTGGGCGAAAGAGCCTCGACATAGAAGTCAAAGGCGTCCAGAACCATATGCCAGGTGAGTCTGGGGTTTCTGGTTTTGGGCAGCTCGGCAGCCATGAATCTGTGGGCGTTGGCTGCACATTCGGGGCCTGTAGAGAGAGACGCCAGCATGTTTGTAGCAGTGGCAGCCATAAGAGGAGAATCTGCGAAATGAGAAGCCCAGTCCACAAAGCCATACAAATCACTCTCTCCATCAATCCAGTAATCTAGAGCGGCATCGGGATGACCGTCGTACAGATTCGACACCATCATGTAGAATCGTTCCAGATCACGTCCCACATCATCCTGAATCTGAAGATCAGGGTCTGACACTGCCTCATTGGCCAAAAAGGTGTCTTCTTCCGACTGTTTCATCTGTTTGAGCAGATCGGGAAGATGTGAGATAAAGGTGCCAATGAACCACTGCATCTGACGGGTCCAAAGCACCTCAAAGTCGGCCGAAAGACGTCGCAGAAACTTGAACTCGGGCACCCGTTGCTGTAAAGCTGGTCGCATGTCGTAAAACACGTTTCTGACGTTGAACGCAGCAGTGTCGGTTGCCAATGCATATCCAAACTCCAGAGCTCCCTCGTCAATGGATTCTCGACTGACATCGAGAATATCACGTGTGAAGTTGATCTGAGAACTGAGTCCTTCATCGGACCGGGCCAGAGCAGCCAGACCCGCGAGATATGCAAGCTGGATGAACCGCTGGAATGTAGGAATGCCCCATTCGACGGTTTTGCTGAACAGATCAGTTCGAAGATTCAGAGTATCTCTCACAGAAAGACGCTGAATGTTGTCGGCTTCAATAAGACCAAAGACAGACAACAGAGCAGGCACGTGATGCAAAAGCAGAGTGTTGTATGCTCTTAGAGACGAGGCGGCAGTGATGAGCTTCTTGATGGAGTCCAAGTCGAGCTTTTCAGACAGAATCAACACAGTGATGGTCTGTCCCAGATCCTCGTGTTCCTGCAGAATGAAATCTCGTCGCAATTTGAGAGTCGCCTCGAATTTGGGGTCCTGGTTTCGTCCCAGAAACACTCCCTGTTTCTCCTTCTCGTCCAGATCCTTGAGAGCGTTCACATCCTTGGACATGTTGTCCACACACTTGTCGAATACCTCCTTGTGAGGGCCAATCAGCGCTGCAATCTTCTTGAGCTCCGTCACCAGCTCCGGCTTGTCCTTTTCCTCGTGGATCCAAAAGTACAGAAACCGCACCGTGTCGAGTATCCGTTGTCGACGTGTGTAATAGGCGTAGATGGCAGCTTCACTGAGCGACATGTCGGATCCCTGTCGAGAAGAGATGGCGTATTCGACGAGCTCTGCTGCTGCTGCTTCATTGAGTTGGAGCTCGTCTGCAATCAGCAGGGTTCCTTCGATGAACTCGGGCGACAGTTGCCGTTCATCATCTCCAAATGTGTATTTTCCTGAGTTAGCGATTGTGGGTGATAGAGTGACATGAGTTGTGTCACGACGATAAAACGGTGACGTGTCACAGAACGTGTTTCTTGTGTCTGTGGCAGATGTACTACATCAGCCATGTTGCCCAGACTTATCACCACTTCTGATGTCCTCGATCCACACGTGAGATTCATCACCAGAACCAGACTCCATCCCCCCTACCAAACTCACCCTTCTGAATAGTGTCCCGATCGGAAGCACTCTGTTTCGGATTGTCCAGAGACATTTTGAAGTCGTCCTTGAGGTACGAAACCTCATTCAACATTTTGCGCAGGTTGTTGGCGTCCACATCGTCATCGTGGAGCTCCTTGGACAGCGTCTGCATCGTGTCCCGCAGCCGATCAAACAGCTCCAGAGACCACGTAAGCATTGTTGATGTGTTGTTTTTTTTTGGTGAGGCCGCTGAAGATGTTTTGGATGTTGATAAAAGTTTGGAATGACATGCATACATGAAGTTTAACCACATCTAAACAGACAGTGGAGAGGGGGTTGGAAGGCGGTTAAAGATATAGAATGGAATAAGAGAGCTGAAAGGCTCTATATTTGAAGGTGATCAAAAGCTTTTCGTAAAAATCTCAGCTTCGCCTCACACAAAATCTGCTCAATTGATGCTTGCTATGTTTTGTCAGAGTATTAGTTAACCGTAATCTTGAGTACACCCTCTACTATAGTTGAAGAATCTAGACAGTGTCGTATCTCGGTGGATACTACACCAATGGCGCTGATTCTTGACATAGACGTTATTGCTACTCTTATATCTTACCCAGCTCAGTTTCGGCCACTTTCAAGCCCGTTTAGCCCCTTTTTCGAATGATCTCGAGAAGTGAGGCAGAATGAACCTTCCGCGATTTAGCCGCGATTTAGCCGCGATTTAGCCGCTGCAAGCGATAACTCCACCATTGAAGCAGATTGAGTAAAAAAAACGGCACCATTCGAGTCTCCCATTCTCCATCTCTCTTCTAGCACATCTGCCTCCCCTCCTCCACCCTTCCACATCATCTTTGACCACTCTCGCTTTTGTAAGTTTCACTATGCATAACCATACAGGCTTATCATCACACCTGAACGCTGAAACATACAACTCATCTCTTCTTTCACCATTCTCTCACTCTACCACAATGACTTTCAGTGAACCGCAAAAACGAATCTCTTCGGCAGCCGATGTCGAGTCCTTCAAACGATCCCAGACTTACGCCACCATCATCTCGTTACTGGACAAGTATTCTTCTACAGTTCAAGAGCATCTTCTGCCACCCAATGAAGATGAGCTAGCAGCCAGTTCCAAGGCCCTGGTGGCTTTGTGTCGCAAACTGAGTGACCTTGTGGACCAAACGCCGCCTCTCGAGGGCCCCCGACGGTTTGGAAACGTGGCCGTTAGAGACTGGCATGACAAGATGGAAGCTCAGACTACTTCTCTATTGACTGAGGCGTTCCCCAGTATCGACAAGAACTCGATTGTCGAGCTGCAGTATTACCTGCATGGAGGAATGGGCTCGAAGCAGCGTCTGGACTTTGGAACTGGTCATGAGTTGTCGTTTATGGCGTTTGTGGGAGGTTTACAGCGACTAGGTCTTTTGGAGGCTGATCTACCTGCACCAGATGTACTCTTTATCTTTGAGACGTACTTTGTGCTTGTTCGGAAGCTTATCACAACGTATTCTCTGGAACCAGCTGGATCACATGGAGTCTGGGGTCTAGATGACCATTCGCATCTTCCTTACATTCTTGGATCAGCTCAAAAGGTGGCCCGATCTGTCACTGCATCTACCCTTCTGGTGCCTACAAAGTACGACAAGGAATGTCCTCCTTCAAGTGTCATGAACCAGAGAGTTGTCCAGGAACAAAAGACTACCAACTTGTACTTTGCAGCTATCGCCTTCATCTACGATATCAAGTCTGGTCCCTTTTATGAGCACTCTCCTATCCTCTATGACATTTCTGGAATTGCCACCTGGGCCAAAATTCATTCGGGAATGATCAAAATGTACATTGCCGAGGTTCTGGGTAAGTTTCCAGTCGTCCAGCACTTTTACTTTGGTTCGGAGTTGTATCCTTGGAAAGATACCGAAGGCAACGATCTGCCTTACTCCAAGGTAGAAGTAGAAGAGCCGGTCAAACAAAAGCTACCACCCGGATTCAAGTCCAAGCAGGAACCCCAGACTACTCCTCATGCTCGAATGCCTCTCATGGGTCCTAGAGGTATGCCTATGGAGACTGTGGAACGTCTAGCTCATCGTGATGGTCAACGGGCAGCAAGAGAGAGAGCAGAAAAGGAAGAGGCAGCTAGAGGAGGAGTTCCCGGTGCTACCAGACTTCCCCCTACTGGAATGCCTTCTACGACAAGACCGTCAGGCTCAGGAGGTGATGCACCTGGAATGGCTCCCACTAAAGCTCCTTGGGCCAAATAGTGGGGGTGATTGATTGGGTGGCCATATGTGTACTTGCTGTTGTATAGTCTGTTTGTTCCACATTCTCACACCACTCTATTTTACAGGTGACTCCACAGAACTGTGTACATACTTACACACAAGGAAGTCTAAACATGTGGTCCACCTTAATATATATATATATATAAGTAACCATTGTCCCCCATCCCCGTTTTGTACACCCACTGCAACGAACAACACGCATGTTATTTCTACTACCAGTACTGCTGCTGCTTCAGCTGGCACACGCCCGCAACATGATCTTGCAGCTCAAAAACGATACCCACCTCTCCGACTTCTTCAGCATGAACCCGAGCTTTCTGGCCCATTTCGACAAGTACCACAGCTTTGGGGGATTCCAGGCTCTAGCTGGCGATATCCCCAGTGCCTTGGTATACGCCCTAGCCAAGAACCTCATGGTGAGTGATGTGATATCTGTGATAGTGATGCGATGGTGTCATGACTGTGGTTGAATGTGACACTGACCGTGTGACTACATCTACCATGTGACCACATTGACCATACCAATGAAACCGTGATACCTGGGATACCTGGGATACCGGTGATATCGGTGATACCAGTGAAACCAGTGACACCGGTGATACCTGTGATGCCAGCAATACCTATTGGGTGATGTGCCCCTCGGCATGACCCTTTGTCACAGCATGTGCCTTACACAGTCGTGAGACTGCAGCAGGCCTCACCACCACCCCCACCTCAATACTAACACAGATCGAAGACTGGACGTTCGACATCGATGTCAAAATCTATGACGTTCAGACCAACGCCCCGCGCCACCTCGCCCGAACCTCGAACCTCGAGCCCATCAGCGCCTATGGCCCCCAGGACTACATTCACGATCCCTCCGACGGCAGTGGAGTTGACATCTACATTCTAGATACAGGAGTGCGACACGAGCACATCGACTTTGAGAACCGAGGCAAGCCTGGTCGAGATTTCACCGGCGAGGGCATGGGCGACCGAAACGGCCATGGAACCCATGTCGCCGGCCTAGCTGCATCCAAGACCTACGGAGTTGCAAAGAAGGCCAACATTGTGGATGTCAAGGTCACCGGCGAAGACGGAATGGGCGCCCTGTCTTCTGTTCTAGCTGGCCTGGAGTGGGCTGCGGCTGAGATCCACCGAAACGGCCGGCCCGCGGTTATCAACATGAGCCTTGGAGCCCCCAAGAACTCTGTGTTCAATGCCGCAGTCGAGGCAGCGATCGACTCTGGCATCCCCGTGGTGGTGGCTGCAGGCAACACCAACACCCCTGCGTGCCTGGACTCGCCTGCTAGCGCCAACGGGGTCCTGACCGTCGGGGCATTCGACGACCAGACGGATACGATTGCCAGTTTCTCCAACTGGGGCCAGTGCGTGGACATTTTCGCGCCCGGCGTGGAGGTGATTTCGCTGTCGCACCGCAACAACCGGGGCACGGTGGCTCAGTCCGGATCCTCCATGTCGGCCCCACTTGCCGCAGGGTTAGTGGCTTATTATCTTGGCATGGGGGACGAGCCCCATAAGGCCATGACGCGAATACGAGATTGGGCGAACATGAACCGGCTGAGCCGTCGGGGCATGATGTTCAAGCCGTTTACGCCCAACAAGATTCTGTTCAATCTGGCCGGAGAACCGCTGTGGTGATTCTTGACAGCTCCGGGTGATATTATCTGGCTTACTTCCGTATTATTAGTCAGGGCATTAAGGTTGATGACGCAGCAAGTTGCAGGTGGAAGTCTAAGCGTATAACCGAGGGGGGGGA
This sequence comes from Yarrowia galli, assembly GCA_900519055.1. Lineage (NCBI taxonomy): Eukaryota > Fungi > Ascomycota > Dipodascomycetes > Dipodascales > Yarrowia > Yarrowia galli. The sequence goes on from ULGS01000002.1 coordinate 1,098,418, forward strand.
GGAAACCAGGGCGAGGGCCAAGGACGGGTGAGTGGAGTGGGTGAGCGAAATTGTGCTATTGGGAGGTTTAATAAATGGAAAGGTGATATGAGCAAGCCGGGACGGGAAGACACAGAGAGAGAGAGAAAGGAAGACAGAGAGTAGGCAGGTATGGGTATGGTAGGGAAGAAAGAGATGGGATAGTAATAGGTACACCGTAGCGGCCCCCGGATCTATAAAAGACGCCTGGCAAAAAGAAAAGGGAGGCCGATTAGCTAGCATCCAACTCTTTTCTACTTTCTAGTTTATTCTCCGCAATGATGACGTACAGTTAGGAAATTCAGTTTGGCTTGGGTCTTGGGTGTTGATAATTCACTCTATCCAAGTCTGACTTTATCATCCACCTCACCTGAAGATAGACCCCGAGTCGACAATTTGACCAGTTGTTATTTGCACATTCGATTGGACGGCAGAGAGCATTTGATTGCAGGTTAATTGACAGTATTACGCGTGACACAGAACCGGCCAGGCGACAGAACGGCACAGACGACAGAACGGCACAGACGACAGAAGGACTTACACCATCAGTTCTCACCACTACACTACAGCACTACAACACCACCCTCACAATGATACGAGCAGACAGACACACTTACAAGGTGTTCAACCAGGAGTTCACCATAGACAAGCGGTTCCAGGTGACCAAGGAGCTGGGACATGGCGCGTACGGCATTGTGTGTGCGGCCAAGTACACTGGGACTCCGGATGGGCCCGGCGTGGCCATCAAAAAGGTGACCAACATCTTTTCCAAAAACATTCTGTGCAAGCGGGCTCTGCGTGAGCTCAAGCTGCTCAACCATTTCCGTGGACACAAGAACATCACCTGTTTGTACGACATGGACATTGTGGACACCAACAACTTCAACGAGCTGTATCTGTACGAAGAGTTGATGGAGTGCGACATGCATCAGATCATCCGGTCGGGCCAGCCTCTGACCGACGCCCATTACCAGTCCTTTGTCTACCAGATTCTCGCCGGAGTCAAGTACATTCATTCTGCCGACGTTCTTCATCGAGATCTGAAGCCGGGCAATCTGCTGGTTAACGCCGACTGTGAACTCAAGATTTGCGACTTTGGCCTGGCACGTGGCTTTTCTTCCGACGACGAAAAGAACGCAGGCTTCCTCACGGAGTACGTGGCCACCCGATGGTACCGAGCTCCCGAAATCATGCTCTCGTTCCAGTCGTATACAAAGGCCATTGACATCTGGTCGGTGGGCTGCATTCTGGCCGAGCTTCTGGGCGGCAAGCCGCTGTTCAAGGGCAAGAACTACGTCGACCAGCTCAACCAGATTCTGCACTACCTGGGAACCCCCACCGAGGAGACTCTCAAGCGAATCGGCAGTCCCCGGGCCCAGGAGTACGTCCGAGGTCTTCCGTTCATGCCCAAGATTTCGTTTGCCACTCTTTTCCCCACCGCCAACCCCGAGGCTCTGGATTTGTTGGAGAAGATGCTTGCATTCGATCCTGCTGAGCGAGTGACGGTCGAACAGGCTCTGGAGCACCCTTACCTCAAGATCTGGCACGATCCCCGAGACGAGCCCGTGTGTCCCACTCCGTTTGATTTCTCGTTCGAGGAGGTCAACGACATGGAGGCGATGAAACAGATGATTCTCGACGAGGTGGTGGACTTCCGGGCCATGGTGCGAAAGCCCGTGGACGAACAGACACGAATCCGAGACGAGCAGATTGAGGAGCAGCGCAGAGAGGAGGAGAAGCAGGAGGTGGAGCGACAACAGAAGGAGGCCGAGCGACAGCACCAGCAGCAGCAGCAAGAGGCTGAGAGACATCAGCAACACCAGCAACACCAGCAGCAGCAGCAGCAACACCATCCTCAACAGCAAGACTCTCCTTCCACCCTGTCTGGCTTCTCGGACTCGGATCAGTCTGCTAACCCCCACTTTTACGAGTACGCCGGCTTTGGAGTCGGCTCACAGACGTCGGATATGGGCCAGCCTCCCGTGATCCAACGAAAGGACTCCCTGGGCATTCCCGAGGAGGACTTCAAGTACCAGGACCCGCCGCCAAAGCCGCAGGAGTCCGGTCGTCAGGGCGACGGCGATCTGGAGCTCGAGCTGGAGTACGGTCTCGACGGATGGAGAAGTTGATCTATTAGGTGAAAAGACGTTATTTTAATGGTAGGGACAGGCAGGATATGATACTTATAGAGTGTAATATAATGGCATGAGAGATAGAGAGGAGTGGCGGATTGATGAGAGGCAGGTGGTACAGAAGGAAGTATTGAGTGAATAGAAGTAGTTACGACGTGTACAGTACCAGTACCCCATTAGCTGGTTGACTCTTCTGCCACTCTTGTATACTTGGTTGTACCTTTGTTAGTACAGTACAAGTCTCTACCAGTGTTATACTCGTATAGATGTCACTCATGAAACACACTTCAAGCCATACTCGTAATTATAGCTCCCCTGATAACATGAGACATATACATCTCTTGATGTATTGGAGGTGTCGTAAAACCGGATAGACGTGTTTCTACACAGACGTACACGTAATATATTGATTGCTTCACTTTTCTCACGTCTCGCTGTTATGTTCAGTTTTGTTCATTCCCTTCTCCTCCCCCTCCACCTCAACTTTCCACGTATCTGTCCACCTGCATGAAGCACGCGATGAAAGAGCGCTACTTGTATCTGAGAACTGCCTGTTTGGGACGTCTTAGAGCCGCATAGGAGGGCTCTTGAAAAGCAGTGAACAGAGTAGCATGGTAATATTCTGTCAGTTGGTTGTGACGTACACAAGTTGAAGGCAGCGCAAGGAATTAACCACCACGACTTTTAGTTACCACCAGGTCAACTACACCACTTTCTAAACACCCTCTCACAACCCACTCACTCCCCCCTTCACTCCAAACCATAATGGGCATCTACCGAACGGCTCTATCTCCACCACCACCACACAACAACATGCAAGACATTGAAATGGAGCGCAGTGACGGTGGCAACGCGTCGAGCGATTCTCCTCGGTCGTCCACCTCGTCGCTGTTTGAAAAACTCGACAGAATCAACACCGCCAAACAGTATGAAGAACAAGATCCCGCAGCTTCCAGTCTTCTGAGACGGGACCCTTCCAGTGCCCACGACCTTGAAAGTGGCGTTCACTCCAGAGCACCCAAGAAGAAGAGCGCGCTTCAGAAAAAGTTCAAGAAATGGCTCATGGTCGCGGGAATGGCCGCCATCATCATTTGGGGTCTTTTTGTCCTTGGTCTGTTTGTCCAGGCCTGGGTTGCAACACCTCCTGAGAAGTCCTCCGATAAAAACGGTGACGTCCAAACTGTCGTTCAGGGAGGGTCTAACGGGTCTAGACCGAAACCTATCATTGCTCCAGATGGAGGTGACAACGCCAACTACGCCGGTAACAACTTCAAACTCGTTGTGACTCCTCAGTCAGTTCGAACAGGTACCTTCAGACCCGAGTCCAAGTCCGTCCAGTGGATCCAGGCAGCAGATCTCGAAGGAGCATATCTCGTGCGTGACAGAAAGTACGTCGTCAAGACTTATGGAGAGGACGACAAGGAGATTGAAATCACAGACACTTCTGTTCACTACGGAGACCACACTCTGCGAATCGACGAACTGTGGCTACGACCCGATCTCAAAAAGGCCCTGTTTGTCACCGAGAGAAAGAAAAACTACAGACACTCGTCGTTTGGAAACTACTGGATTCTGGACGTGGAATCCAAGGAGGTCAAGCCACTGTTGAATGGAGACGATAAGGCTCGTATTGCCGTGGCGTCCTGGGCTCCTAATGGAAAGGCCGTGGCGTTCGTGTACGAAAACAACGTCTACGTGACCCATGTTGACAAACACGAGACTGTTCAGGTGACTGACGATGGTTCCGAGCAAATCTTCAACGGAAGACCCGATTGGGTGTACGAAGAGGAGGTTCTGTCAGGTGACTCTGCTCTCTGGTGGTCTCCTGATGGTCAGCATCTCGCCTTTTTGCGTTCCGACGATACGAAGGTCCAGGAGTTCACTATCCCTTACTATGTTCAGGACCCCAAACCTCAGGCTTACCCCGAGTACCGATCCATCAAGTACCCTAAGCCTGGTTCCCCCAACCCTGACGTTCAGATGGCCTTCTACAACGTCGAGGAGGATGCCACCACCTTCATCAACGAGCCTCTGGCTCAGGACGATATCATTTCCGACGTGGTTTGGTCTCAGACCGGAATTGCGCTCATTCGAGCCTCGGACCGAGAAGCCGACGTTCTCAAGATTGTGCATGTGGACTCCTCCAAGTCTTACGCTGCCAAGATTCTCAGAGAAAACAATGTCAAGGAGCTGGATGGAGGATGGGTTGAGACTGTTCGATCTTCCAAGATTATCCCCCAGAACGAGTCTCTGGGTCTGTCTGAAGAAGGATACATCGATACTGTTATTTCCGAGGGAAGAAACCATCTGGCATACTTTGTTTTCGGTGAACCCAAGCCCAAGACAATGCTCACTTCTGGAGATTGGGAGGTGGTTAATGCTCCTTCTTCTTACGATGCTTCCACTGGTACTGTTTACTTTTTGTCTACTCAAAAGGACCCCACAGAACGTCATCTTTACTCTGTCAAGATTGACGGTAGTGATCTCAAGCCCGTTACAAACACCACCGAGGACGCCTACTATGGAGTCTCCTTCTCTGAGGATGCTCGTTTTGCTCTTCTCAGCTACAACGGCCCCTCTGTTCCTTACCAGAAGATTATCGATCTGCATTCTGCTTCTCCTCTCGATGCTCCCAAGGTTGTCAAGAACGAGTTCCTGCAATCTACTCTGGACTCGTACGCTCTTCCCACCTCTCACTTTGCCCAGATCAACGTTGGAACCGAAGAGAAGCCCATCATGGTCAACTCTGTGGAGATTCGACCCCCCAACTTTGACGAGAACGAGGTCTATCCTGTTCTGTTCTTTGTCTATGGAGGCCCTGGCTCCCAGACTGTCACCAAGACGTTCAACATTGACTTCCAGAAGAGTGTAGCTGCTTCTCTGGGCTACATTGTTGTTTCTGTGGACGGCCGAGGAACCGGATACATGGGTCGAGAGTTCATGTCTGTGGTTAGAGACGACATTGGACGACGAGAAGCCGCTGACCAGATTGCCGCGGCCAAGCTCTGGGCCAACAAGGACTACGTTGACGCCAACCACATGGCCATTTGGGGCTGGTCGTACGGTGGATACTGCACTCTCAAGACTCTTGAGGCCGATGCAGGCGAGACCTTCCGGTTTGGAATGGCTGTTGCTCCCGTGACCGATTGGCGGTTCTACGATTCCGTCTACACTGAGCGATACATGCATACTCCTCAGAACAACAAGAAGGGCTATGAGGAGACTGCAGTGCATAACATGACTGCTCTTGGAGCCAATGAACGGTTCCTGGTCATGCATGGCTCTGGAGACGATAATGTGCACATGCAAAACACTCTGTCTCTTGTTGACAATCTGGATCTCGCTGGAATCGAGAACTACGACATGCACATTTACCCCGATTCGGACCATAGCATTTATTTCCATAATGCTCAAGCCATGGTCTATGATCGGCTTTATGTCTGGATTCAGCGTGCCTTTAACGATGAGTTTAGTTATTAGATGGAGGATTATTAACGAATACATGATTTATGATACTGGGTGGTTGTAGGCTCTATATTTATTGTAGCTATGAGACTGCACAGAACTACTACATTGACACACTCGGACTCATCACCCATGCCCGGCTTCCCCTTGTGTGTAAATGTAGGTGTGCAGGTGTCACGTGATTGCACGTGACGATCCACTGGCAAACAGCTGGTCAATCTGACTGACTGATCATCTTCGTTAGTCGTTGTTCACGGCTTCGAAGTAGCAACAGTACCACAGGCCTTGCAGGTTCTCTTCTCAATGTCTCCATCGAAATCAAGAATGGCCTCCTTGATCTGAGTACCGAGATCAACGAGCTGGAAGGAGTTCTCAAACACAATCTCCCGACACTTCTCATTAGGACAGTACCATCTAAGAGCGTCCTTCAGACCCTCGGGACGATCCTGTTCAACCACAACACCAATAGTGTCTGCGTATCGAACGGGGTTGTGGGGCACGTTTGCGGGGAGCAGAAAGATGTCTCCCTCGTTGATGGTGATATCTTTGAACTCTCCATCGTCCACGACCTTGAGAGTCATATGGCCCTTCTTCTGATGGAACCATTCGGGAGTCTGGTTGATATGGTAATCGGTTCGAGCATTAGGTCCTCCGACAATCTGTGTTAGTGGGGAGAGATACGACAACAGTCTTGTAGCCTGAGTCATCACTTAGATCTTCAACAGTTTCTTTCAGCTCTTCTGAATCAGCTGGTCAGTTGATTCGGTGTTAAAATCACTCACCATAACAGTGTAGCCGCCTCGCTGGATACAAAAGTTGTTGACCGGAGGTTTCAGCAGGTGCTGGTTTTCCTCGAGCCACTTGGGCAAGTTGATGGGTTCCTGGAGCATGGGTGACGAGTGGTGGAAAGATCTGGAGAAGGAAGAGCTCACGCCATATTGTAGCTGTATGCTTGTTACATGTGTGGGGCGATTAAACTCGGTCAGATTGGGGGAGGTGGAGAGGTGTTCAAAGTGGTGAATAGAAGAGGTGGAGAGATGAGGGGAGGGGGGGTAGATGAGGGGAGCTCTGAATAGTAGATTGCTACCTCAAAAATTGAGATCGGACTCGTATCCGCCGAGATAACTACTCTCGGAGTTTTATTCATCTCCGTAAGCATGCATGAATCATATGCACTTAATCAGTACAGACCTTTGATTATGTAATGGTGATGGGGAAGACGTTAGATTTAGGTGGGCAGAGTAGGTAGGCGTGTTGAGGGGAAAGTACGGCTGATTGGGGTTGACTAGTGTTGATTAGTAAGCCTAGATGTGGTGTTGTGGGTACGATAGGTGCAATTTATGAGCTATCAAGGATCCAAGCTGAGTCAGCATCTTTTGAAGGAACACTCTGAAAGCGGAAATCGGGTTACTACTGGATCTGAGACGTTCTTGTAGTATTCAGAGCAGGTCCAAATAGTTGATCACGTGATCGCTATCAGGTTAAGTACATTTCCTCCAACACATCTACTGTATCATCGTTCCAAATCTAACACATCACATCAAGTAACTACTGTAAGCTAACACACTTACATAATCAGCCCAACAGAGTTTGTAGATCATGTGTTTATGTTGCGATCCAGAGGTGATCAACAAATACAAAATAGATATATATGGAGGTCTGGCCGTCATCATTTGGATTGGTCACTTTTAATTCGTAAGGCTACCCCCTTGCCACCACCACCCCATTACTCTTACTCCTCCACAAATCGAACTAGCGCCACCTCCCAATAACCTTCTTTAGGCTTCTCACAACCACACACATCCACATTGACATCATCTGTAATCTTGCCACTGATCTCTGTTTGACCATCCCCATACATCGATCTCAATCATGGCTGCCAAAGACGTGACAGACAGGCCGAGCGACAAGTCGGCCGACAAGCCCGTCGACAAGACCGCCGCCAACGACAAGAACAAAAAGAACCTCCGCAAGGATGAGGAGGAGCTGTCCGAGGAGGACGAGAAGCTCAAGTCCGAGCTGGAGATGCTGGTGGAGCGACTCACCGAAAAGGACACGTCACTGTACGAGCCCGCGCTGGAGGCCCTCAAGAACTTCATTCGAACGTCGACCTCCTCCATGACCGCCGTGCCCAAGCCTCTCAAGTTTCTGCGGCCCCACTACCCTCAGCTTGCAGAGCTCTACGACACTTGGACCGACGCCAAACACAAGCAGCAGCTCGCAGACGTGCTGTCTGTGTTGGCAATGACCTACTCCGGCGACGGTAAGCGTGATGCGCTCAAATTCCGACTCAAGTCGACCACAGACGACCTGGGATCCTGGGGACACGAGTACGTTCGCCACCTTGCTCTGGAAATCGGCCAGGAGTACCAATTGCAACAGGTGGAGGCCGGCGACGACGCCAAGGAGGGCGTGACTCTGGATGCGCCCAACTCCGGCGTGGGATCGCTCACCGATGTGCGAAACCTGGGCATCAAGCTGGTGCCCTTCTTCCTCAAACACAATGCCGAGGCGGACGCCGTGGACTTGCTGCTGGAGATTGAGGCCGTCGAGCATCTGCCCAAATTCGTCGACGAAACCACATATGCCCGAGTTTGCCACTACATGGTGGCCTGTGTGCCGCTGCTGGCTCCCCCAGATGACGTGGCCTTCCTACACACCGCCTACGCCATCTACCTGGCCCACCGCCAGCTGACCCAGGCTCTGGCCCTGGCCATCCGACTGGACGACATGGAGCTCATCAAGTCGGTGATGGATGCCGCCAATGGCGACGAGCTGCTGCAGAAGCAGCTGGCGTTCATTCTGGCCCGACAAAAGTGCTACTTTGATGTGGCCGACGAGGGCGTGCAAGAGTGCATGTCCAACGCCCTGCTGGCCGACCACTTCCGATACCTCACCAAGGAGCTCAATCTGTTGGAGCCCAAGGTGCCCGAGGACATCTACAAGAGCCATCTGGAGAACTCGCGAGACATTATCATGTCGGGGGCCTTTGATTCCGCCAAGCAGAACCTGGCCGCCTCATTTGTCAACGCCTTTGTCAACTGTGCTTACTCGGCAGACCGTCTGCTGACCAATGGTGGTGCTGAGGAGGATGGAGACGCTGCTGCTGGAGGAGCCTCCGGAGCCTGGATCTACAAGACCAAGCTCGCCGGAATGTACTCCACCACAGCCTCTCTGGGATCTCTGTTCCAGTGGGATCTCAGTCGAGGTCTGCAGCAGCTCGACAAGTACGCCTACTCTTCGGAGCCCCAGATCAAGGCTGGAGCTCTTCTGGGTATGGGTATTGTCACTGCCGGTGTCTACGACGAGACTGACGCCGCCGTGGCTCTTCTCGCCGATCACATCACCGAAGAGCCCTCTGCCGAGAACAACAACGGCAACGCATACAACTTGAACCAGCTTTCTGCTGTGATGGGTCTGGGTGTTGCATACGCTGGATCTCGACGAACAGATCTTCTGGACATGCTTTTGCCATTGGTTCAGGACACTGATACTTCCATGAAGACCTCTTCCATGGCCGCTCTTGCTCTGGGTCACATTTTTGTCGGTTCTGCCAACGGAGACGTTGTTTCTGCTCTGCTTGGATCTCTGCTTGAGCGAGACGCCATCCAGCTGTCCGACAAGTGGTCTCGATTCATGGCTCTGGGTCTTGCTCTTTTGTTTATTGGCAAGTACGAGGAGATTGAGGAGGCTGTTGAGACCGTTCGAGCCATCGACCATCCTCTTGGCAAGATCTGCGAGACTCTCATCACCGTGTGTGCTTACGCCGGTACCGGAAACGTTCTGCAGATCCAAAAGTTGTTGCATGACTGTGTTGGAGAGAATGTGACTGAGGGAGAAGGCGAGGGAGAAGGTGAGGGTGGTGAGGTTGCTGAGGGTGACGCTCTCCCTACTGAGGGCGCCGAGGCTGCTGCTGATGCTGCTGACGCCATCGATGCCACCGCCGAGACCGTCGCTGCTGAGGGAGATGCTGCTGCCGATGCTACACAGGAGGTGGACTCGGAAGAGGCCTCCTCTCACCAGGCATACTCTGTGCTTGGTCTGGCCATTGTCGCCATGGGCGAGGAGATTGGTCAGGAGATGGTTCTGCGACACTTTGGCCATCTTATGCACTATGGTGATGCCCAGGTGAAGCGAGCCATTCCCCTGGCCATGGGTCTGGTGTCTGCTTCCAACGCCCAGATGCGTGTCTTTGACACTCTGTCGCGATACTCACATGACGCCGACATGGAGGTTGCTCTGAATTCCATCTTCTCCATGGGTCTGGTTGGAGCTGGAACCAACAATGCCCGTCTGGCCCAGCTGCTGCGACAGCTCGCATCCTACTACTCCAAGGATCCCGATGGACTTTTCACCGTGCGAATCGCCCAGGGTCTGCTCTACTTGGGTAAGGGTACTCTGACCGTGTCGCCCTTCCACACTGATCGACAGATTCTGTCCAAGGTGTCTCTGGCGTCGCTGGTGACTCTGTTGGTGACCATGATCGACCCCAAGTCGTTCATTCTCGCCGACAACCACTGGATGCTCTTCTGGCTCACCAATGCCATCCGTCCCCGCATGCTCATCACTCTGGACGAGAAGCTGGAGCCCATCAAGGTGCCTGTTCGAGTTGGCCAGGCCGTGGACACAGTTGGCCAGGCGGGAAAGCCCAAGACCATCACTGGCTGGGTCACTCACAGCACTCCCGTGTTGCTGAGTCACGGCGAGCGAGCTGAGCTGGAGGACGACGAGTACATTCCTCTGGCCTCTTCTCTGGAGGGTGTTGTCATTCTCAAGAAGAACCCCGACAGAATGGACGAGAGCAGTTAGATAGCATAGTCTGATAGTTATGGAATGAATAAATAAGTAGGATATGATCAAAACGGCGTAGCTAGTACAAGTCGGTTAGGTTCCGCTGTACCTCTTTCGTTCTCTATGGGTAAGGGTTACGAATAATCTTGTTTAAATGGTCTGTATGACAGCCTTGGCTAAATGTTGGGGCTCACTGTGTAGTTAGTAGCTATGTGTACATCATGCCCAAATTTCTCAGGGATACAGTCATTGTATGGCACCTTTTGTGGCCTCTGAAAACTCTCAAGTTTGGACTCAAATCGCTGTTCACAATTAATTAAAGCATGAGTTGGGACATTGTTGGGAGTTTGTGGGATTTCCACTTTTTTTCCTTTAAGGGTTAGGAACGAAAGAGGTACAGCGGAGCTTAACCGACTTGTACTTGTAACAAAAAAAGGCTTACTTTTCAGATGATTATTCTATACATACATTTGTGCCTTGTGACACTTCAGCAACGCTCGCTTCGCTCGTGTTCGCTCGTGTTACTTTGTGATGGCCTCCTCCATCTCTGCCACCAACTTCTTTCGATCGTCCACTCTTTCCTTCTCCTCAATAGCCTTGCCCTCCCATCTGCTCCAAATGAGCTGTTCGCAAGAGTTGATGCTGGCTCGAGCCTTTTCAAAGACCGCCACGGAGAAATCGCTACATAGAGCGTCCCAGGTCTTTTGCAGCTTGAAACATCCCCAGACAATACCAAAGGCCGCGATGGAGCCCATGTTGTAAAGAGAAAGATCGTAGAGGTACACTCCAAGAGCAGGAATGACGACTGTAGGCAGCTGGATGCCCAGAACGACCTTGAGGAACTCATGGTAGGCTCGAGAGTGAAGCTCGGACACCAGAGTGTCGTCAAGCTCCTCCAGAGTCTGTCCAATCACATCGTCTGAAGGATGGTCCCAATGTTCAACGGGAGAAAGGCCGTAGATGCCGTCAGACAAAGGCTCAGGAGCGTTAGGAGTGGTGCAGGCAAAGCCGTCGATTCGGCCAAGCAAGTAGCACATGGATTGTCTTGAAGCAGGCAAGAATGCGTATTCGAGAGAGTCTCGGGTGATTCCATCAACATCGTCAATTCGCCAGTACAGCTTGTACCAGGGCAACTCCGACTGTCGCCACTTGAGCAGCTGTTGCTTGAGAACCGTCTGGAGCTCTCGGTGGGCGTTTCGAGCCCATTCAGACCGAAGAGTCTTGATGGTGTCTGCTTCTCCCTTCATGAGCGACTCCTTGGACACGTCAGAAGCACACAGGTCTCGACAGGTCTGGTAAATGCTGTATCTGAGAGCTCTGTCATGGTTAGCTGACATTCGCTTCATGGCTCGAGACAGCTGTTCGAAATTGGACTTCTGCCACAGTTCCAGGTACTTGGGGGAGTTATAGGGTGATTCTCTGAGCAGAGAAACAGCCTCAAAGGCCTCCTCGGAGTTTACGGTGACGGTGGCATTGACAATGGCCATAAAGTCGTCTTCGGCCAGATCCCGTAGGTTCACAGAAGGCCATGCCTTAAGACCCTCTCCTTCTCCAACGTAGATGATCCAATGGCAGTCTCGGATGTTATCGAGAGAATCGGCGAATGAGGTGGCCTCCAGAATATCCACGTCCACAGCCTTGAGAAATGGCGAGGGCAGACTCATATCCCATCGCGAGTTTTGTGTACCGTGGCCGGTGTATTTGCCTGGGCTCAGAACAATGTCCTTGGACGCAATTCTGGCCAGAAAGGCGTCGTACCACTTTTGATCGGACGCCAGCGGGTCTGCCAGCAGTGCATTGAGAATGTTGGCGTCCTTGCGCTTCTTGACAGTCATATCCTGAGGACCCAAGGGCACAATACCGATTCTGGTTCTACCGACGGAATCGGCCAGAGAAACTCGGGCATGAAGCGAGTCTCGGTCCGGGAACAGTCCTCGAACCTGTTTGATCAGCTTGTTGGGGATCCGCGGCTCCATGGACACTTTTCCATCCACTTTGGCGGTTTCGGTCGGTTCCAGCTTGACCTCATTTTCAGGAGCTGTGGGTCGGTTGAAAAGATCGATTTCCGTGGTGCCGAAGACAGAGCCGGTGAGTACACGCGAGTCGCGTGTTCCGGCGGTCGTGTACCGTCTCAGACCGACACTGTGACGTCCTATTTGTCGTAGCATGGTGGTGATATGGAAATGTAGGTCATCTGCAGCCCACTCTATTAACTTTGTGCTTTAGGATTGCCCCAGTCTGATGCCATTGGTTATTTGAGGTTGGGGTGAGAGGTGGTGGGAGGGGTTGAAAAGATTAGATATTTTGGCAGGGGTGTCATACAGTGACAATCAATTGATTTTTCGAGTCTTGTGAGTTTCCCGTCACTACAGCGGAAGATAGAAGGAGTGTTGTTGTAGGGAGTATGTCAACAAGTGAGCTAACTAAAAACTCTCTTTTGTCACTAAAGTCAACTAAACAAGGGGTGAGCAACCTCAACATCGTCATATACTCCTTCAATACTACATACAACACATTCAATATAATTCACGTTAGCTATTTAGAACATCTATAGGGTTCTTTTTGTTTGGCGGGGTTTTCTCAGAGTGATAAATGTCTAGTTATCACTTCTTCTGGAATGCAACCAGACGGTGAAACCCATGACGAATGCAATAAAGGCGATACCCGAGCACGAGGAAAACACGAACGCAAGCGCGTGCTTGTACACGTTTCGAATATCGATCTGGATCTCGGGAGCCAGGTGGTTGATGAACTCGACGTTCTTTCGCACCTTGAGTTGGAGCTCAGGATCGGAAATGATTCCTGGAAGCTCAGATCGGAGTCGAGACTGAAGGATATGGGCGACTCCATTGACTCCGAGCACAGATCCAAGAGATCGGAACAGATAGATGACTCCGATGGACGAGGCAGAGTCAGCAGCTCCTGTTTGACAACACAGTCCAATGAGTGTTGACACGAGAATAAGTCCCTGGGCAAGACCCTGAAGCGCCAGATTGAGAGCAAGGACGACTTCCAGGGAGACACCATGGCTTTTTAGAACTGTGGCCAAAGGAGTGGCCTCGTGGGGAGTGGAAGAGTTGATGAGACGAGACAGAACGAAACTACTAAGTCCGACAGTAGTCAGACCTGCGAGAAACACTCGAGGGTATCGTTCCATGGTGTTCTTCTTGAGCAGCTGTCCTGAGATGACAGATCCAGAAGACACTCCGATAGACAGAGGAATGAGTCTGATACCAGCCTGAGCAGCACTTTCTAGAAACACAACCTGAAGAAAGACAGGAGTGTAGTAGATGACGGAGAACTGGGTGATGGTGGTAAAGAAGACCGAGGTGGTCAGTAGAGTGGGTTTCAGATGTCCAAACACAGCCTTGGTCATGATAGGTTCGGGAGCAATCTTCATTTCGACGTAGAGGAACACGGCCAAGAAAAGAGCACTGGCCAGAGACATGAGTTGAAGAGTTCCACTGTTGGAGAATGTTCGAGTATCGCTCTGCATGTTGATGACAAGCAAGAGGAGAGTCAAGAAACAGACAATGGAGATTGATCCAAAGATATCGATTCGTTCCAGAGTAGAAACGTTGGAAACAACCTGTTTCTTGGGCTTGATGTTGACGTATCTGAACACCAGGTAAGAGCTGAGCACAACAAAGGGAACCTGCAATGAAAACATGTATCTCCAGCCCAGATGGTCGGCGATAAGTCCTCCTACAGGTGCTCCGAGCATTGCACCAAGACCAAAATTGATGTTGGCGTATCCCTGGAAGATTCCACGTTCTTCTATAGTCACGATATCTGACACGATGATCGAAGACATGGCTGCGAGACCTCCTCCGCCCACTCCGGTGATAGCTCGTCCGATAATGAGCCAGTTGAAGTTGGGGGCGTATCCACAGATGAGGTTTCCGAGTCCAAAGAAGAAGGAGGCGAAAAGTAGCATATGTTTACGTCCAAACACATCACTGAGTTTGCCGTAGAGAGGCTGGAAGGCACAGTTGGTGAGCAGGTAGGCCGTGGCCACCCATGCGACGTTATCTGATTCGTTCAGATCAGCTCCCACTCGGTTCAGAGTACTTGCCACGATAGTACCGTCGATGGAACACAGAAAGGCGCCAATGTAGAGAGCCGGCAGAATCGCCGACCGCTTGTACATTTGTTTGAGCTGGGCTGAGGTCGATATCGGTTCTCCGTTGTCCTGGACAGGTGCTCCAGCTTCGTTGGCCAACAGAGGTGTTTCTTCAGACATGGAGGTCGATGATGAGGCGCAGGTAGAGTCGACCGTCATTGTTGGTTGGCGCGAGAAGGATGGTGACGAGGGTCCCTTTATAAGTAGTTGGTTGTGGCTGGTTTTTAGCAAGCGCTTGTTCCTCTTGTTTGAGTAGTTTGGCTGTTTCTGGCGCGCGCGCTTGACTCGACCCTGATAAACTTTTCAGCGTGCAGACTTGGATCTATCTATGGGAGGACTTCACTAGCTCGTGTGATAAGGCAGTGGGTCAGGATTTGTTCGGAGATTGAATACATGGCCTTCAGAATTTGATCAAACGTCTCTCCTTTTAAATCCGATGACAGCTCATCATTCTGCTCACTTACCAAATCTCCATCTCAAATTTCACTTCGACCCGCACCTCAAACTTTCATCTCGGAGTATACGCTCGGGTCTTATCCACCATCTCCGAGGGTCCCAAACAAGCATGTCAATGCGGATTAGCGCAAGTCTATCGGAGTCCGTGTTTCGGAGTCCGCCAGGGTATGAACGGGACTGAGATGAGATCAGAGTGGTGGAAATAGTGACGATTTTGACCCTTCCAGAACACAAGTTGTGTGCAATTGTTCCTTGCCAAGAACAGCGGTATTTTGCTGCCTACATTGTGCGGCACTATCGGATGTTGGTTGCTGTGGAAGTGGTTACTTGAAGGAACAGTACACTATGAGGATAGGAGGACAACTGGGATGACTCAGGTAATGAGTCAATACGAGAAAATCAAGACATGGTCCATCACAGCTCGATATTGTGAAGACTAGTAACGTTCTTGTTATACCACCCTCTCCAGAACAATCGTGTATTATTCCATATACGGCATCACATCATGCACTCATGTATGGAAGGTCAGGGTGGACACTACAACTAGACAATACAATAGTGAGACAGAGTGTGCTATTGTTCGTGCTACAATTGAAATAGAGCCCTGAAGAGGAAGTTGGATCCAGGGGTGAGATGATGTAACCACAGAAGCTGTTTTATCGCTAACGGGGATCAGTCAATGTCCTCCAGCACCCCCTTCCACTGTTTATAGAGCCAGCTGCATCAACCGCATCAACTGCATGGCCCGTATACGAATGATACAACCAGCTGATTGTTTTGCACTCACTAAGGCGACTCTCGCTCGAATTGTACTAATCGGGAACCACTGGTTTAGCGATGAGGTTGTGAGGGGGCGCTGGAGGCTAGCTGTATAGTGTATTCAACGGAGCTACATGGCAATAGGTCATCGTGATCCCACATACAAATAGAGGGTGACTGCTGTACACCGATAGACATCACCAATAGACGTCACCAATACCGCCAACAGCGTTCTTCTTCGTGCCTAAACTGTCTGATGGCTCAACCGTTTGGTCAGGCTTGCATTTTGACAGACTGCGGCAGCTAATCGTGCCTTATCGGAACCTTCGCTTGAGGGGAGGATTACACTGGCCATCGTCAAGTTGGCTGCCACCATCGATTGACGATTGGTCACGGAAGTGAGCGTTGTTCTCTTGTATACACTGTTTTCGGCCATCGTGCAATTGGAAGTCATACTTTTGTGTGAGTCAGGAAAAATACTGTATTGTAACTAAGTCTCTAGACTGAGCCCTTCGTCCATTATGGTGTCTTGAGGTCTTGAGGGCAGCCCGAATGATACAGTAGCATTGTAGTAGATATCTGGAACTGGATGTTCGAAGGATTCAGATGACTTAAAGCGAAATGTATTCCAACAGTGCTGTTCACCAGGCTGTAGTCGCTTACTGTAGCATCCATCGCTGTTAGTTGAACTTTCGCAGTTTACTTGGGCATAGCTGGGATAGTTGTTGAAGATTTTGTGGTCCTAATCTTAGTTCTGACAGTTTGAGGAAGATGGTACAAGTACAAGTACAAGTACCCAAATACACTCTCGTCCCGTGAAGCTCGATTGTCCTCACTGGCGTTCCTCTGGCTTGCCACCACCTGCTCATCCGCACCCCACACATCTCCGCTTACTCCACAGTTTAGACTGGCTAATCGGAAGGGACATATTGCAGGAGATATTGCAAGACATGGAATTGGGTTTAGCGTTTGGCGATCTTTGGTGAGAGGAATGAAACCGAACGGGACCGAATGAAACCAAAATGGCGCATTGATTCTCCGGGTGAAACAGAAGTACGAGTGGGCTGGATGGTACGGAGTACTCGTACTTGTATCGATTGTGGAGTGACATTAGTCAGCTGTCTCTTAACAATGACGTCAAGTACCAGTACTGTGCGGTATAACTAATTACTGGTGTAATCATAGAACCACCAACAGCCCTTGCTAACGCAAGTGCTCCTCGGTCCGACCCCAGAAACCCCACACTTTATGCAGCAATAAAATGTTTGTGCCGGCTAATGAACTGCTCACTTCTTACCTTCTCAGGGGGCGTCACAGGTGCCCACACACCCTCACAGATGTGCTGTTATTGTTAGCGTATTTTCACCGTTGAGCCTCGGTTCGGAGAAACTGTCGTTTATGCTAATATCAGACCCGTTGTGCTATAAGTAATATGGGGCCACCAGACTAGTCATCAGATAGCTGCCAAATCTGAGCTGCTAAGTTAAAGACGTGAATATAGTGCTCGTAACCACATGACTGAAAAAGCACGGTTGCTGTTAGGACGTATCCAGCCCCGTAAAAGCGTGCACGGGATTGTAGCGACAGACTCTGACAGCAGGTTCAAGCTCCAAGCTTTCTATTATGACGTCTATATGCTCTCCATTTAGGTTGAAAGCTTGTTGTTACAGAGCGTTTATCCTCTTTTTCACGCTGACGCAAAAGCTGCGACTGGCGACGAAAAAGCGCTGAAAGTCACGATAATGAAACGGACACTTCGGGACGATCGGCCAATGTGAAAGTGACGGACGGAGTGACAGAATAAGCCAGAAGAATGTGATTTGTGACACTGGTGACTCAAGCTGACAATCGATGTAACACAAGACCGTTAACGTCACACCCAACAACTCAACGTGTGATCCTTCTCTCTCCATAAGACACTCTTCTTCCATAAACTTCCACAACGATTCACGAGTCTACGATGTTATGCTCACGTACGCTTACGCTCACGCTCACAGCCTCTTTTTGATTTCCGAGATTATCCACCTTGTCCACAGACTCTGCAGTCTCTGTGCAACTGGCGCAGCCGCACTCCAAGCTTAGATTCGTCCTTCTGCCTTTCTGAGCTCGCTTGGCCGACACCGCTGTGCCCTTATCTCCGTCTCTCTGGACTCTGATACGCCATCTGCACATTGTACAGACAGAGAGAGCGCAGAAGAGAGAGAGAGTGAGAGAAGGTGTCTACTGTGCAAACAGATACCGAGCCGAGGCTTGGAAGTGTACTATGGCGTCAAGTCTGTTTAGAAATGTAGTTATTGCTGCTGCCATTGTCTGTGGGCAAAATATCTGCTCACAATCACACCACCTCGTTTCCTTCGCCCCATTATCTCGTTCCCCTCTGCTCTTGATAAAGTCGTCAATAGTTGTTTCTTGTGCTCGCTTACCTTCACATGCGTCTTCCATATTCACACTGGCAGATGCAACCAAGACTTAAAGGTTCATCCCAACGTTGGGGACGGGTGGAGTTTATTGCAGAGTGTAGCAATACAACGTGTGTTAGACAAGTGGCTAAGCACTGATAGCGAGACACTACGTCTTATATAGCAGTACAGTAGGGTAGAAACCACAACCCGCGACATTGCCGAAGTCGTGAGGACAGAACCAAATAATTACCACCCAATTAAACACTCCCCACAAGACCCATATTACAACACTCCCACATTGCCACTCTCTCCTGCTGCACCCCACTCTACCTCCGCTAAAGTCCTCGGCTCCAGCACCTTATTCACCATTAGCTTGTATGATACTCGTCGTGTTGGAGGAGTTCAGAAGTCGTAGTAGTGCTGTTTTGGCTGCCGGTTTTGGCCTGCTGGACAGACCACCGCCGTACTAGCCCATCGCCACCATCGCCACGGCCATCGCCATCTCCCCTCCCCCACCTCAACTCGGCCCAACGAAGTGTTTTTCCGAACACGCTTTCAGACGCTGGGCTAAACCCTATTTGCTGGCGGGCGCCTCTGAAAATTACTCAACCAAGATATAAGAGATCGCATCCCCATAACATGAGCGCTCTACTTCGATCGTCCCTGCGTTTTCATCACATGTCCGCCGTCAACCGTCTCACACAACAGCTTCGACTGCTGACCGCCTCCGCGCCCCTTAGCACAGTCAACACCGCCGGCAAGGCCCCTTTCAAGGTCGCCGTTGTCGGTTCCGGTAACTGGTGAGTAATGAGCATGGGAGGAGAATTAGGAGGATTTGGGGAGGTCTTTATAGACCCTTGATCACGACATTGAGAGTGAGGTACAAACGGAGAACAGAACGAAAGAAACATACAAGCCACAGATACGACACAAACACAACAATCAGAACAGCTGAGAAGCACACACACACACGCAGATAACGCCTCCCTAATACACCCACCATGACACAAAACCACTGCAAACACAAAAGCTGTGGCAAACCACAGAATTGAGCTCTCCTTCTTATCACATCACACGGCTTGCACCATTTAACACGACACGCACCTCGTCTGCACTGCTTAACTCTACGAGTTTAATGAAGTGTTTAATGAGGAGTTTAGTGGATGTGAAAGTGGCGATGTGAAAAGGTGGTGAGCAGCGATTGTGGCGATTGTGGTAACGGTGGCGATCTCAGAGAACGACATGTGGGTGTTTGAATCCGCTTGAATCTGTGTTGATCTCTCTAGAGTCTCTGTGACGTCTCTCTTCTATTATCGGCTATTGATAGCTGTCGAAAGCTATTGACTGCTACAGAATCTAGATGCTGGCCACTCTCTGTCTTAAAGACACAAATCGTTGTGTTGGTTGTTGTCCGTTCGTGACCTACGGCCACTCTCTTCCGTTTACTAACTCAGGGGAACTACTGTTGCTAAAATCGTCGCCGAAAACTGCACTGCTCACCCCGAGCTCTTCGACAATGAGGTCAAGGTCTGGGTCCGAGAAGAAAAGGTCAACGGCAAGAACCTGACCGACATTTTCAACGCCGAGCACGAAAACGTGCGATACCTGCCCAAAATCAAACTTCCTCACAACCTGATCGCCGAGCCAGACCTTCTCAAGGCCGTCCAGGGCGCCAACATCATCGTCTTCAACCTGCCCCATCAGTTCCTGGCCGGTGTCTGCAAGCAGCTCAAGGGCCACGTCAACCCCAAGGCTCGAGCAATCTCCTGCCTCAAGGGTCTGGACGTGACCCCTCAGGGAGTCTACCTTCTTTCTGACGTCATCGAGAACCTCACCGGTCTGCACTGTGGAGTTCTCTCTGGAGCCAACCTCGCCACCGAGATTGCTCTGGAGAAGTACTCCGAGACCACCGTGGCTTACAACCGACCCAAGGACTTCTTTGGCGAGGGCGATGTGACCAACGAGGTTCTCAAGGCTCTGTTCCACCGACCCTACTTCCACGTGCGATGTGTCCAGGACGTTGCCGGAGTTTCCATCGGAGGAGCTCTCAAGAACGTTGTTGCTCTTTGCGCCGGTTTCGTCGAGGGCAAGAACTGGGGAGATAACGCCAAGGCCGCCATTATGCGACGAGGCATGCTGGAGATGATCAACTTCTCCAAGCGATTCTTCCCCGAAACCGATATTAACACTCTTACAGTCGAGTCTGCCGGTGTGGCCGATCTCATCACCTCCTGCGCTGGTGGCCGAAACTTCAAGGTCGGCCGAGCGTTTGGAAAGGAGAGCGGTTCTGGTAAGACCATCCAGGACGTTGAGAAGGAGCTTCTTAACGGCCAGTCCGCTCAGGGCGTCATCACATGCAACGAGGTGCACGAGCTCCTCAAGCACAAGAACATGCAGAAGGATTTCCCTCTGTTTGAGTCTACCTGGGGCATTATCCATGGTGAGCTCAAGATTGACGATCTCCCCGAGATTCTTTACCACGCCAACTAGATAGATAGACTGTATTTTATTGCATATGAAAAGGACCCCATCAGCGAGCGTAGCGAGTTGATGTTTGCGTATTCTGTATTTTTAGAGCTGTTGATGTCACCATAAGTTGGCTATAGATCGCAAGTCTTGATTACTTGAGATCGTCAACTAACATTGACATTACTTAGACATGTCAACTAACCCCACATATCACCACTTCTCCACACCCAACATACCCCAGCTGACTCAATCAAAGATACACCACCCACCATCCTCCACGTGAAACAGTCTCATTGCTCCACTTGCCACACCGTCCCCTCATATCTGTTGAGTCCACTACCCAATGTATCCTTTAGGCCGGTTGAGTGGGGCATCGAAAGCCGCTCGCCCCGCACACTGTATGAGGACTGTATATGTATATTTGGATGGCCCCACAATATGGGTATAGGAGGACGAGGAGGAGGTGTTTATTAGATGGATTATTATATGTGGTAAATAAATCAATCGCGAGTACCGACCGAGATTGCCTTCAATGAATTATATATATGAACGGTACATGTTGATCGTCTGATGGGGTGGGTGAGTTGCCATAGCTACGAGTACGATTATGAGGATGTGTATTGGCTAGTCTCAAATCAGAGTGGCCCTTGTTTGAGATTATGGTGCAATGGTGAGATTGCGTGGAACTCAGCAATGGAGGGAGTGTAACAATGATACAGCTGAGAAACCTGATGGAGGGGCACGTGCAAAATAGAACCAGCTACAGTGTATAACTCGCTCTTCTGGTTTGTGCATGCTGTACAGTCGTTGCAGATAAATACGAGCACACACAGCGACACTCGGAACAATGCTGATGGTAATAGAAGTCACGTGACGTCAAATTTCACGTTCACGTTCTTGCAGCCGTACTCATTTCTTCGATAGTGTCCTTTACCAGTAGCCCACCATCTGAAACATCCTGAAGACTGTTTGCACTATTACTTGTGAACAGTCCAGACCTGGAAAAAAAAGCTGTTTGTGTGTTGGTGAACTCCACAAGTAAAGCACAAAACCAGTCCTAAAAGGTACCGTTTGAATCTCCGCGTTATGGGGGTTCCACCAGTTGTCTTTTTATCGCCCTATCTCTCCTACAACAGTGTCCCCTGCCTAAACGAGCCCTCAGCTCTCCCCAACCCCCATTTCCACCCAACCTCCATAATGATATAATGCAATAACTATACGTCTTTTTCACCTCCATCCTCCTCTTCCCCCCCACACACATACCGCACTGGTCTGTTACATGTGCATCTTCTTGTCCTTGGGCTGAGCAGGCTCCTTCTGGGGAATCTGGGTCTTCAGAAATGCCTGCAGCGACGCAAACGGACTAGCCTGGTACTCCTTGGAGTTGAGAATCTTGTTGAACCGTTTGGTCTCGGCCTTGATGATAGCCTCGTTACCTCGAGCGTTTCGAGGGTTAGGAGTATGATCCAGCTTGACTCGAGTTCGTCCTTCGTTTTCATCCTTCAGGGGCTCCAGAAGATCGTCCAGGTTGGCGGCGAGAGTCTCGGTCTCTCGAATTCGTTGTCGACGAGCCTCCTGTCTCTGTTGTCGCTTGATCTCCTTGGCTGTGGCTCCATCAGCCATGATAGCATCGATATCGGCAGGTGGCAGGGGAGTACCCTTGTTCACAGTGGTTTTGGGCACATTCTGAGATACTGGTCGCATGGCAATCTCATTTTTCTGGGGGTTTCCGTAGTCAAAGGGTCGGTCATGAATGGGCTTCTTTCGTTTCAAATCGGCTTTGCTGATTCCTCCTTTCCTGGACAGTTTTGTGTGGTGTCGTTCTCTCTTGGCCGCGGCCTTGTCCTTTTTGGTCGCCTTGACCTTGTACAGGAATTCCGAGTTTCCTTCGTTCTGTGTTAGCTAGAGCGGTGGGCTGTGTGCTTCGTCATCTTCTTGTTCACTCACCATTTTGTTGGTTGGTTAGATATCACCAACCAGTCTATCACTTTGACCTCACATTGAATCTTTTCAAATAAGCTTTTCACACACCTCCCAGCTGCACTGGGTTACCCGGAGTACATGTACAGCAAATGACCCAATGTAATATGTGTGTGGGTGGTGGTGGAATCATATAGTGAACTCCACCTTAACAAAACCACACTTCACACAACACACACAATGTCTCTTCAGATGCTGAGAAGCCGAGTCGCTCTGGCTCGACCTACCCTCATCCGACCCTCCGTCGGTCACATGACCAAACGATTTGCCGGAACCGCCCCCGTTCCTCTCACATGGGAGCGATTTCTGCTTCTGCGAACCCGAAGACGTCAGATCAACTTTGTGGCCTCCATTTTCACCGGTATCGCCACGTCTGTTTTTGCATGGGGCTTTATCGCCGAGGCCGAGCTGGATCTCGAGCAGCAGGACGTTTTCCTGGGTCTGGACGCCTTCACCGCCGCTGGTCTGGGAGTGGTGGCTGCCGGCTTCATGGGCTCTCTGCTGGGCCCCACCATTGGCCAGTTCATCTTCAAGGCCACCAACTCCAAGCAGTGGCCCGCTTTCCTCATGAAGGAGACCGACTTTCTGTCCCACATCCAGAAGAACCGAGTCAACCCTCAGTTCCAGTCCGTCTCCAACCCCGTGCCCGACTACTACGGCGAGAAGATTGGCTCTCTCAAGGACTACCGACGATGGCTGCGTGATTGCGCCAAGTACAACCGTGTCCGAAAGGTCTAAATGTATATAGTATAACAGTGAATCTGTATAGAGGGGGTGGGCCAACAGGAAGAGGCATCCCATTGTACCGAACGTACAAGTAGAACCATTGCACTCCATAGTATGAGAGCAATTGATGAAGATGGTGGCAATTGAATCGGAAATGATGAAACGACATCAATTGTGCAGATCAATGGTATCCTGTGCGTAGCCCCCACCACTTTCTTACTCATACCTACATCTACACTTCCCCTCATGTCTCGAATCAGACTTCAATCTGACATCGGGAGTCAATCTAAGGCTATCGTTGTAACTATTGTAGTGAGAGTTCAAGTAACACAAACAATCAACTCGTGTACCGTCGTTTTCATCTATATATCCTAATAGTACATCTTCTGACACTCTCACGAGTCGTCACTTCCTCCTTCATGTTCTCCCTCTCGACTACCCCCCAACAAGTAATCCAACATACCAACCATATCCTTGTTGTTCTTCATCATCTCCTGGTACTCATTGCTATCATCATCCCAGCCCAAGTATCGAGCCTTTTCGTCTCTCTCTTGTTTGAGCACCGCTGTATCAACCTCAATATCCTGCCCCTCCACCTTCATCCATGCAAATACCGTATCCAGAACAACCACCAGCCGGCTTCCCAGCATCTCCATGTCCGCCACAATCTCCTCCACATCCTCCTTGTTTGCCAGCGCGTCCTCCAATGCAGGAACCATGGTCTCCACAGCCTGCTGTGTATCGTCTCTGAGCTCCTTCAGCTCATCCAACTTGGCCTTGTCCATCTTGGCAATCACTCTGACCCGTTCTGGCGAATCAGAGGGCAAAAGACGCAGTAAAGATGCGTAAATGGCCCACAAAGACTCGCCATATTCACTATGGGACTTGTAATGCTTGTTCTTGCCTGCCTTGAGAGCTTTGAACAAAACACCCAGTCCTTTAGCCTGTACGAACACTGTAGCCAACTCGGTGGAGTCATAAGAGTTCAGAGCAGCCTTGATGATCCGAACAGCCTGTTTCTTGATCCATTTGCCCTCTCCACTCATAAGTTTCACCATTGCGTCCATTCCTTCAACTTCAGCAAAGGCTGCTCTTCCAGAAGGACTAGTGAGAATGTATGCCAGAATACCAGCTATAGAGCCAGCCAGCCCCTCCTCGTCTCCCTTTGTGGGGTCTTTATCAACGTAGGCCATCAGGTACTTGATAAGAGCTTCCACCCGCTCAGCAGACACTACCGTTCGATACTCGTACTTGGTGAGCCAGGTGAGACAGTAATCGGCCATGGTTGATCTATCATGCAAAAGTAGTGGCGATTTCTTGTCTGCGAGAAGATCCAGAAACTTGGGGAAGATGTGTGTGCGCAACTGTGGAGTGATATCGTCTTCAATGAACATCACGTCTCCCATATCGAGAATGTATTGGATCTGGGCCGGATCAATCTTGACGATCTTATCGGTCAGTTCCATCAGGTAGTCGATAAAGTCGTCGTTAGACCATAGCGTTGTAGTGAGAGCATCTGGATCGGCAAAGTCGTTTGTTCTGGAGATGAGCTCATGGAAGATCTCACAGGTAATGAGTGCAATGTCGAGGTTGGGGTGGTCCAGAAGCTGCATAAGAGACACGTGGCATTCAAAGTCGGACACAAACCGTTTGTACACCATCACAAAGTCGTCGTCATCTGTCGTAGCTAGAACACTGAGAGCTCTGATGGCCTTCTCAAGCTCCACCTCGGATTCCATGAACTTGAGAGGTTCACTAGCAAACAGTTCGCGTTTCTCCGTGTTGGCAGTGATAGCTCTCTCGAGATCGAGAACAAGTCCCTTTAGCCAATCAGCCTCGAGGGGCCCGTCTTTGTGTTCATCCACCAGCTTTTGGATCGCAAATCGTTCTTCAATGTTTTCGTCTTCGATTTGAGGTGTTGTTGGCGATGTCACCTCCTCGGCTTCTGGCTCTTTGTTATCCTCCGTTTTGCGTCGTTTTGCGCCGTCGAAACCGGCATTCTCAAACACACTGTCGATAGAAGCCATTGTGTTGATGGTGTGTGTTCTTGCACGCGTTGACTTTCACTTCACGCACACTATATTGAAAGTTGTGCATGGACATGCATAAGAGAGAAGTGGAGGTGAGTCTTCAGTTGGTGTTGTAAGCGACAGATTCTTGAAAGCGTTGTGAAACCGGTTTATTCGTGTTTCAATGAGTGTGAATGTGCTAGTTTTGTAGTTTTGTCTCCTCTTATTGACTTGTTCGAGACTCACTTCTCTCACAGGTTATGATTTGGGGTGCTTGGACTGTAATGAATGAGTGGCCAAATGACGCAGTTTCAATTGATTCGATACGAAATTTCAGAAGTATGTCACCAGAGCTATCGGTATTATCCTGTCGAAGTTCTGTCTTCTCCTGGCCCCCACAACACCCTTTTCAACCTACCCTCTTCGTCCTACCCACCACACCTGCCATGCATAATCTTCAATATATTTCTCGTTTAGATTCAACCACCTTCACACCACAAAACATCAACACAACTATGGCCAAGAAGACGGAAGCCAAGAAGGAAAAGGCGGAGGCCAAAAAGGAAAAGAAGGTCGCTGAAGCCAAGCCTTCGGCCGAGGATGCCAAGGCTGCACGTCTGGCTCGTCTCAGTGCGATCCGAGCGAAAATGAACGACTCTTCGACGTCCAACAGAAAGGCGCTGTTTGAAGAAGACAAGGATCTCAAGGTGAACAAGCGGGCTGATGCGCTACTGGAGCGCAAGCAACAGGAGGCCGAGTTTGAGCTGGAAAAACTACAGGCCGAGGAACGTGGAGAAGACTTTGATCGGAAAAGAGCATGGGACTGGACAGTCAAGGAAACAGAGGAATGGAAGGAGAAGAAGGAGCGGAAAAGGGAACGGGAGAGCCAGAGTGGCGTTCACGACATGTCTTCGACAGCCCAGAGAGCCTACGAGAAAGATCTGGCGAGTTTCAAGCCCGATCTGGACACATACGAGAAGGAGAAGGAGACTGGATTACATCAAGCACCATCTTTCAGTCACAAGCCTACACCTGAGGCTCTGGATCGACTAGTGAACGGACTGACCAAGGGCGACAAACAGCGAATGAAGCGACGAAAGCAGGCTGGAACGGACGACCAGCATGCCACATACATCTCCGACAAGAACAAGCAGTTCAACGAGAAGCTCAACCGACAGTACGACAAGTACACTAAGGAGATTCGGGACAATTTTGAGCGAGGTACTGCCTTGTAGGAGGAGTGAGAGAGGGAGGACGACTATTTATTTATTGATTGATACAGCTCAATACACAGTGTACAATAGTAGCTAATTAGAGTGTTGGAGACGATGATTAGTGCAGAGCTATGTGCTCATTAATATAGTATTAGTACAGTACAGTTACATAATATAACTATCCACCAGTCTACTAGTGATAACCATTGGCAGCCCGGTCCCATTCTTGCCAATGTCGTCTGATAGCATCAAGATGTGAATTGATGTTCAGATGATAAGTGGCAGCCATACCCTTGACGAACTCGATAGCTTCGTTTCGATGAGCAGTCTCCACAAGCGACTCTAGGGCGATTCGAAGTGCAAACATGGACGCTGAAGCCAACCATTCAGAAATGTTAGTCTTGACGATACCCAGAATTCGAGAGGCATGATGAACGGTGGTTGGGTGTCGGCCGTAGATCTGAGCATGGGGTGCACTTGGATCACATCGGGTTGAAATGAGCATGAAGGAATGGTACATGCACATGGCGGTGGTTCCCTTTCTCTCGACAATGTATATCGTGGGGAAAAGTGGACTTTCATTCTCCATGGCGGTTGTGGGTCTCATTGGTTCCGGTACAGATCTCACCCAGACATCAGCATCTTCCATAAGAGCCTGGAACGACTTTTGAAGCTCTCCTTCAACCGTCTCCTTCTCAGTGAGAACACGTGGAACACATGAGAAGGTGTGTAGTTTGGCCAGAAGGTAATGGATGCGTCTGAACCACCAAGTGGGGGAAGCTGTTTGAGGAGAACAGTAAGACAAGCCCAGAAGATCGAACCACTCATCAGGGTCCCAAAACACAGGCAACGAGTGTCTAATGGCAACCAGAGTATCGTTGAAGATGTTGGCCCAAACGCACATGCGTGCTAATGGTGTTAGTTTCACAGGCATACCGTTAGAGTCTTGTGTGTAGTCTAAATCAGCCATCAGAGCTCTGGATCCCGTCAAATGAATGTACGTGTCCTGAGCACCATCTGAAGACAGATCGTAGATATTGAGCAGCACAGAAGCACATAAACACGCCTCGTCATCCTTTGGAACGGCCGTCAGAGCCTGTAAAAGAGACATGGTGGCTCTTCCATGTAATCTCAAGGCTTGCTCCTCCGTGATAGTCCCTCTCTTGGCCAGAACAATACTGCCAATGGCCACGACAGCGTGCATGATACACGTGCATTCCACGGCTATCTGGGGAAGAATCTCCGTTGTCATGGGGTATTCTGTGAGTCCTGCCAGCACCTGTCCAATCACGTCGATGAAAGACTGTACACATAGCGCGTCCAGCGCGTCTATCTTGACATGTTGACCTCGTGCCGGTCCTGCCAGTTCCGTGGTGTTCAGGGGAACCAACAGCAACGTGGCCGCCGCACTTCGTATGGTCGCTGCATCCATATGATCCACCCTCAGCCGGCGTTTATCTTCATGTTTCCACGGCGTTTGGCATACCGAGTGTGAGTTCATACTGTGGGTGTTTGTGTAACGAATGTGGTGATGTGACAATGTGACGACGATCGAAGCGGTATCGTGAGCAAGTGGGTAAGTGAGTGAGTGAGAGAGTGAGTTGCAAGGGTGGTAGGAGTGATGAGTGGAGAGTGATGAAACTCATGCAGGGCGCATCGCCAACTTAATCAATGTACCATTCTGTCACATTGTCATAACTCGTATTTATGAGCAGGTTGCGACGGTGGAAAGAGATGACGAGATTCACAAAAGCTGTCTTCTACGCGTGAACAACAGCTCGGACCACCCCATTCTTCAGTCTCACTTATATTACGTGATTTGGTTAGACTTTGATTTACGTTGGTATATGAAAGCTACCAGGAACGGTGGGGGTGGTGGGAATGAGCCTAGCACGCGCAATATTGCCTCTAACAGAAATTTAGAAGTGTCCACCGGTTTATTGGGGCCACCGGTAACTAGCCAAGCTGCTAAAACTCGGGAAATACTCAAAACAGAGCGACTTTTCATTAAACCTCTAAACATCGGCTAAAGGACGGAGTCCTACAAGTTTATGCCAATTAACCTCTCGCTTGTCCTCGAGGACGGTTTTTTTAGCACTCTTTTTGTGTCTGCTAGAGTTGACCGATTTGCAAGATAGTTGTCGGAATTAAAACACGAGCTCGCCATGAGTCACTGGTACAGTTTTCACACCGACACTACCGGTTTCACACCAGTTTAGCGTAGTCACATTAGTTCTCCTCTAAACGTTCGCTTAACTCTATTGTAAATCTCCCCTCCCGGATCGGGTCCGGATTAGGTAACATTAAGGAGGTGTTCTGGTGGGGGTAAAAGTGATTATGTCAGCATTTCCAAATCTGCTACGAGTACTTTTCTTCACCAATCAATCTCTATGAGTCACTCATCAATCATTAACGTCTATATGCTATGTACTTGTTCTCGTACTTAGTCTAAAGCTTGGGCTTCTCGCCCTTCTCGAAAACAATCTTGTTCTTGAGAGTTCCGAGGTTCTCCACCTCAATTTCAACCACATCGCCGTCCTTGAGCCAGTTGTGGGGGTTTCGGCCAGCAGCAACGCCAAAGGGAGTGCCGGTGAAGATGAGATCTCCAGGCATCAGAGTGGAGCCCTGAGAGTAGAAAGAGACAACATCAGCAACCTTGTGGATCATATCGGTGGTGTCAGCATCCTGAACAGTCTCTCCGTTCACCTTGGTGGACAGCTTGAGGTTGTCGGGGTTACCGGCAAGTTTGGGAGACACAATGGCGGGGCCAAAGGGAGCCCATCCATCGTACATCTTACCCAGAGAGAACTGACCTCCTCCTCGCTCGGTCTGCCAGGTTCGCTGAGACAGATCGTTTCCGCAAGAGTATCCAAGAACGTAGTCCAGAGCCTCCTTCTTGTTGACATCTCGACATCGCTTTCCAATGACAACAACAAGCTCACACTCGTAATCAGTAGCATCGGTGGCCTGGGCGATTCGAGGCACAATGACGTCCTCAGTAGGTCCGTTCAGGGCAGTGACGGGCTTGAAGAACAGAACGGGGTACTGGGGTCGAGGAAGACCCAGCTCATCAGCGTGCTTACCGTAGTTCATGCCGACAAATCGAACAGTTCGAGTGTGAGCATCGTTGAGAGGAGACAGCAGCTTGGAAATGCCAACCTTGGTGTCGGTGACGGTGTAAGAGCCGAAGATATCGCCGCCAATGAGGAAGGCCTCAGTAGCAAGTCGGGCATCCTTGACACCGGAGGGCAGAATGGCGTCTCCAAAGTAAACCTTGGAGTCGGTTCCCAGAAATCGAATCAGTCGCTGAGTTAGCAGGGGTGAAGGAGGGAGGTGGTTCAAGGTGAATAGGATAATGCTGCTGTGGGTGCTGGAGTGGTGCTGTGAACAAGTCTGTCTTCCTGGGAACTATCTGGTAGCTTCGTTCAGTTCCAGATCTATCCAATTTGAGAGTGGCCTAAAGGACAGGCAATAGCCTGAACCACAGCCAAAGTGTAATAGTCGGAGAGGTAATCACAGAGAGTGTGAAGCGCCCATGGCGGGCCACCTCTTTGGGTGAACCTGCTGTCTCCGCCTTCTGGAGCGTGCTACTGTATGACTCAAAAGGTCCCTCTCAGTGCGGCGTACAGAAGAACGTCTCCGCCTTGTCAAACGACACAGAAGCCAAAGTGACAACAACACAGTCACTTGTACACCTCCTCAAGATCTCATTTGACACCACAGAGTCGCTGTCAGCATTATCAACCCTCTCATACAGCCAGACGGACTTATCGGACACAGTACCACAATATTGAAGGAAGACACAGATAGGTCCACTTTTGGACCCTTGACACTCTCCTGACCCGAGAAACATCACCACACGGACTCTGTAACCGCGCAGTACCCGCCATTGACGCTCTCATACTCACGGTGAATTGTCGAGACATTGTTGAAGAAGAGAACATGTGTTTTAGGACCGAAACTTTTAGAAGATGCAAGTGCATGCAAGGCCCAACTGAAAGAGCAAGTGGCATGATCTAGGTTGGGGGACTTGGGTGAATGTGATAAGCGTGGAGGAAGGGGTTGATAGGTGTTTGAGCGTGAGTTATAAGTATACCAAGTGCACTCAGTAGCTTGTATGTGTTCCCCCGTTTCTACACATCACTTACAATCACTTTAACAACCACTGAAGAGCCCATCAGATTCATCTTATCCCCCTGCACTTCTCTCATGTACCGTAAGTACACTTTGTTCAAGTGTGAAGTAAAGTGGTGAGGTTCAGCGCATCGAGAAAATCCGGGTTTTTCCGTTGCCACAGTGGCGGAAATTGAGAGAGATCTTTGTGTCGCACTTTACCGACTTCACTCATCTTCCCCACAACTTCTTTTACATTGTACTAATCACTCCGCTTCTACTTACGCACCGCTCGATCTCACCATCCGTATTCTACCATAACCAGTGTGGCTGAAAGTTGAAGCCGCACGAAAATCTGGATCCTTGCCGTTCCGATAACGTGCGGGTTTAACTGAACTTGTACATGAGGCAGGGTTTAGCGAGGGTGGCGAGTGACTTGAGCGAGTGAGTGGGTCTTTGTGTTCTCTACAAGTAGCTGTTTCTATCTGAGGTGGTAAAGCTTGTGATCTCATAACACTGTCAGTTGAGCACTCCAGTCCTAGAGCTTGTGGGCGTAACGGCTTCAACTAGTAGACCAGACCTTTACTATGACGAAGAATGGTAAAACTTGTATCATTCTACTCACCGATCTCCGCTGATTTGAACGGCCTAGTAAATTCCACTTCGGGCTCAACTCCGGCTTCTACACTGATTTTCCATGACCATGCTGAACATGAACACAAGGAGTGCTGACAAAGCGTCATCCAAGGGGTCTACTGACACTGTTACGGGAAGATCTGTGTATGACAGCTATTCCAAGTCTTCGCAATGACTCCACGTGACCATACTTGTACGACAACACGTGGTCTTATAGGTTTACCCTATGATCCCCCACCAGGTCAGTTCTTCAGCAACATGGATCAGGGTGTAATTAGTCCCAATGTGCGCAACATAATGCCCACTAACTCCCGGCTGAGTAGTTACCATTTAGTTAGCCTACACATAAAGAAATGACCTCTTCTATCTCCCTCAATATACATCAGAAACAAACGAAAACTTGACAAAGCATGAGCTACATCATGACATCTACGGAGCAACTCTTCAACACCTTTTACACCATCTATTCAGTCTGTTTCGAGACTCACAGTTTCCCCAGTCGCCACCCTCAGCCACATCCAAACTCTATTCTCAGCCAATGCCTGCAATCGTGACTGTAATCAGAACCTTATTTCACAAATCTCACTCCACCATTATACACGCCATTGCTATACACACAACTACACACAACTACACACTCAACACAACACAACTACACATGCTACAACTACGCAAATACTCGACATTTAGCTCGGCCAAATCGATGGCTGCTTCTGTGGCCAAACTGTTCGACAGACGACCCGAACTGAGCCCCGAGGAAACGTCTCAGATCCTGGTGGAATCTATGGAAGGCACATTCGAGAATTACATGAAGGGCAGAGAAAAACACCTCAAGCTGGACTCGTCGTTTGGAGAAGCCCCCAACGGACTCAAACACCCCCAACACGTGTCCACCATGTCGCACTCGGATGTCGCTCAGCTGCTCCGATCCGCAACCTCCGAGACCCAGGTGTTTGTGACTCTTGAAGAGGTGCCCAAGCTCAGTCTCAAGGTCCTCAACGCGGCACTCAGCAACCCCGCCGTTCACAGAATCGAGCCCATCGGAGCCCTCGTCAAGAACTATGGCCCCGCCCGTCACAACGTCGTTGGAGTGGGTTACGACGTGTTGTCCTGGAAGTGGCTCCTGGACCACGGTAAACACGAGCAGGCCCAGAGTCTCGTCGACTCCAAGGTCTCTCTGTCGTGGATCCCCTCGCTCATGCAGCTGCCCCGATACTACCCCGCCGTGGCCAACCTGTGGGCCAAGGCTGTGATCACCAGTCTCACCCCCGACGAGATCCACTCCATCGTGGCTGACCAGCTTGCATCCCCCATGGCCACGTCACGTGAGCGAGGAGTCCAGCTGGCCGTGACTCTGTGGATCCAGGCCGTCAAGGACAAGAACATCATTTCCGAGCAGATCCTGGACTCTGTTCTGTTCACTTCTGGAGCCTCCAACAAGCGAGCGCTGCCCCAATCCACACTCGCCATGTTCTTCCAGATGCAGCGAGACTTTGACATCAAGCACACCACGTCCGCAGTGAAGATCTTCATGGGCGAGGGAGCCAAGCGACAGTTCTGCCTCGAGTCGTTCTTCGAGTACGCCATTGAGATGCGAGAACAGTACCCCGAACGTGCAGCTGCCATCAACGCTATTCTCAAGAAGCAGCTGGTGGATCCTCATCCCGATCTGGTTCTGTCCAAGCTTTCCAGCAACAACATTCTGCAATCATTTCGGAGCAAAGACCTGAAGAAGACCGGCAAGAAGGACCGATTCACGTCTCGGAGTCTCTTGAACCATGTCTGATTCGATAGGTTCGAACTTGTACATAGATAGCATAGCATTAACATATTTATTGGATATTACAGGGAGGGAGGGTGGCTATTTGTAGGGTCTGTATAGTTACACAGTGGAGTCTTTCTGATAGGATTAAAGATACGACTGAGATCTGGCGAGAGAAGGTGAGGGTTTAATGTAAGATCGGTGGCTGGTGACTGTAACCGAGGTTGAGTGTATTGTCGATGTTGGACGGCAAGGTAGGTCCACTGTACAGTCTATATCACCACGAGGATCAATGGTTGAGGTATACTGGGGATAGCTACTGTTCCTTGGGCTGTAGTTACCACTCCACACTCTCAATATCCAATCCGCGGAGACAGCGTACGAACTGATTCGTTTGTACTGTATATACCATACTGCTGAACCTGTATATCCCGGTACAGTCTCCACAGATACTTCTACTAGCCTTACCTGAACCGGAAGAGGTTCAGTTACCCCGGCATTTCAAACTAGTTACCCCGTTATTTAACGCTTGTGGGGAACAGGAATACATGCCCACCTTTCAGGGTCGTGTCTGACAGTGTCTCCAACGTTTGAGGTAGTTCCAGGGTATAGCTGGATAGTGTAAAAGTGGATAGTGTAAAGTGTAAGGAGATTACCGTCCATCGAGTGTTAGGGCGTGAGTAATTAGTCGCTAGTAGTCGTCGCTACTTCCCTTTGTTGATCTACTCGTACAAGTACAAACACAAAGACAATGCCTTGTGCCCAGTCTCCTATAACACTCATTGTATGATCACGTTTCTCAGGCTGTCACACGCTACGATACCCCTGGGTCACATTCGCACTAAAACTTCCCGATCACGTTCGAGTCACGTTTCTGTCTGCTCTATTTCCCTTCTCCGCAGAAATGTCAATCCTCCTCCGGATATATGTCGATCGTTGCAAGATTAGCTCTCAGAATTGCACGGACTCCGCCGTTTGGGCGGCTATTAATTTACTGCCAGTGTACCAACGTAGTATAACTGTGCTGTAGGTTCTCCAAGTGGAGAAACGACACACTCTCCATGGACATTGAACACACTGTAGCGGGTTAATTGATAATTGCTTTTGTCTCTGAATGGGGACAGGGACAGACTGAAGACAAGACCGACAAGAGAGAGAGGAACTGCCTCCGTCTCCACTTCAAGCGTATACAAACCGACTTTGTGAAAAGTTGCCCATCCTGACCTAGATTTAGTCACCCGTCAGGCTCCCACAGTCACCCGTCAAGTTTCATTGTTCACTCGTCGACCAGAGGCCTTTTTAGTTTGATAGTGCGCGGTTAGTCGAAAACCATAGGGTCTGGAGCAGTTCCTGGGTTCTATTCGTCGGTCTAGAACGGGGAGGAGGTGATTGAAAAAGTCCGAAAAAAGAGCAGAGCAATCTTCAAGTTTTGCTCATCAAAATGATACCATCTGGGGCTCCATTATCCCCTTCCATTACCGTCTTCCAAACCCCCGGATATTACGGATTTATCGGCCACCTTTGAGCGTCCAGTCTGCAGTGGCTTCATGCAATCTGAGCCTAATCGTACCTCCATCGCACCAGACACTGTGATAGCCTCAATTGCCTCATAAGCCGATACGAGGTGTTTGAGTCGAGGTGGAGCGAAAAGAACTGGTTCAGTCAACTACACTCACCCAATTGTGCATTGATAGACATCAAAAACACTCGATTTATAGCTCCAATCACTACCTTAGCCCCCTACTACTGCCCTGACCCCACTTGATGTTCATGCAGGATCTGATAGTGCCGTGCAGTCTGTTCCTTTGTCAGAGCCGCAGCAGCAGGAACCATAAGGTTGACACCGTACACTGTTATACTTATATAAGACGTGGCCTTCGTCCCTGAGACCTCGCCACACACAACTCTACACCACCACAACACCATCACCACCACCACAATCCACACAAACACAATGTCTACTGACTACAAGGAATACGACTGGGAGAAGCCCGTGCAACTCCTGTATGACCACATCAATGCCCTGCCCGCCGAAGAGCTGGCCAAGTTCAAGAAGAACCCCGAGGCTCTTCTCGACGCAATTGACAAGTTCGAGGAGGAGCAGCACAAAAAGGACGGCAAGTACGCTCTGATGACCGTTGGCCCCGAGAAGCGAAAGGTGGTCGAGGAGGAGATTGCCCAGAACAAGCCCTACACCTTTGCCGAGCTCGGAGGCTTCTGTGGTTACTCAGCCATTGCCTTTGCCCACAAGCTCAAGCAGACCCACCCTGGTTACCAGGTTCACTACTACTCTCTGGAGGTGAGCCCCTTCTTCGCCAAGGTGACCTCGCGACTCACCACTCTCGCTGGTCTGGGCGACATTGTCACCGTGCTTGTCGGCCCTGCCGCTGAGGGACTCGAGCGACTCAAGGAGGAGTACAACCATGCCAAGATTGACTTCTTCTTCATTGACCACTGGAAGGACCTCTACGTTCCTGATCTGCAGAAGGCTGAGGAGCTCGGCCTGGTCCAGTACGGAACTGTCATCACAGCCGACAACATCTACTGGCCCGGAGCACCCGAGTACGCCAAGTACGTGCGTCTGACTCCCGCCGAGAAGAAGAAGGAGTTCCCCGGCAAGGGTAACCCCAACATTGAGTACGACACTCGAACCGAGGAGGTTCCTCTTGGCAAGGACAAGAAGGACGGAGTGGAGGTTACTCTCTGCACCGGCGTTCTCACCGATTAGCTGGGTTACGCCATGGATTATGTGACGAGCTTGAACGCTCTCAACGGACTTTAACGGACTATAGGTATAAATGGATTATGATTTTGATGTTAGCTGGGGTGTAGTGGGTGGTAGTGAGAGTAGCAGGTGTAGAAGACGGGCATACACCACTTGTAGAGTACGAGTAGGAGCACCGGTATGAACATTGACAAGCTGGTTCATATTCAAGAACACTCGTAATGTGATCTGAGAGAGATCCTGACCTTGAATAGCTCAGACTAAAGTTTGCCACCGATGAGCTTCAGGAACAGGGACAGGGAAGGTCTCAGAGGGTGATGAGAAGGACCTGGAGAGGATCTTCCTTCTTATGTATGGATTGACTTACAGTTACGACCATCGTATGTACAGATTTGCACTACAAATGCTCTCCATCATTCACATTGACTCCTCCCATGATGACTAAGCCATGAAGCCATGAGATCCAAAGGTGTGGAGATGAAAACAGCAAGACTCGGCTTTGGAGCGATGTTTGTAAGCTGCTGCTAGTGACGATGCATTCTGAGTGGCTCAAACCGATTGAATCCAACAGTTGTTATAGCTGTCTGCATTTCACAGCTGCAATTGTGTCTGTACCACATTCGATTTAGAGTGTCCGGAGTTGGCACTAGCCAAAGTGATCACTGGGAAGGTCATGTTCGATAACATGAAAAGCAATTCAGCAATTGTTGTAGAAAAGAGGTAACGTCAACTCCCTCTCACCAATCTCCACGTCTGTGCATGCGGCTGACGTTTTCATTTATTACTTCAGGATTGTTCTATTAATGCTAAACAAGGATACGGGCGAGACATGCCGCGGATATGCATACCCGTTTGACCACCACCCAACCAGCTTTTGACACGAAAACCGCAATGAAGCTGCGAGACTGGAATTGACGTGAGAAATCCCACTTTCTCGAGAAACCGAAGTATTGATTCTTGTCAGTTTTGTGTTTGCTTATTTTCAGTGCTGTTTTGTTAAGATCATGCTGGCATTGTATTAAGCTATAGATCAGTGTGGTGATGATTACAGAATGGTTCAGTGAAAATGCACCAGAAGTTCACGAAAATGAAGTCGGAATGTCGAATATATTGTCTTTGAACTCGCCAATGCATTTTCTCCAGCAAAATGACATTTTTCACAGCCAGTTGCATCTAACCACCCAGACTTCAATATACGCATCTAGCAATCATGTGCATAAAGTATACAGCCACGGATGAATGGATCGTGATAGAAGTAATGGTAATAGATACAGCTTGTTTTTCTGATCACGAATTCGAAGTCCCCATCTCCTGACTTCGACTTCACTTTTCAGATATGACCCGTCACAATCTAGTAAGACGTGGTCCTAATACAGGTAAACACATCATCATCAACGTCCCACCCAAAACTGGTCAATTAGAGAAGACAAAGTGAAGACGCAGAGTCAAGAAGCAATTACATCAGATTTTCAACTCCCCCAAGGGATCCACTATTCCCAACAGGAAAAGTGTCTCCACTTTCTCAATGTCACGATATTACCATAGGTGTCTCATTTCTGAATCACCCAACCGGTCCCACCTGTGCACTATGCAAAGGCTTGAGCCGCTTAAAGGGACCTATAGAGACCACCCACCCTCTCGATCCCCACTGTCATCAGACCCTTAATGTTTACATACGCGATCTCAAACCCCAGCCCCCATGTCTTAGAAAACTGAATACCGTATTGAACTTGTGGGATGATATTCGCGCGAACAAAAGCCGGAGACATTCACGGAGCTGTGAGAACGGCTCTTTCAGATGATGACTTCAATTGTCTCAACTCCTCTCACGCCTCCCTCGCTCGTCCACCTTGGGAAATAATGTTACAGGTTCTAACGTAAAAACGTGGCGCGATGTATGCCCGGCATTAGTATCCGCAAAGTTCTCCGTCTTGGCATGTCGGTAATCTAGCGTCGTACATTCTTCACTGCGATAGGATAACTCCTATCAACTCTCGACTCCTCCATGAAACTCTCAGGGCTGATTTACAGCTTCTGGAAGCCCCGTCGGCAGCCAATGCAAACATGCAAACAACCAGAGCAAAAGCACCTGAATACGCGATTACGATGAGAGGAGGAGGAAGAACAAGGGAATCTAAAGGGTCCCTTTGTCGAAAGACAGACTCTACGATGTTCAAAAAGTACAAGTAGATGAGAAGTCAAATCAGAATGGTTAGCTATACCGAAAACCTAACACACTAAACAAGAGTTCATATGACCGTCACGGAGATTGATGTATACATGCAAGACTTATTTAATAGTAACCTATAGGCCTCAGTTATTAGATCGTCAACTCCCCAGGTGGCTGTGGGGAACAGCTCTTTATCAATCCAACTCATCGCGTCAAAAGTCCGCGTTGGACGCACGCCTACAAACGGCAAACGGCAAACGGCAAACGGCACGATTGAAGATAGAAGAGGAGCCGTCGGTCCGATATCTCAGCTCACAGAGACCCCCACAAGAACCACCGCAGGCTTGCATGGCTTCTCTCGCTAAAACTTCCAAAGACATTCGGCTATGAAAACCTACCGCAGTCCTTATTGAAGATGTGCCCACACAACTCCTGCAAAAACATGCCGATCGAAACAACAAGTAGAGAGGGGGACATATACACGGAGATAGAGGTCACAAGTCCGATCAGTGCAAGTTGTCCACGGTATCTCCATATCCACCAACTTATCAAACCTCGCTAAAACATACTACTACCCTTTCAACTGACCTGCTACCTCCCCCGCACCCTCGTACCCACACAGATATCATACACCAAAAGCAATAAATCATAGAAGGAGAGTTTCCGATACCATTAAGACTTGGCGGCGCCTTTGCGATATTACCACGACGGAGAAGAGAATCACACACTGCAACCTGGCTTCAATCTGCAAACATTAAAACTTACATGGCAATGAAACACCAACCCGTATAGACGGACAAACACCACCTTGCCTTCACAAGGTCCGCACAGCAAAGGCAGTTGCGAATCTAATTTGCGATGCATGGCTCTGAAAAAGGCAAGACTAAGAGCACGGGCTGATCTTTCGTGTAGCTATTCTCATTCATTTACATATGCTAGTGATGACTAGTGATCACTAAATCATCCGGCAGATCTTGGTGCCAAACTTGGAGCTGCGCAGAGTCACATAATTCTTGCGAATCACGCCCTCCAATGGCTCCTTGACTCCGGACTGCAGCAGGGCAACAACAATGACATGGCCATTGGAATCACGTGCCAGACTGATCAGAGGCGGCCGAGACCCCTTCACCAGCCAGTCAACATACCGCTTCCGAAGAGCCCCGTTGCCGTCCTTGCCATCGTCACGCTGCACAATGGTCTCCAACACTCTGCAGGCGGAATAGTCAAGCCCGTAGGTGGCAAGATCATGCGAGAGCTCCTCGTAGACAAGGCTGCGGATGGCGTCACCGCCGGGTCCGTTCATGCTGCATAGCTGGCGCACGACCCAACTGCCCCAACGAGAAACTGCCAGGGCCTTAACAGCCGAAGAGATCTCGTCGAGGGCGTTGTTGAGAGCCAGCTCCTCGTAAGTGCAGTTTTGCACCATGGTCTGGATGACCAGGCTTCCGGACTCACTCGACGAGATGTCGAGCCATCGGCCTCGCAGCGACTCAATCACACTCTGCATGAAGTGGGGAGACCGCATGCCCTTGTCCAGCTCAAACACTCGCTGCCAGACATGGCAAGCGTACTTGTGGTTGATGGTGTCGCTCACGGACTCCAGCAGATCGTCGACGAGCTGACGCTTGAGATCCTCATCCTCGGTGAAGTCGAGTGCCTTCTGAACCACATGACATCCAAAGATGTCAATTGAGAGGTCGCTCATGTGACCCACCATCTGCTTCACCAGCAGCGTACGCTTGTGGGAGCTGGCATATTCAATGCTTCGCTGGACAAGGAAGTTGCCGAAGCGGTTGGTGACCAGAGGGATGCACAGGTTGGTGACAGAGTCGATGATAGACTCACGAATATCTTCGCTTCCTCCCTTGAGTTTCTGCTGCAGGAAGATGGAGGCCTGCTGGTCGTTCTCGGACACGATTCTCTCGACAATGAGGAACCAGTCGCACTCGAGGTTCTTCTCGAGAAGGACCCGGTAATTGACGGAATTGAGCCGCGGTCGGAATTTCTGTGTTAGAAGGGTTGTGACATTCTACGAGGGTTAACAATCAAAAAGGGTATCGGTATCTCTCACGTTATTCGTCGAGGTATCTTCAGACGAAGCGGCAGCAATGCGGTCCCAGAAGGGAGTGGACAGCGGGGCACTGAAGGACGAGTGCTGAATGGGTGCATCCCACTGGGCGTCGGCGGCAGTGAACACTTCAGGTTCGTAGATGGCAGATTGAGTTTGGGGTGCGTTCTCGTTGCTTTGAGCCTGCAGGACCTGCAGTTCCTGTAGCCGGCGACGGGCCTCCTCCAGTTCCTCCGAGATGGACTGGGTGCGCACACGAGGGGCGTAGTTGCGTGGGTTGGGCACAGATACGGGCTGCTGCTGCTGCTGTCCTTGGAACATTGCATGTTGGTTGTGGTGGTTGAGGTTGTGGTGGTGGTGGTGATGATTGACTGCAGGGTACAACATTGGGTTTGTGGTGATGTTGGCCATGACGGGGGTCGGCTTCAGATCCTTGTATTCGGAGTCATCAAGGAGCCACGAGGGGATGGGGTTGACAATGGGTGGCGAATCGTCATCGTGGTGGTCACCGGTCTGGTTGAGGTCGAGTTTGTGGTCCAGTTGGAAGGGGCTCTTTTTGTGGCTCCAAGAGTCCGGTCCGGGGTTGGTGTTGGAGCGGGTTCTGGGTGCCCAGGGCCAGTTGGACGACATGGCGAGGTTGGAGGGTGGGCGAGGGAGGTTGGGGGAGCGCTGACTA
Source organism: Yarrowia galli (assembly GCA_900519055.1). Lineage (NCBI taxonomy): Eukaryota > Fungi > Ascomycota > Dipodascomycetes > Dipodascales > Yarrowia > Yarrowia galli. The sequence continues at coordinate 1,139,112 of ULGS01000002.1, forward strand.
ACGGTGATTAATGATTAATACTGCGTGTTGGTTTCTTTTTGTGGGTTATGAGATTTCACCCTTGTGTTGTGGGGAGAGAACATGAAGGCTTTAGAAACCGTATTCCTTTCTCTTGTCTATGTTTGGGGGGTTCAGGAACACGACCCAAATTATAGTTATGCTTTACTTGACTAGCGGCGTGGCGGTAAGTAGTAGTGTGGTTTTGGAAGTTTAGGCTGTGGGCGTGATGGTTTATACGAGTAGAGAAGAGTCTACGGAAATGGTGATTGTGCAACAGTGGCGGTAAAAACGATATACAAGTACACGTATCAACTTCTGCTGCTCAAAAATGAACGCCACAGCTTCCCCCTTCTCTCCCACCGTATCTCTCAGTATAGCTATGATAACCGTCTCAGTATGGGAATAGCGTTGGATAGGAGAGTGCCAATAATTATTAGCTACATGAGCTCTACATTAGTTCCAGTTGTACGTGAGCTTGGTGAGTTGGGCCGTGAGGCTAAATGGGAGAGTTTGGTCATTTGGATGTTCGACTATCGTAGCGGCTGAGTCAGTCTTCTTCCTTCTTGTCAATCAGGTCATGTTACATGTTCTAACAGCAGTATCTTCTTGGACTCCAATCATTCGCTGTCACCTTCCACACCTTCTAGAAACGCACCTTTGTCTTGTCTTTACGTTGCTGCCTTGCTTCCCTTCCTTTGACACCCATGTTCTACGCCTGAGAGCTGCGTCCCAATAGACCCATCGGGCGTCTGGGCGGTGGCGGAGATGTGGCCGAGGCATGACTAAGCGAATGCGATTGCCGTTGAAAGAAGAAAGAAGGGCGACCTCAGAGAAGGGAGAAAAGTGAAACCGTGCTCGTCTAGATTTGCCCCCAGTCGCGTCTATACGGTGTCCTATGAACTTTGTTGGGTGGAGATTATAGGTGGAATGTGTGAGCTGACGATGGGTGGGTACAGTGGTGGATTAGTGCAGTGCGCCGTATCGGAGTGGTCACTGACAGTATCAGACCACATCACATGACTTGTCAATACGTGCCAAAAACTCCCCATATCCCTGAATCACTTGTAATCACATCACAGCCTACAGATACTCGTAGAATATCCATCGCTCTCGCGAAAAAGCCCGTTTGGTTAGGGTTCAAGGGTTGCCTCCAAAGTCGGGAAAAACGGGCTTGAATACGGCGGGACCTGGCAGTCGTATGTGTGCACGGTTTTTGTGTCTGAAAGCTTGAGGGTAAAAAAAAGGTGGTTGTTTGAGAGCGGCGAATTATAGCTGAGAGAAATGTGAGGGCGAATGCTAAGTAGTGAAAGCCAAGGATAACCCGGATCTCGGAACGTGTTTCAAGATCCGGAGAAAGAAGGTCCTTGGCGAAAGTTGAGGTTGAGCAGTGGACAGAACTTGCACGATACCAGGAGGTAGCTCCAGGCTTGGAAACACATCCTCCATCCCCAAACGTCCCACTCCTCCCTCCTCGTAATTACCCTAATGGTTAGCGCCAGCTCGGTTGCATAATTACGTGGGGGGGAGCCACCCGCCAGTCTAACCGCGGAGCATGCTAAATAATGTCGGAGGGATAAACGAGATACGGCTGATGTCGGTGTTTGCCAGAGGGGGGTAGTTAACTACAGGCACGATACTGTTGAGAACAGTGGTCTCACCAGGTCTTACTTTTAGATCAAGTGTTTTCTACTGTACACCCTCAGCTTTATCGCAACTCAAGGTGTGGCAACAATGAGCTACTCGTATCGAACTCCAACTCGTACAATGGGCCACAATAAGGCGGCTGAATGGTCAAGCAGTGCTGCACAATAACCCTCTATCACAGCACAATACTCCGTCTGACTGTATGTTGCTAATGACAATATCCACTATCACCACATTCAGTAAATCATCCGGTATATGTACCTGGTACAAGTATGCCCCTTGTACAATCATAAATGGCTCTTATCCTCGTTCTGCCGTATAGCTCATCTTTTGCGCCTCGCTAAAAACCCACGATGCACTCTCTCCAACCCTCAAATCCGACAAAAGGCCCGACCACGTATAGCTCAGCAAGATCCGCGGAGTGTGCTGCTGAACGAGCCCACCTGTGCGTGTTTCATGTCCGGGGAAAAGCCAAATGCTCACACAAGTCGAGAAGAGCAAAAGTATAGCGAGAGGCCCACTACAGGAAAAAACCACTCTTGCAAACGCACAGCAGCTATAATCCCGGTCTCTAAAATCCGTGGCATATCGCCATCAAGATTTTTTTCAAGCCCAAACCAAGAGCATAAATCTGCGGTTCGGCATTTCGATTACGAGAGATGAAACGGCGGGAACAAAAAGGGTGCTAACGATGAGATGGAGGTACGGGATCTTTACGAGTATTTACGATACGACGGGACCTCGATGGCTGGAGTAAAACTATGTTCTGATCATCGGGATTTGTCTTACCCTCAGCTATAGGAGACAACTATTAGCTGTGATAGATTGTGTGTGTGTGTATTGTAAGTGTGGGTGGGTGTATTGCCTCTATTATCCCAGTGCAATAACGCTTTACCTGTTCACGCCAGGAGAGGCATTTAAAAGAGGAAATGTAGCCATTCGAAATCCCGCGCTGCAGTGTGTGTGGAACGTATCAAGGCGCAACAAAACAACACACACGTCACGTATTTGATACGGATCTGGAATCCCACAGATACGCGTAACAATTACAAATCACAAAATCAACCAAGTGCGAGTAGCTACAGTATGTACACACACAACCGTATCCGTTGGTCCGTTGTACGAATACACCCTTCTCAGTATAGCTACACAAAAGCCGACATTGAAGTTGAGAAGAGAGCTCTACAAAATACCACCCCAACCAGCTCATGGGGCCAAATGTTGCCAAACAAATCGGTTATAGTTCTGGTGTGTGTTTTTTCCGCAGTAGAGCCGACATGAGAGAAGTGTGCACCAATGACCAGGGGCACACCTATAATAGATGTCATTTATGACTTATGGAATTATGGGTTCCACACGTATAGACTGGGAGAATTTGGTGTTTTGGCGAGGGGGGTCGCTATAAACCGGGATATCCCTGTTTTATGATACTTCCTACCGCTCTGAGAGTGATTATCCGGCCTTATAAATCACATGATCCGGGCCGATAGCACGCATACAAGAAAGCCTTGGCTTGCACGGATTTTCTCTCTCAACAATGGCGCGTGCGTTTACGTAGAATGGTAGCAAAGAGGTGGAAAAAAGGGGATGAGCTGAAAAAGGGGGTTTGTGGGTTATTTGGGGGTCGGGCGGAGGTGGCGGAGGCAGCGGAGATATGCAGATGACGGACGGTGGGTATGTACGCAGTAATACGCCGTTTACGTGGAGACCCGTTTGGTGATAATCTGAGCATTTGGGATGTGGAGAAGAGATGATCAACTAAAGCCGTGAAAATATTCAGCTGACTAGTTGGACTGTACTTACACTGAACACACCACCACTAAGACTCAGAACTGGACTGAAGTCTCTGAAGTGGAACCAAAAGAATGCCTACCCGCTCAGTTGGTCAAACCCCGACTGGAACGGCATTTTAAATCCAGACTAAAGCGCCCCTAAAGTGCTTAATTTTCGGTAGCTAATCGTCGATAACGCTCGCCGTACCGTATGCACGGCTTTATTTGTTGAAAAGAAGAGAAGAGAGGGCTTCGGACGAAGAGGATGTACGATACAAAGCGTGAACAGTCGTTTCTCGTACAATAGGCCGTTCTCAGAACTCGTACAAAAGATGACCTCTTCACTTGTCTCAAAACGTATCCCACATGCGGCGATATATGCGCAGTTCTCCAAACCCGTATTCCATTGCAGAATCGGATCCCACAATGGAACGATTACTTGTACGATACCAGTATTGGTTGAGATGGCAAGTCAAGAAGACAAGTCATGTAAAGAACGAAATCAAGGCTTGTTAAGCGAAAAGCCAGCTCAACAGTAACGCCGTGAGTAGTTCCTTCACGGAGCTGCTTTCAAACAAGGGCAGTGATTTCGGGGATCTGCCAACCAACCAACAAAGTGCTCGGTTAGCTGAGTTCAAAAGCATCATCCGAAAGTCTCATTCAAAAGCCTACATACTGCACCCTTCATCAATGGTCTCATCTCGACGCTGCGCTCCGGCTCGACGGCTATCGCACCGATCCTGTTGCTCGAACAAAGCGAATCCTGTGTTGTGCTGTCATTCTGTCTGGCGTATTGGAGAAGAAGAGATGGTGCACGTATTTGCTGCACGTCTTCTGCATGGACGTAAACTACAATGGTGGGTCTGGTCATTGTGCTGTAGCTGTGACACACATTTGTGGAGCCAGTATTTGTAGATACACTTCCCCAGTGTCACTTCTCCCGTAGCTACATGAACCGCATCACCACTTTCATAACTGACAATCTATCGTACATACGTATTGAATGTCTCATTTTTCCACTCTCTCCCCATACAAGTTCAAATTCTCTTTGGCCTTGCCTTCTTTCTCTCCGGCCATCATCACCTTACTGACTCTCGCCCCCACTTTTCAGACTTTCGGTCTCACATGTAAGCGTACAACCAGTGGCGGAGCCTTGAATGGTCCAATCAACACTTGGAGCACCGAAATCCAACACAAACAAAATCATTGGTAATAATGACTACAAAGTGCTCTGCCATTTACACAAACAACAACAGCTTCTTGTGTAGTCACTAATACTACTGATCCAGTGGGATAGAGTTAGCGTGACTTTTCATTTTGCCGTCAACTTTAGTGTGGTAGACTTTTCATTTTCGGAGCGACCTTGTTCCTCCAGAAAATCTAACCTCCAACTTTGCGTTTTGCCATCCATACCTGCTGCTGTGTCGTATCCGTACCGGTAGACTATACCTGCTGGGAGGTGTGCTTCGTAGAGCCTGGGAAACTCTGAGGCCATTAGGTTAGTGTTTGCTTTTTTCGCCAAACCTCATTGATCGCATGCTTGCACCGGTCACATATTCATTTCCCGTTACGGACAGCTTCTGTGTTTCGGTTGCACATTAAAACTCCTCCTCTTGACCTCCAACCAGCGACATGGATTCGAGCTGTTCGGGGACAGGGAACATACACGGTGGCAACAGCGAAAACAGCGATAACAACTACGACAAGACAACTGACAGCAGCAACAGCCTTCAGAGCAGCCATAACTCCAGTGACACGACCACCAGTTTAACCACTACAACCACCACTGCTACTACTACTACACACGACTCTCACTGCAATTGACTATCGAGCGGTGGCATGAGTGATCACGACACAAAAGCAGCAGACGGCGCGGCAGTCGACAAAGAGGCGGTCCAACAGCAGCAGCAACAACAACAGCAGCGGCAAGAGGAGGTGGCCTACATGCCGGCCGAACACTCAACATCTGCCATCACCAACCCAGACATTAGCGGCAACACATCTTCAACACGGCCCACCGACACAGACGTTGACAGACAACGACACAGAGCGACGGCACATAGACCGACCGGCTCTGGCTCTGGCTCTGGCTCTGGCACGGCTGCCCACGACACACAGGCTCCCACAACGCCTCCTACTCCACCACCAGCACCGGCACCAGCACTGCAACCACCACAAACCGACGGATTCGCCACGCCGGCACAGACGACCGGAGTCTCGGCGTCAGAAGTGACTGAGACGACGATATCCGAGTCTGCCAACGAGTCCAGCAGCGTGGTGGAGGGCGAGTCTTCTTCGGAACAGGGCGAGTTTGTGCCACATGCTCCCCAACCACGACAGGCACGTGGTAACAGAGTCAACTTTGCCATTCCCGAGTACATTCCGTCGTCGCAGTCGTCGCGAATCGTCGACGTGACCGACACGGCCGCCAAGGCCGACATTTCCAGCGCCACGCACTCGCGAAAGGAGTACGAAAACGAAACCAACTTCTTCAGCAGCACCGGCACTGGCACAACCACAGCGTCCACCACGTCGGACGAGACTGACGGCGAACGAACCTCGGAAGGAGGCAGTACCCACCAGCAACACTTTGCCGAGGGCCACCAGTTCCGCCGACGACGTCCGTTGCCCCCTCACCTCAAGGCGCTGCAACAGAACATGCTCAATGAGCTGGGCCAGATCCAGGTGGTGCTGGAGAACCGCCGAGTCCAGACCATGATGCAGACCAAGCAGCAGCAGGAACGCAACATGCGAGAGCGAATGGAACAACAACAACAGCAGCAGCAGCAGCAGCAGCAGCAGCAACAAGCCGACGCTGGCACCGCTGACGGTGGAAACGCAGGAGGCCGAAACCTCGACAACTCGTTCCTGGCGAACCGAATCAACACAATCACAAGCCGACTCAAGACCACTTCAGACACGACCGAGGTGGTTTCTCCTCCTGGAACTCCTTTCCATGATTAGTGGAGGGGAGTCCCCAACTACACCACCACCACCTCTAGCGTGTGATGCGGAAAAGCACCCCCTCTTAACCCATCTTCTCTCAAAGCATTCTCCCGTCCAACCCTCTCACCTCCCGCAAACGCACACACCCGCACACGCACCCCCCAACCCGCACACACTACACGGGGATTCCCGACCCCGGGAAAACCCTATTGGTATATCATCATCGTCGTCATGGTCATTGCCTTCCAATGGCCCGCATAAGTTATTCATATTTCTCCTTTTATCACATGTCTTCTTTATTTTGTCCCTCTTCACCCATTTACTCTTTTGCATCTGTCTTCATTGTAAGTTGCTCACATCTGGCTCGTGAAAAACTTGTTCATGTTATTTACCCATTGTCTCCTCTCCATCTTCTTGTACCTCTCTGGTCACACTATGGGCGCGCCTCTTTCTATTCCCTCTTGCGTCGCCCCAGAAACACACAACATCTCTCCCTTTGTCGGAGTGTGTGTGTGAGTGAACAGCGAGGTATATCTTTCTCATCACTTGTTTGTTGTGTGGCACGATACATTGTAGATAGCTATTTCATAAAGGCAAATGCTTCGGTTAGATAGTCTGGCTGTATGTATCATACCTGAACAAGGTACGTACACACTTCATAAATGGCATGTATTGATGGGGGAGGCGAGTCTTGTATTGTAGATACAGGTATAGACCTGGTCCTTGTAGCCTGCAAGTAATGTGTCCATACATATAGCCTACAGTAGATAGCATTTTCGGCAACCGGAAAGGAAGGACTGCAACAAAGAAAATGCGAGCTGAGTCCCGTCGTGGAATCGGAAGGTTAACGAATACGTCTCTTGTTTGGATGTGTGTACACACGCAGCTTTTGGATTTGCCGTGACATGTGTGGTTTTGACGTTTCTTTGCACCTCTTAGAATCTCCGGCCATGTGCATCCTTAGCTTGACACTTTGGCTTCACGCTCCTTGCATTAGGTTCTCGAGTGTATTCGTGGTTGGGTATTTAATGAAAGCCAAAATGGGGCGTTCCATAGCTGTCTGATCTAAGCGAGAGATGAATGAGGTAGTTTCAATTACGCCCTAAAGACGGACTCTTTTTGACACTCTGGAGGCGTTAGATCACGTTTCACACGTCAATCTTTCTTCTGGCACTTTTCTCCTTCTCATTGCATCTCCACCTCTCCATTCAATTGCTACGTGACGTGGTTTACTCTCCCCAACTTATGACTGAATCTTATCGCTATAGACGTCGGCCTAAGGACTGTCATAAATTACACTGCGCGCAGTTCCCATAGCAACCCAAAGTGCTGGGGGTGTTTCGGATTGGCACCAGTCTCTGCTTCCGTCATCCGAAGCGCAGCCGTGACCAGAATTGATGGAGCGAATTGGGCTTAAATGTATCATAAGACGGTAAACAAACCGAATCGTATATATATGGCTCTCCTCCACCCTCTACCCTGGTAACAGTGCCGTATGTCGACGGTTTACAGACGTACATGCGTACATGGGTGTAGTGTATTAGTAACCGTCGATCCTTTTGTTGGGGGTTGAGCGTGTGAATCAACGATGTCGAAGCCTTCGTTGTTTGTACTTGTACGTCATTTAGCCATGACCAAAGCTGTTGTGTTGATTGCTAACGATACGGTGGAGCATCGATTATGTACACATACCCTCGAACTCATTGTACCGAAAGATACTCACTGAGACGCGGCTTTTAATGGTATCTCCGACTGGTTGTCCATTGATTGGCATCGATCGACTGGGTTAATTATTTGGTTGCTTTTTCCTTCAGAGTGGGACCATGTTGACGACGTAGGGGCAATGTAGGGGTAAGCGACATTGTTATGATGGGCAGGATTGGTCGGAGACTTGAGTTCGTTCACTGTAGCCTATGAGGTACAAGCACTGCAAGATACAAAGGATGGTGGACCGTGTGTTTGAAGGTGCGATGGATTCAAGAGGGGGAAAGCAGTACAGAGGGCATGGCAAATGGAATCGGAAACTGTCCTGACTCAATGAATTGTAAACACAGACACGATGGTCCTTCTTTAACATGATGGGTCCTGTCGTTCTGTGCAACGTTGTCGATGGAATGACGATGCTACTGCGCTTACACTCGTATCGTACTCGTACGTACCTATCAAATGACGCTCTTATGAAAGGAGCAACACCTCCTATTACTTCTATGTATTACACACCCTGATTCATCCCCGTACAGCCGGCAAAACTCCCTCATGTCTTTGAGATCTCTCCAGACAGGACAATTGACTCATAGACCCGTCGAAGACATGAACACCGGCGACTGAAACAGCAGCCCTGCCTACAATCTCAGACAGACGATACAATACCAGTACATACCAGTTTTCCACTTACTTTCCGCACCTGCATCCACAGACGCATCTAGGGCAGCTCCCTTCGGGAACAGCAGAGCATGTCTTTCTTGGAAACTACCAAAGAATCGCTTTTAGCCCTTATGACCGACATCTTGCCTTTCCCTTCTATTGCCCTTGCTCTCTCCCTTCTTCTCCTCTATTGATTATCAAATAACGTTCCCCGATATGAAAGTCAATTGGACTTGGAAGACGACGAATGGAAACCATTCGAATCACGGAGCTCCTATAAGACCCGGATCTAACAACAGATTATCTACGACTACAAAACCGCACTAATTGTGACATAATAACGATTATTAATCTACGAAATCTCCCCTTCTCTTGTTTGTCTTGTTCGGAGCCAGTAACAAACAAGTCCGACCACCTGCAAGTGTGGGTGGACAAGCACAGGAACAAAATAGCTCCTCTGGGCAGTCTAACTGCAACATTCAGCTAAGCCAGGCACGAACTGATTTTCGTCTGTCAGATTGTTTCTGTCATTGTCACCGGAAAGATCAGACCATACTTGTCACATTTGTTCCATGGGCAATTGTCGTATAGAGCTGCCAGTATGGAAAACATCCCCACCATATCTGTCCTACAACCACCACCATCGTCTCGTATAAGTAACCGCCCAGCACGACTTCAAAGTTGAAGTTCATTGGTGTCTCAGTGACGCGCTAGCTTGGTCGGCCGCCTGCGGCTTTCTCCCCAGACCGTTGGTACGAACCAGGAACTGCCTCCGCACTCTCCCTGCACTCGAGTAGTCATCCTTAGTCAAGTCCCCTCCTCTCTTGTATTAGCAGTGTTACATCAGTCTAGCGGAACGGCCCAACTAACACTCCGATGCAAGGTCGGAGCCACTGGCCAAGAGCTAGTGCAAGATGGTGGAGGGTCCTACTGCACATACTTCCAGGCCATCGTCGTCTCAATCTCTCTACACAGAAATCATTGAAACACAGGATAGATCCACCTGTCTCAGCTGTCTCAAGGATGTCACAGTAGCCGGTGAAACTGCACACGGCAGGACCCTTCAGCTGCCAGAGCACTATCTGACAGAGCTATACGTCCTTTATCACCCGTCCCCTGCGCAGCTCCTGTCAAACGGACAAACCACTTGTTAGACAAACTAGTCCAATCCACTAACTAAAGAACAAAACATCTCCTCGCCATCGTCTGAAACGATTCATCCGCATCACCATCCTCGTACCACACTAGTGCAACGTCCAGAGACACTAACGAAGAGACCAGTAAGTAAAGACACCCACGGATATTATACCGGAGAACAAACAGGATCTCCAAAATACGCCCAGATAATACTCCCTCTCACACAACCTACACAACCCACACAACCTACCGTTCCTCCAGACAAGTGACTCCAAGTGTGACTCAAACTACACTTTATCAATTAGCAGTATCCATGTTCGCTCCAAACTAGCGTACAATGAATACAAGTACATACCAGTCGCCAAACCTGAGATTCATAATATCCCGAGTCCATGGCCTTGTACATTATCCACACACAAAGGACAAGAGGACACAGCCACGAGATGAGCTTGCTTGTCCTCCAGCGGGAGGGAACAATCTACAAGTAGCTACACAAAGTAGCTTCCTTTGAATACCGTTGCTATCGGGCTCCTTTTTCTCCCCATCACTCGACCCGAACGCTATCTATTGGTATCGTTTGAAACCAGGGACCCTTCCCACACATGATCTCACACTATCAAGCCTCTTTCTTCTCAGGCGGTTGTAGACTCAATCAACGTTACCCTCGGCACCTGTCAAACCTCAGGCTGACACATGCGTCTTGGTCCCTGCCCTGAGGTGTGACACAAATAATAACTCGACAAACCTGTCAAACCAAGATCAGCATAAACAATGTCAATGCACGCTGCTTGAGCTGTTCTAAGAAGGGACGCCGGGCCAATCGTGCACACGTCGATACGGCAGTCCCCACCTGGGCACGTCACTTCTCCGCACTCTCCGATACGACGCACACACAAGAAACGGGCCAACAAGCGCGACACCACTAGACCATACACGTACGGGCTCCCCAGTGTCTCCGGCTCCGGGCTACTGGCTACTTGTAGCTACAATCGCTCCACTCACTCTAGTCACTTTCAATTAACCTGACACAAGTCAATCTATAAATAACGCTGGCCCAGAGGCCAGCCACCATCCCACCCCCAAGAGGCCACACACAGAAGAAAAAAAGCCCCAGCGTTCGTTGTTAGTCCAAAAAGCAAATGCCAGTAAAGGGATCACCTATCTAGAGACGGCCTCGAAAAGTATCCATCCCACGGTCCATGCCCGAGAACCGCCGAGCAACCTCGACGGGCCGCCAGGGCAGAGACCGGAACATGGGAAGGAAGTTGGTGTACAGAGGCGACGAAATGGTCTCAATAGATCCCTTCTCCATGGACGCGACAATCTTGGTGGCCACGTCCGCGGGCTTCAGCACAGGCGCCAGCCACTCGTTGGGAGTCTGCACCCCATCGAACAGAGGAGTGGCCATCTGTCCGGGGGTCACAAGCATCGTCTTGACTCCCCGAGTGGTCTGCGAAGGGGGGCCCAGCTCGTAGGTCAGCGACTCGTGGAATGCAATCAGGCCAGCCTTGGACGCTCCGTAGACACTCAGCTTGGCGGGGGACATGTGGCCTAGAACGCTAGACACTGTCACAATGTAGCCCCGCTGGAGCTCGAGCATGCCGGGCAGGAAGGCCTTGGTGGTGATGAATGCAGACACCAGGTTGACCCGCAGAGTTCGGTTGATCTCCTCCATAGTCAAGTCTCCAACAGTCTTTCCGACAGTCACACCGGCGTTGTTGATCAGCACGGTAGCATGACCAACCTCCTTGGTGATCCGGGCAGCAATCTTGTTCACGGACTCCTCGCTACCGACGTCGCAGTGGTAGTAGGTGACATTGTCCACTCGCTCCGAGGGGATGGGCTCGACGATGTCCAGAACGAAGATGTGCTTGGTGCCCTTCTTGGCCAGGAGCTTGACGATCTCGTGGCCAAGTCCGCTGGCGCCGCCGGTGACAACCACCGTGTCTCTGTCGTGTTCGAGCTTCATGGAGCTGGCCGGGGACATTAGCATTCGGCTGGGCCGAAGGCCGTCCAGGCCGTCCATGGTGTTGCTGATGAATTCGGTGATTCGAGAGACGGGCATTGTGGAGGTTGTTGTTGGTAGAGCTGTCGGTGTCTGTAGGCGAAAGTGGTTCTCACTTCGGCGACTGTGGTTAGTAATTTGATTCGTGTTCCACCCATGTGGCACATCACGCCTGTCATGTCGTGTGCAAAGTCAAAGTCGAGGTAGGTTTTCTGGGTACTTACACAGAGGGAGAGTTGATGTGTGGGAGAAACCGGTGATGTTTCTTAGTCTGGCCAGCTGATAGATATCAGCAAGAATCAGCGAGGTCTGGGTAGCTGTGGGGTTTTCGAAGATGTGGTGGTTCTGTTGTTTTTTCTCAGGCTGAAGGCAGCTCTGGATGTTTTCTTGGATTGGGGTTTGTGTGGTGGGGAGAGAAGAGAAGAGGAAAGGGAAAGAGGTAAACATGCATGCATATATATATTGACCCGATAGTTTCTGTGTCACCACACAACATTACACTCGTCACCTCACCTCACCCACCCTTTATTTTATTTAAGGACCCATCAATCTGTTGTTACGGAAACGGATATTGGAAGTGCAGCACGAGGAAACAACAAGATGATTGATGGCATTCGAACTCCGCCCACGACGCTCCGAGTGAAGCGAAAGCGAGGCCAAGATCCGCTACAGGCGTTGCGTGAGTAGCAAGGATGATTTATTTTCTCACCACCTTTTACTAACAGCAGTTGTCGACAGTCTCAAGAAGAACAACAAGAATCCCTATGGTGAGTTTAGCAGCAAGGGGAATTGGCGATGGGGTGGTTGCCCTAGGTTACAACGATGGCAGACAACAGAAACACACGGCAGAGAGTGAAACTTGACATTGGAACCAATGATGGTTTATGCGATACATTGAGGCATGATACCATGGGATAGGTGCAATGGGGCATACTTGAGGGATACAGCAACGCCGACACAAGGTCACGGCCTTTGCAACAATGTGATATAACCACTTGAAGCTACACAGCAACACAGCAAAACAACTCTAGTATCACACCACCTAACACAGTCTTTACATATTCCGGAACAGAGGAAACACAACCAACCAAGAATGATACCGTGTTGCTGGAGGAGCAAATGCGACAGGCCGGAGCCAGCGCTGGAACACAGAAACGACGCCAGAGCGTAACCGTGGACGAAAACGATCCTGACAGCAGACGTGTGTTCCGGCTTCCGCGAGCCAAGAAGCAAAAACGGCGTCAGAGTAGTGATGCTGGAGTCTCTGCTGCTCTCACAGACATGGTCCAAAACTACCTGCAGATGGACCCTGGTAGCAGCAGCAGCAGCAGCAACCAAACCGGTTCTGCTGACAAGGCAGCTGTGATCAGTCCAGAGGACTTGCCTCCAGCAATTGAAGAAGATACCGAAATGACTACCGACGAAGCATCCCATATGAAGGGGCCTCTGGCTGATTCCCTGGATCCGGATGCTGAGGTGGAGGATTACGTCTATGATATTTATTACCGGCACCGAAACGCTGCCACCACAAGTTACGAGGGCCAACGCATTGGTTTCATGTGAGTAAATTTGTGATATGCTATGCCTAAGCTATGATGAACTAATGAATGATGATTATGATTGAACTCGATATTAATAATAGTGTTTTGGACGCCGATGAGCAGCTTCTTTTCAACGACGATGATGACGACAGTGATGCTGCAGGAGTGACAGACGACGAGGATTCCAATGGTGAGTATGGAAGACTTTATGACTAACTATTATGCAATGACGTTCCATCTAACACAGCTGAGGATTTCTACAGAAACGACTACCCTGACGACGATGAGGTTTCCTCTATTGACAGTGAAGCATCAGATGTTCCTCGGTTTGGCAACGAGTTCTTTGACGACAGATTTGCGACCAGGAACACAAAGGATGACGACTACTTTGCTGGAGACTATGGTCCCAGTGACGATGAGGATCAGAGAAAGCCCTGGGATAAACAGAAGTCGATTCCCGAAGAAGATGAGTGGAGTGAAGATGAGGGCGGAGTCGAGAGAGACCGGATGTTCTCTGAACTCGAGCACTACGTCGAGAACAGGTGATACCATGGCGGAGGAGTGTTTACGTAACGTCCACGTAATTGAATGACAATTCATTGTATAAGCGTATTGCACCCGGAAGGGGTGGGCTCTCTAGGTACCGGTATGAGAAAGCTGACCATGGCGCTGTGGACGCTCTTGGACATAGTAGTACTTCCTGAATCGGACGCAGACGGTGTTTAGCTCATTGTCCTCTCTCCTGTCATCGTATATAAACCTGCTTGGATACGCACTTGTCTAGATGGAGTAGGTATAGTCTACAAGTACGAGTACAAGTACCAGTTCTACAAAGGGCTTTGTTCTACTCGTACAACAATGGCGTGCTAGCAATCCAGTCCTTCTCTAACAATAAATGTCTTATACGTACACATGCAAATAAATAACTAACGACGCTTCTTTCGCAGATCCTTGAGGTTCTGGAAATGTTTCTTTCGACCAACGTCCTTGGAGTCGCCAATCTCGGCGTACTTTCGCTTGAAGTACTTTTGCGAGTCGTCGTCTCCAAGCAGCTCCTGAGCAAAGGTCTGTTTTCGCTCCTTCTTGGTAAGTCGAGCAGAGAAGAACTCAGTGTTGCCCTCGACAATGGTTCCCATCTCAAAGAACTTGGGGTCCTTCTTGGAGTCGGACTTCTTGTAGAACCGCTTAGGATCCAGCACGTTTCGCATCTTGAGAAGCTCCAGATCCATCTTGAGCTCGGGAGTCATATCGGGAGCCTTCATTCCAAACCACTTGTCTCCAGCAGTGCTATCCTTGGCCTTCTTCTTGTCCACCTTGAGTTGCTGAGGGTCCTGAATCACCCGGAATGCAAACTTGTTCTTGTTGTCTTCCTTGGAGTAGTCGTAATGGTCGTCCTTCAGCACACCCTTCTCAGTTAGACTGCCAGAGTCGTATTCCACGCCGCCGTCAATCTTTGGTAGACGAGCATAGCTTTCTGTGATTTCGTCCAGAGACTTGCCGGGCTCAGACTCGGCCTGGAACTTGCTACTGGCGTCCAGAAGAGAAGTGATGGCGTCAAAGTCGAGCTCTTCACCTTCAGATTCAGAAGACTCATCTCCAGAGTCGTCAGAATCGTCAGAGTCGTCAGAATCGTCAGTATCGACGCCCTCCTTCTTATCCTCACCAACATCAGTCTCATCAGACTCTTCAGTGGCAGACATCTCTTCCTCCTCTTCCTCATCCACCAGCTCCTCAGCCTCCTGGCCTTCCAGCTTGTTCTGGGTGTCGAGAACCTTGTCGGGGGCATCCTCAACGACCTGAGGAGCCAGCTTCTTATCGCTACCTCGCGCGGGGTTTTTTCGAGCCATTCTGTACTTGTTCTGGTGGTGATAACGGGTTCCAACGTCCTGTAGATATTTTTTTCCAGTAGGCTTTGCGTGCATGTCACCTGCATGAGAATATAGTGGTAATTATGACTCGCTTAAAAAGACGTAAAGCAACGACAAACCAGTGAAATTAGACATAAATGAAGCAGCTATATCAGTGGATACAGGAGCTGATTATCTGTCGATTCATACTTCCATTATCACCATCTTCCCCCTCCCCACCCGCTTACTAAGACACCCACATTTTCTCCACGCATAAATCATGCATGTGTGAACAACATCGAATGGAAGTGTGTTTCTCGATCCAACATGAACGCCACTCTCACACCTCCATCAGCATGAAGAGATACATTCTAGACCCGTCAGGCGACTATAGAGGCATCACCGATGACCCCGAAGCGGTTCCAACGACAAAACAAGTGTTATTGATGCGACTACACCCGTCCCAGAAATCTCCATGTCCGATATGTCTACATCCCGAGCCTGTGGGGCCCTACATGTTGGAATGTGGACATGTCTTTTGCATTTCCTGTTTGTGTCGCTTGTCGCAACATAGTGAGGGTCGTGTGGAGCACAAAATCTCGACTCAGAACGAAGTCACCTGTCCCTCGTGCGTTTACAAGGACTTTGACGTTTCTCGGGGCAAGTTTGTTCTATGGGACGAACAGCAACAGTCAGGTGGGATTGATAAGAGTCATCTGGAGCTGCAAATGAAGGTGCGGGTGTCTGGCAACTGTGCTGTTGTTCGAGATTGTACCTGTGAAACGTCCTCTACAGCTTCCGACACTATTCCATACCATACACAAAAGGGATTCCAGAGTTCGCGATACTTGTTAGGTGAACGGGACGCTTTGGTGGGTTATTTCAGCTCGTTGAAACGTGCAATCGAGGCTGAAACCATCCTGGACCATAACGACGAGACCTTCTCAGGAGACCATGTTACCCAAGTGGTTCAGCTGGTAGACAACAAGATCAGAGAAAGTGAAGCATTGAAGGCAGGAGGAGATACGATAGAAGAGAATGGGAAGGAGGAGGGGGAGGAAGAGGAGAGCAAGGAACCTCAGGGGGATGTCTTTGCACATACACCCAAGGGAGACTTTTATGTGTCTCCTAAAAAACGATCTGCATTGAAGGCTCGGTTCCCTACTGTGTCTCGTATTCCTAACCACATGAAACGGCCTGTTCGTCTGAGATATTACTATCAAGGAACGGCAGGAGAAGACGTCTATCTGTCGAAACTCGACTCGAAAATCTTACAGACCGCCTTTGGTAGTCTAGACAAGAGCCCTGGACTGATCACTGTTCCTATAGAGGCTGTTACTCAGGCTAAAGTGACCAAGGAGATGAAGAGAGATGCTGAATACGAGCATTTGTCGACAGACTCTGTGATTTCATTGGCTGAAATTGACTGGGAGAAGACTGATATTGTCGAACCCGAAGTTCTGGTTGCTTTTACAGACGCCATTTCTCGAAGACGAGAAGCACGAGAAAGAGTCAAACGAGCTGAGAGAGCTGCCCAAAAGAAGATACAGAGAAACAAGCGATACGACGAGGACTACTACTACGATGATGATGATTACGATGATGGATACGAAGAGGAGTATCAAACTAACCGAGGCTTGCCCCCTCTGGACTTGTTTGATTGTGTTACCAAGGTCGTTGATAAGAGGTGGTAGCTAGGAGATGACAGCAACTATTTATAGACATATAGACGGAAGAATATGGTGAAGTTGTCGACACAAAGACAACACTGCCTTTTGTTCGATCAAATCAGTAGGATCTGTTAAGACTGTGGCACTATGGCAGATGTCTCTAGATGTCTCCAGATGTCTACCAACCATTCATTGTTTACGTCTAATAGAAGATGTACATTTGACGACTTGTGTCAAGTCTATATATGAGACAGCTGACGGCTGCTACACACAAACCGTTGCTGCCAGAATCTATAAAAGGACCCACTTTTTGTCCTTGACACTGCCCTTCAATAGTGAGAAGGCACAATGCCAGGCTTGTAGCATTGAACTAAGCCCACCAGCGCCAGGCCTGTCTGTCATACAATCTCCTCAAATCGTTACTTTACTTTTAAATCGCTTTCTTGACTCCCCACGACCACCCTAACATGTCCGTACCACCCACCTGCTTACTAATCACCATATTCGGCATCCTAATTGGGAATAAGGTTAAGGTTTGTGTAGAAATTCTCAATGTGGTCAGGGTTAGGGTTGGGTCTTGTGCGGAATGTACCGATATATGAGTGTTTCGAACGCGAAATGAATCGACTCTTCTGTTTGATTGTTTGCCACTGAGGTTCTGGTGGGTTTGTTTAGTCCCAGGAACGTGTTTTAAAGCTGTTTAAGACTGCTTTCAAAAGATCAACCTTATTTAGCGCAGAAATGGTCGCCCACGTGAATTGGGCGGAGTCTGTATTTCGTGTTCCAGGTGTTGGATTGAGGATTTTGAGCTCTAGATCTAATGCTAACAATTTTTTCATCCAAACGAACTTCTCCCTGTCTTTATACCTCCTATATTGCGTCTTTTAGGGCTCTCCACAAAACTCACGAAAGTTCGGACATGCATGACAAGAGACGGACAGTCATCACCACCAACATCGGAACAAGAAACACAAACAACAACATCCTTTCACCATAATACCCACCACACAGCCATGGAGAACACCGAGGGATACATTGAAGAGCGAGAGGGTGACCTTGAGTACGACCGGATGATGGAGTATGAGCAAGGAGCCGAGGGGGAACACGAACATGATCCTCATGGAGAGCATGGAGGAGCGGCCGACAATGGGCTTGATCAAATGACCGGAACGTTCAACAACGTGGCACAGGGTCTGTCGGGCCACTACCGAAGTATCATGTTGGCATACTGGCAGGAGATCATCAGCAGTATCGAGCATGATGACCACGAGTTCAAGGTGCATCAGCTTCCTCTGGCGCGTATCAAGAAGGTGATGAAGGCCGATGAGGACGTGAAGATGATTTCTGCCGAGGCGCCCATTCTGTTTGCCAAGGGCTGTGATATCTTCATCACCGAGCTGTCGATGCGTGCCTGGATCCACGCCGAGGAACACAAACGACGAACCCTGCAGCGGTCCGATATTGCCTCGGCGCTACAGCGATCGGACATGTTTGATTTCCTCATTGACATTGTGCCTCGAGAAGAGGCCACGTTGCCTCCCGGCGCTCGAAGTCGACAGAACCAGTCGGCTGCTGCTGCCGCTGCTGCTGCCGCTGCCATGTACATGGGCGAGGAGGAGGAGGAGTATCTACAGGAGTCGCTGGAGGAGGGCCAACATCACATGGAGGGTGGAGTTCCCGGCGTGATTCCCACCCATCCTCTTCAGGAGCAGATGGGAATGTTCCAGCAGGAGTAAACAGAAAGGTATGTACAGACGTGCCTTGTGTTATGACTCTCCTACAAACGTGTCTACGGCGAAGAACTGTAGACGCTTCTAATGACTATATATTGAATGATTATTAATGATGTGTTATGGGAGGGAGAGAGGGAGGAATGACGAAGTGGCGAGATGGCTTGGAAGAAGCTGGAGGAAGTCTGGGGGGGAACGGAGTGGGGGGACCTGGAAGGAGAAAGACGAGGTTCGCTGCTCCAATCAGCAAAAAGTGAACCCGACTGTCTACAATCTCGATGAGTGAGGGGATTGGGAAGCGGCAGGTTGGAGTACGGAGTAGATGTTCTCCTGTCTAGGTAAATCAGACTACGGCCCGTTGACCCACTCCCAGACTGTGCACACAGTACTACAGCTCCATCTTTCTCTCCACCAAACTATCACTGACTTTAGCAGTACCAAATTGATCGGCAGAGGTTGCTCTCTGCAATGGTACTATTTATATTCGTTTCCGCTGAAAGATAGTCGACTTATGCTGCTTATCCCATTTCCGAGATGACATCATTTCCGAGCCGCACCGACGTGGTTTTGAACTTCCTCAACTGAATGAGCTGAAACTTGAGAAGCTAGAACTGGAGCTGAATGGGTAAGGTGTGGCGTGGGCTGTTCAGTTCTTGTACCAGACACTGCTTTAGTTATCGTTCGACTTCATATGGCAGGATTGGGCCCACTCTGAGATGTGTTACTTTGAGTACATACCCACCTCAATCCAGGTCAAGTAATGTCTAGTAATATCACCCATCTAAGCCACTGGTCAGAGAAGGGCTTGATGATATAAGTACTTGTACTACGGTATTCACTGACTGTTGTATTTGTAATGGTATTGTCAAGTTCCTCATCTCTCTATACGCTCCTACTCACAGACTCTTCTTCAATCTCTGACGAATACAACCTCTTTTATGAGTAACTGTGTTAGAACAACTTGGTCAGCTTTTGTTAAGGTACTCACATTCGGCTCCATTGGCACGTTGGCTGGCAAGAGTGTCTCCTACATTGAGACAAGTGCATCGGCAGATTCTGTGGGGTTTTTGGTGAGTTCTCATGGCAGTACCTGGTAGTGTTGTAACTATAGCTCTGTAATTACGTGAGACCCGTTCATCTCTTATACACCTGACACCATTATTCGTTCACCCCCAAGTTGTCCCCAAATGCTTCTTTCAATAAAGACTCTCTCGCTTACAAAGAGCCTCTCCAATGACACTGCCAGAAACGGTAATGTAACTGCCGTATGAAGCAATGAAGGTGTATGTTCACAGAAGACATTTGGGGCTGACTAAATGGGGCAAACACAGTTGGTGTCTTGGAAGCTTGGTTTCGTGACCTGGAAACCCCCGTGTACAGTTGAGACACCTCTTCAACGGTGTACGTCCTTAAGTACAAATTGGCTATATACTGGTGTGGGGCAACATCCACACTTAACAGAATATAACCAACCAAGCACAACTCCAACAGAAGTTCAAAAGGTACCAAAATGATCAGAAAGAGCTGCTCTTTCAAGTGATACCAAATTCACAAAGGTTTCAGCTCCACAAAGCAAAACTAGTCGTAGTGCTTCCCCATCTTTTAGACGCTGCGTTTATCATTTCCGAGCCGCACGCTTTGAGGTAAGTGTTCACAGTGGGTGCTATATATGTCCGATTCAGCTGAAAATTCAACTGTAGAGTCGTTGGCACATTCTTGCCGAGCCTGCAATTTTTTAGCCTAACTGAGTGCCTATTAAGCAAGTTATCTACACTTCTTGTTCAGTTGAGATGGGTAAGCGAGACCCACTTCAAGAAGCCCTTCTCCAAGTTACATCCCAGTCTCAGGTCACGTGTGCACCCATATTCCAAGTCACGTGACTCTACTCCGTTCTCAATCCTCTATCCACCCCAGTCACGTGACTCCACTCAGTCTCCCTCTTCCACCTGCCTCACCGGCCCAGCGCTCCCGTTCATGCAATTCGGGTTCCACCAAACCGTGCTGCAGTTCAATGTACTCCAGATTTGCGGTTGCTCTCAAAGTAGCGTTTTGTGTGGGGTCACGGCTCGATACCCCACGTTTCTAGTTACCGAAATGAGTCAGATTCACCTCTTCCTCGGCCCCACGGGGCTTGTAGTAATGTCTTGTGCTGTTTTGCGGCGTGGGAAATATTATCCGTCGCTTGCAAAACACATGTCTCAATCTAAGGTTGTCAACGGTTGTGTGGAGTGCAAGTGTAAGCTTATGCTGAGGTTCAGTCATAGTTGAAGTGCGGCACAGTTCAAAACTGAGGTGTGAGTAAATACTATTAAGAGGACCGAGGGAATACGAATATCACATGGTTAATTCATCATAATCACATGTACTCATTTCAAATCCATCCAGCTCAATATATTACCTACAGCACCCAATATTGGCCTACATTGGGTACTCTCCGGACTTACCGATATATTCCGAAGACCGCCGATTGCTCCGATGTTTGTCGCGGCTGTCTTTTTTGAGTTGTTGATGGTAAAGAGAAAAGTGGACAAGGTGGAGAGAGGGTTGAATACGTGTTGTACGAGTGGTAAGGTGATGAACATCTGTTTATCTGCTGACCCCCAACACCCCCCGTATCATTTCGGTAAATCACCTCATCTCCACGTGACTGTGTAAATTATAGCTGGCCCCTAACACGCTAGTAATATCTCGCACTTTGCTTGTTTGGCCCTTAAGGTTCCCACAACAAGGGAAACTGTGACTAAAGCGCAAAGGGCAGAGGGAAAATTTCTGAAAATATTTTGGGTACATAAGTATTGGCCTTTTCTATTGAGGCCAGAAGACATTAGGATACGACACGGTAGACGGAAGAACAGATTCGACAAGTCAACACGCAACACACGCACACTAACAGACACACACACACACACACATCCATACAACCTACACAAACACAACTTAGTCACAACACTCTTCCTTACATCCTTACCACCACACACACAATGACGTCGTTACAAAAACATATGCCAATGGAGTCGGCACAACTCGCCCATGCCACCTCTCCCCTCAAACCCGAAACGCCTCTCGCACAGGTGCCCGCACAAGCCAAAATCCACTACCCCTTTTGGTACGGAGGATTTGCATCTGTGGTGGCCGGCGTTTTCACCCATCCTCTTGATCTCGCCAAGGTGCGGCTTCAAACCACAAAGACACGTGGCCAGGGACTCTTTGGCACCCTGGTCAACGTGGTCAAACACGAGGGAATCACTGGAATCTACTCCGGTCTCTCTGCCTCCATGCTGCGTCTCTCCACCTACTCCACCATGCGGTTTGGAATGTACGAGTACCTGAAGGAACAGGTGGCTCCCTACTACTACAACCCCAACAAACGAGACCAGAACCCGCCCATGTACGTGCTGCTGCCCATTTCCGTCGTTGCTGGAATCAGTGGCGGTATTGTCGGAAACCCTGCCGATATCATCAACATCCGAATGCAAAACGATCAGGCTCTGCCCAAGGACCAACGCAGAAACTACAAACACGCGTTTGACGGTCTCATTCGAATGTACCGAGAAGAGGGAGTGCGAGCCATGTTCCGAGGCCTCGGCCCCAACTGTACTCGTGGAGTTCTCATGACCTCGTCCCAGATGGTTTCCTACGACTCCTTCAAGGCTCTGCTTGTCAACCACCTTGGCATGAACCCCGACAAGAAGTCGACGCATTTCTCGGCGTCTCTGCTGGCCGGTTTGATGGCCACCACCGTTTGTTCTCCCGTTGATGTTGTCAAGACCCGAATCATGAACGCACATGCCCATCACTCCAAGGACTCGGCTTTCACCATTTTCTTCAAGGCCTTCAAGCAGGAGGGTCCTCTTTTCATGTTCCGAGGCTGGCTGCCTTCTTTCGTTCGTCTGGGCCCCCAGACCATCCTGACCTACATTGTTCTGGAGCAGCTCAAGTTCTACAAGATTGGAATGAAGAACTAGACGATGCAAACACAGCAACACAGCAACGAAAACGACAATAGCAGCCGCAGCGGCAACAACACCTCCATCACCACCACCAACACCAACAACAACTACAACAACACCATCGAATCACGTCATACAACCAAGACGTGATCTTGTCCATCCATTAGCATCGTATCAAATAGCATCCAATTAATAGATTGATAGAATAACGTGTGTCTGAGTAGATCGATAGCCGTGTCTACCAATAACTGTAGTGATAAGAACCGATAACCGTCAAAACAGACGATCTTGAGTCACTATCAAAAACAGATAATGCAAGCAAGAGCAAATACCGATAACCGATTAAGCAAGCCGTACATTGTAATTATGTCCTTTCCAAACTGTCGACCAACTTAGCCTTTTAACATTTGCTGCAGCCCATCGAGATGAGGAGGTGTAATGTAAGTCCTGTAATACTCGTTATTTTCAACTAGAAAATTGTATACGAGCTATTTACACTGTTATCAGTCTCCTGTCATATTTTCAAGCCATTCCTTTCATTATTCGTCGAATCAAACCGACGTATTCCAGGGCAGGTTCGTGCAGAGATAAGTGGAGGTTTATTTCGTTTAAGGTTTTAACCACATGTGCCACAAACAAGCGTTACATGCAAGCCGTGCTACTTGTACGATACTATCGTTACATTCGAGGCAACTCCTACAATACTCGAACTAAAGACATTAAAGATTTATTCATAGATAACATGCAATGGGATGGCTCGTACTGGCGAACGTTTCATGCATGCATTGAGTGTTCCAAAAGTATGGAGACACGCTTACTGCTCAACGTTCTGAGCAAAGAAAAAGTTGGAGGTGACAAGAGTCAGGTCGTTCTTCTTGGCCCACTCTCGGGTTCCGGAGCCGGGGACGTCGGTGCCCCAGGTGGGTCGGTCAGAAGGAGCCTCGGGAGACTTGGAGCCCTCCTTGTAGAGCACAAAGACGTATCGGTGCTTGCCGGTCTTTGGTGGGGGTCCGGGGCCCCATGTAGGGGATGAGCTCCTTACCCTTGGACAGGTCGAGCTCGACGGCGGCGCCCTCGGCCTCGGCAACAACACCGGGCTGGAGACCAGACACAATGTAGTGGCAGTACTCGGACCACTTGTTGTCGGATCGAGAGGGGGCATCGGGGTCGGTCAGAACCAGAGTGTAGGTGCCATCCGAGTCGTTGGGGAACGAGGCGTGGATGGAGGGCTTGTGCTGGGTGTCGGCGACGGCCAGAGTGTTTCCAACGGCAACCACGTTCTCACCTCCGTAGGTGATTTCGAGGAGAGTGTTGGGGTTGAACTCGTCGATCACGTCGGGGACGACCTCGTGCTTCTTGAATCCCTCGGTCAGGGCGGCGGAAATAGTAATCTGGGTTAGCCGTGGTTACGGTGACAGCAAACTCAATTGAGTGGCGTCGTGGAGGACGAGGGGCAATAGGTGTAGCGCCGACTGACTCAATTGGTTTAGCAGCAATTGTCGTGGGCTAATGAAGCGGGGGTGATTGGTTGCAAGTGGGGGAGTCGCAGTGATGCCGCTAGAACGCCGAGTGGGGGGTTCTGTACTTGCGTACTACCAGCCTGTGTCTTGTGGTGCTACTGCAAGGGTAGCTCGTAGCAGGTAGAAGGCACAGTCCAGTAGTACGCAGCAAGTGGGGGTCAATGGGAGGTGTCCGGAGTTGTGCCGTGTCATTCGATTGAGTCGGTCAATTCGACGAGCGTCACATAACTCCAGTCACACAATTCCTGGTTTTAACCACCACCCTCCTCTGCGGGGTAGCTCAGCTATACATCACACAAGTGTAGTGTAACATCCGCCTCTTCCTCTCCTCTCACTCAATGGCTATAAGTAGCCAATGGCCCTCCTCCCCTCGCCTCCTCATGTCCTCATTTCATCGCCTCTTTCAGCTCTTCTGTCATACTCACCAAAGGCATTCTCTGGGATGGTGTGGAGAGCAATTTCGGGGACACGGCCCGTCTATATATGTCCCAAGTGGAATTGGGTTTGCGCAATCCACAGGCGGCTCTCGACACGCTAGTGGACAAGGTGGTGGTGGAAAGCACTCCTAGGCGGCGGGCTAGCATGGTGTGTGAATGTGTGGGGGTGTGTAGGTGGCGGACGCTGTGTTGTTGGTGCGTCTGGTTTGGGTTAGCTGTGGTGTTTTGTGCGCTGTTGGGCTCTCGGTGGGTGTGCTGCGAAGATAATCACGCCCTTGGGATTTTGTGAGAGAGAAGAGAAAGTGCCGCTAAAAGGCGATGAGGGGAAAAAGAGATGTGTGGGTTGGCAAGAGGTTCTCAGAAGAAGAGAGACGCTCAAAAAGGACGGGGTGGCGACTACTTGTAGCTAGCGAGAGAGAGGGTGCGTGTGCGTGTCGTGAGTGTACCAATGTGGTTGGCTGGGTGTGAAAGGAGAGAGGCAATGGGGGAAACTTGGGTTGGGTTGGGTTGGGTTGCACACGGGAAAATTAAAAGTAGCCATGCACACAACAGATGTACCTATCGTGGATATTGGGGAGGGAGGTTGAAGGGCTCTAGGGGGTGCTAGAGACGAGGTTTCAATGCGTAAAAGAGACAATTGCCAACTGTAGGCTGCCCTAAGTGTCCCACTAAAACTCATCAGCTGCTCAGATCACTGGAACAGCCTCTTGAACACCCTGTTGTGATGTGCACCAGCCACTCTACTTTTTTGTGATTACGATTAAACAATTGATGCGTGCGGTTGCATACAGTGCGTTTTCGTCATTGTGCAGAGCACGGAGCAGAACAGACCACAAAGTGGGATCAGGGTGAGGGTTGGTGATTAGTAATGTCGGTAATTATACGCCACACACAAAGGTAATCTCATTGTCAGTTGATTTACACATGCACCATTTGTACACCTCCTTTTACCCCATAACTAATAGAGCAATGTTGATGAGCTCTCTCGTAACTCGAGACACGATTTAGACTTACGTAACCTTCCGACTTTCTTGACTCTCAATTTGAGACAGCTCCAGAATGGCCACTAGCAGTAATTAAACCAAGACCTTTGACTGGAACCAATGTCTACCCCAGATCAGCTGATTTCCTCGAAATTAGCCAAATCCAGCCATAATACACCCCTCTTTGAACAGTCCAAAGTGCCGTGATCAATTGAACCTTGAGAATCTTAAGGTTCTCAATGTCCGCCTTCAAGTTTCGATATTATCCTCAATTTGGAGGAGTTTGGAATTAATTGGAGGTTTCATCTTACTGTCGACTTCTCCTAACCCCGCTGATTCCAATGGTATCTTTGAAATTGCCCTTACCCTGGTTTCAGACAAACTGTGGCAGATCTCACCAGAGGCCCCATTATACAGTTGCATGGGCATTCATGATTTGGGACTTCACTTCAGCACAACCCCGAACAACACCATTATATACCGTTCTTCTGTGTCCGCTGACTAAGGCTGATTGATTAACACTCACATTCAATCACGTGATACCCATTATCCCCACTTCACATGGATCTATCAGGATCACCCGTACCTGTGGCTCTTTTACGAGGACATACCCATCCTGTCACCAGTCTACGATTCCACAATGGCACTCTCGTTTCAGGTGACGAAAGTGGCTGGGTTTTTTGGTGGTCTTTGGCCACGCGTCGACCGCTAGCGATTTGGAAAGCTCACCATGAAGCCATATTGTCGTTGGTGTGGATGGATGAGACTCATTTGTTGACTCAAGGAAGAGACGACAAGTTGTACGTTTGGCGACTAGAAATTGAATCACTGGGAAAGAGTGGTCTTAGGACAAAGCCACCGAGTGGACTTACCTCTGGGGAGTCTGACTCCGATTATCCCAAACCCTGGTTGACTTATTCGTTGACGGTCAATTCTCTCAACTTTTGTCAGGTGGCATGGAACGATGGATTGCTGGCAAAACCGGATCTGGACAGCTCAGACAAGGTGGAGTTGTTGGAGTGGACTGATGGAGCATTCCGGGTGGTTTGGAACGACATTTATCCGCGTTTGAACGGAATCAAAACGGGTATTGTCATGGATTTACACATTAAGAACAAGAAGAAACTGATAGTGGGCTATGAAGGAGGAGCTGTGGCAGTATTTGACGTTTCAGATCGAAACAACTACACGCCTGCTCTCAACTACTACGTGGTCAGCCATGTTCAGCCTGTTCTGTCAGTACGAGCTCATCCCTTCAAAAACGAGTTTGTCTCTTCTTCAGCAGACTCTCTCATTGTCAAACATCCTATCAAAGACCAGATCATTCCAGAGGAGGAGGAGGAGGAACCAGAACAGCCTGAACGACAACCTGATGGTCCCCCATCGCCCAAAATCGTCGAGGTTCAAGATTCACCGGAACTGGAACCTGCCAAAAACGTGGTACGAGGTTTTGACGTTCCTGATATTGAATTGGATGGAGATACAGATCAACTGGAAGAGCCAGAGAAACCCGAATCAAAACCTCTGGATGCCGTCAATGTTCGCCATTCAGGTCTATCTTCTCTGCAACTCGATTCAGAAGGAGATCTCATCATGACGGCAGGATGGGACGGAAAAGTCCGACTGTTCACTTATGACGATATTTCCAAGGTCAGTGTGTTCCATGAACGTCAGGGAGTCGGTTCTGTTGCCTTCTCAACTCCTGCAAGTGGTGATAATGATACTACTAGTATGACTAATCCCCGTGTGGCCAAAGCTCTAGCTACTAGATGGATCGCTGTAGGAGGCAAAGACGGAAAGATTGAACTGTACACTATTGAGCAGGATCGCAACCCCAAAGCTGTGCCTCTTCCTCAAATACACCAATAAATGGTATCTTCTATATATCCATATATACCTATAACAATAGTACTTGTAGCTATATGTGCAATGCACGGATCCTGTTGTTGTTTGTTGTTGTTTGTTTGTTGGTTCGCACACACCAAACCCTTTGTAGTGTGTGTTACGATGGATCAAGGATGGATCAGAGGCGATCTTGCTGTCGTTCTGACCCGATATGAATGGTTAGATCATAGGGACTGCGGCACTGGTCAGATCTCATTTTCGTCACAGACGTTTGGAGATCTGGGCAATCCCTAGTGTGTTGAGAGAGGCTGGAGGAGCTCGCCAGTTCCTTCCAGAGAACGAGTGGACACTCTCACTGCCGCCCGTTCACGCCCCCTCATCCACCTCAACTAGTGGCACTCCTCTCTCTCTCCTCCTTCAACTCCTCATTCTCCCGGATCAACTCCCGCTGACTCTTTTTCAGCGCCTCCAATGCGTCTGTGGTTTCTCTGGACAACTGTTCCAGCTTGAGCACCGCGCCGTCCACCGTGGACCCATGGCCCTGTATGCCTCGCTTGAAGTCCGCCAACATGGCCTGTATCTTTGCCTCTCGCTGGGCTGCCAGCGATTCAAAGTCCACCTGGTGCTTGTGTATCTTGTTGCGCAGCTCCTCCTCCTTGGCCAGCTTGCCGATGATCTCCTGTCTCCACTTCTCCTCCTGTTTGTGTTTTTCGGCCTGGGCTAGACTCACCTCCGAAATCGACTCCTGTAGCGTTTTGAACTCGGCCTTGAGGTACTCTTCCTTGCGTCGGAACCCGTCTGCCGAGGCGTCTGCGGCTGCCTGAAGATGGTTGTACTTGTCTTCGGCATCGGCCGTTCGTTCCTCCATATCGTTCATCCGGGCCTCGTTATCGGCATACTCCTTCTCCAGCTTTTGGGCGCGGGACTTTTGCACCGACATTTTGCCCTCCACCTCCTGGATCTGCCGTTCTTTGCGCTGGATCATGGTGTTGAGCATTTCGTTCTGGTGCTTGAGCGACTCCATGGACTGGTTCTGGTTGTCGCACCGCTTGGAGAGCGCGTCCCGGCCCTTTTTGGCCTCCACGTATTTGGCGTTCTGGTCCTTGAGTTCCCGTCGCAGCGTGTCAATGGTGTTTTGCAGCCCCGCAATCACCTTGGACGTGTTGGAGCCCACAGAGTCAGACAGACCCTTCTGGATGAACTGGTTGATGTAGGTGTGGTCGTACATGGAGTCTCGTGACGACTTGGACGCGTTGCTATCTCGTTTGTTGTGGTTGTTGGTGTGGTTGTTGTGGCTGTTGTGAGGATGGTGTACTTTTGGATCCAGGGTCGAACTAGGACTAATGGAAACATCCCTACTCTCCGACAGCCCCAAACTGACAATATCGGTATGTAACATGCTGTCTTCGGGATCCGCCGTGGTGCTCACGCTGTCTCGTTTGTTGGGCAGCTCCTGGGCCAGCGATTCAAGAGCCTGGAGAGACATGCTGCGTCGGGCGATTTCGTCCTTGAGAGCCTGGATGCGGTCGTCTGACAGGTCGCCAAAGGCCAGAGTCTCCAGATCCGGCGTTTGGACGTGCACAAAATCCGACTTGTGTCCGTCGGCTCCGTCGGCTCCGTCTATCGTCGTCTTGCCGTTCCCCACAGTCATGTTTTTTAGGCGGCAGACTGTTGTTTGTTGATTGATTGAATGGGTCGTGTTACAGGATAGACTCCACGGCTAACTTACTGTGCTGGTGGTGGTGTTGTACGAGTAGTAAGGTGGACATACGTCATACGCTATAGTGTGTGTATACATGGAGTGCATATTACTTGTGAGGGTGGGAGGAGGGTCGTCCCATTGAGAATATGAGCTCACAACAAGACTCTCTTACGGGCGGGGAGGTCACGGGTACAAATACTCAGGGGGGGGCGCACACAACATGTGAACACGTGGCTATTACATGGCAAGAGTAATCATCCGTATCATCCGTAAGATATTATTCCGCTTCCAGAGATAACCAATGTCTATCGGCGGTTGTCTGATTGTCTTTCTTCTCTTTCAGTCCCTTTCAGTCTCTCTTCCAATTGACTGCCTTCCTGCCCTCCTGCCCTTCAACCATCCCCTAAACTTCCAGATCTGCAATGTGCTTGTACGATACTCCGGACACACTGCTCCTTATATACAGCTGTTGCAGTTTATGTATGTGCTGTACACCACACACGACAAGTTCTGGACTCCTCTGAGAACACGAACAAACACGTCTCGGATCACTAGCTCCGTTCTTAGCTCCGTTTCACACAAGCTACCCGTACAAGTACCGTATATGTATGTAACCCATCTTGGGGCTAATTTTGAGCCTCATTTATGACGATCTTAAAACGTGCAATTTGGGGCGTGTTTCACCGTTCCCCTCTTCTCAAGAAATATATAAAGACCTCGGCCCGCTCTTCAAAACAACCGTGGTCCGCTTTTTATCACGACAGAACCCCTCCTGTCACGCCTCCTCTCCACGTCAATATTATTTCAGAATCAGCCCCTGAATCCAACATGTGAGTGTGCGTGATCCGTTTAGAGTTTGAAAGGGCGAAAAATCAAGCCAACATACTTCTCCTTATGAGGCACAGGAGAGAAGTGCTCGTACCTCGTACACGCAGAAAGAGTACGCAAAAAAGAAAGCCCGACGTGGGGCTTGAACCCACAGCCTTGAGATGACCTTAGAATAAGAGTCTCACGCTCTACCGATTGAGCTAGCCAGGCGGAATGTTGAGAAACTGGAAAAAGTTGCCTGTGCAATCGGACGAGAGAGTCACGTGACCCGCGAAATTTGAAATGGCCTAAACTAATGCTAAAAGACGTTAATTGAAAGCGGGAAACAAATAATAAGTATGTTCAGATCACAGGCTATCCGATGAAACTACTCTTGTGTGAATATCTTCAGTACTGAGCGACTGAGGAATTATTGTTTGTTTTCGGCCGAGTTTTAGCCTGATATTAGGTACGTAAATCCAGCTTAAATCTGGGCTCATTCAGTAGTCACCATAAAACTGTATCAGACACTACACCGCTTATACCCCCACTACACATCACGTGACTACAACCCACATCAATCATTATACTGTACACTCATTATATAATACTACCAATAAATTACACAACCTCTCCTCATCACTCATCACGCACCAAGCTGATCAAGACGGACATTCAAGTCCTTGCTGATAGCAAGGTCGGCCAGATCTTCC
Organism: Yarrowia galli; assembly: GCA_900519055.1. Lineage (NCBI taxonomy): Eukaryota > Fungi > Ascomycota > Dipodascomycetes > Dipodascales > Yarrowia > Yarrowia galli. The sequence continues at coordinate 1,169,725 of ULGS01000002.1, forward strand.
TGCTGATCGATACTGAGACCCTTCTCGTTGGCCAAATGTAGCAGACAGATGAACACGAACGACGTGGAGATCTCCTGTTTCTGTTGTCGAGGATATTCGGCTCCCACCTGTTCCACCAGCTGTGTGAACTTCTTCTCTTCGAGTTTGATGTCATCTTCCGCCATGCCGCCACTGTTGTTGTTATCCACCAGCTCGTCAACCTTTTCGTAATCCATGACTCTCCACAGATTATCCTTCAGTTTACGAACATCCACTCTCTTGGCCACCTTGGCATAAGACACGTACTCTGGATGAGCCTTTGGAAGACCCAGGAAGGACGCATTGTGAGGTCCACCCATATCTGTAGCTCCTCCATAGTCATCAAAGTCGTCGTAGCCGCCAAAATCGTCTCCATCATCATTCTGATCAGGTAATCCAACAGGTTCAGGTTCGGGACCTTGGACTCCATACTCTGCGAGCTCCTCGTTGAAATGCTGGGCCCAGAAATGCTGATCGGCGTCTTTTTCGCTTTGGAGAGTGACTCTGTGTTTGAACAGAAGCCCTGTGATTCGTTTGCCGGGCTTGATGAACAGTTTGACGAGGTTATCGGTGGAAAAGTGCTCATCGGTAGGAAGTAGATTGTTGGTATCAGAACGTTGTTGAGCCTTGGAAAGAGACAAGGCAGACATGTGAGCAGGACGTCCAAACAGAACAGCTTCGTCAATATCGTTATCTTCAGACATGAAGTCGACTTCAACAGGAGCAGTCTTCTTTTTGCCCTTTGTCTTTTCTCCTCCTCCTCCTCCTTCTTCATCTTCTCCGTTTTCGCCATTCTCGTTGTTGTTGCTGTCAGACACAGCTTTCTTCTCAATGACTCCTCTCAACTTCTGAACCTTCCAATGCTCAGGACCGGCCCAATTCTTCTTCAGCGTATGATCAAAGTACGCCAGAAGATCCGCCTCATTGATTGTAGGCTTGTATCGAGGATCGGAAGGACCCACACCTCCTGTTCCACCGGGAATGGCAACATCCTGAGCAATCTCAGCATACTGCTCATTCATGGGATTGTATCCAAATTCAAAGTCCTCCACAGCTCCACCTGCTCCAGGACCATCATCATCGCCTCCACCTGCTCCAAAGTCGTCAAAACCCATATCTCCAAGAGCTGCGTCGTCCAGAATGTCGTCGTCGCCTCCATAGTCAAGCTCAGGCATGGCAGAAGACGGTCTGTCGTCGAGATTGTCCACTTGAAGACCCTCAGGAAGATTACTGGGGTCCTTGAGAGCTGCTTCAATCATAGCAGCAGAAGGACAGACCGATTTGGTGGCCAGAACGGACAAATCGGGGAAAAACTTGGCGCCAAGCTGTTGAAGGGAAAAGCTGTCGGCACTATCATCTTCCATGTCTTCATCTTCGCTAAGATCGGCAAAATCGCCCTTGGAAATCTCCTGGTCGAAATCTCCATCAAAAACGACTCGTCCATTCTTGTCAATGCCCAAAGAGTTCATCAACATACCCTTGGCACCTCCCTCGTCGAAATCAGCACACATCTTCTTGAAAAGAGGATCAATGGACAATTCCAACTCGAGTTTCTTGGCGGCATTCTCTTCAAAACTCTTGGCCAAGGTAACTCCTCGAGGACGCGACGATTTCTTCTTCTTTTCGCCTCCTTCACCTTCCTCGCCCTCCTCTCCTTCCTCCTCATCCCCTTCATTACCAATATCTTCTCGTCCTTGCTTTGTGGCCAAACCAGTCAACAATCGTCCGGTTTCTGTAGCTGCAGAATCAATACGAGAGGAGTAAATCTTCATACAACCGTCCAGAGTGACGGAAGCTCGCTGGAAGTTGATTCCATCTCCCTCCTTGAGTAAAGACATGTCGTGGAAATAATCAATGAGCGCAAAATTCCAGGAATTCTGAGCATTGATCTTGTTATCATTCACCATCTTCATCCACTCCTCAAAATTGGCCATAATGGGAACCTGAGGAGCAGCATTGTTCAGATGATCTCGAAGACCCTCATCAACATCCTCTCCAGCTTGAGCACCTGGAGAACCAAGAGTAACGGCTCCAGGAAGAATACTAAGCCGTTTGGACTGTCGTCGCTTTTGCTTCTCGGCAGCGTCGTCGTTCATATGGACCAATTTTTGTAAAGAAGGCTCGGTTTCACCCTGTTGAAGAAACCGTCCGGAAGACCGTCGTCGATTTGGTCTTGCCATTTCTGTAGATATCGTTTCAAATGTGTTTTGTCGTGTTGATTGATCGATTCGGGAAAGTGTAAGAGGTTTCTGTATATTTACACATTACGGTTTACGCGTTTGTTTGGGGTCGTTGTCCTGGCAACGGGAGGGAGTAGGATTAACCTTGGTTCCCAATTGGGTAATCGCCCTAACCCTGAGGTCCTGGTGGACTCTAATAACCCTAACCCTGAACCAAATTGGGAAAACCGAAGATGTTGTTCGAATCTCACTGATTCTGTGTCATTGCCGGAACAGGCACCTACTACCACATTCAAGCCCCACAGGGCATTCTACACATGTCACCTGATTCGATCAATCATCATTGATAGTGCAGTTATACGCGACTCTTGTTTGAGATAAGGTTTCAGTCCCAATATGAGATGTCTGAAATGTGCGTGTGTCTGGACTCGAACATAGTGGTGATAACAGTGACAGTGGAGATACAGTGATATCGGGGATGTTGGTAACAAAGGGAGATGCCCAAATCACGATACCTCAAGAGATACCGGCTTTATCACGTGATTTCAACTAACCACATCTCTGTTCGGGTCTTCTGACCATCAAACGTGGCTAGCCTTTTTGAGCCACATTTGGACATGATGGTAAAGATGAAAAACGCACAGGCTTGTGATATTGGAGGATGGAGAGCTGAATTGGGATACGCAAAAGAGAGGAACCAGGATTGGGGAAAGAGAGGGATATCTGGAGACATTTGGAGCTGCTCAATTGACGATTGAGACGTCTTCAATGTTCCATTCCGTCCATGTGTCTTGACCTGTCGAGAATGGCCTTTCTAACGGTACCCATCATGTTATGATCTTACGCGAGTTTGAGCGAGGTGTAGGGTGGTATACATCTTGAAGAGTTAACTTGACAGTGTGACATAGGTAAAGTAACAAGAGGTACCCTGTGCTTAAAGTTGTCCTTCTCCACATAACGCCGCGTCATAGAGGGGATTGATACTGTGCCTTCATATATAAGCCCCCTTCTTCCGGTTGTCGTTACTAGTCAGCTCTGGAACACACACACATCACACACACCCATTGCAAACACACTCTCCCATTGCAACTTCAGACGCACACAAACACAAACACGACTCACCCACCCATCACACTTCTCGGCTTATCTCTTGACCTGTCTGCTTAGACAGTACAACAGACACAGACACAGACACAGACATAGACACGGATCGACAGACCCAAACCTGTTGCACTCACTGTCACTCTCTGTCGCACACACTCACTGTCTCACACAAACACACACTGTCACACGGTCACTGACACACACACACTAACGCCACTTTACCTCACTACCATTCTCTTGTTGTCTTTCGCACACACACACAGACACAGACACAGACACAGACACAACCTCAATCACACACCCAGTCTCTGTCTCCCTAACCATGCAGTTCCTACCCACTCTCGTTCTGCTGGCCCAGTGCCCGGACAAGGTGGTGTGCATGCTGCCGCTGCGAGCCTTCAACCTCCGGCTCCTTCTTGCGTCCGCAATCAACCCCGCCGCCCCCCAGGACATTCATGACCTTCCTCCTCTGTCCGAGTTCATCGACAGCCTCCAGCAGATCGCCGCCCTTGTCCCCATCGGCCTGCACCTGGTCCACTCCACCAATGAGGGCAAGACCATCGTCGACCACCTCTCGGTCCCGGTGCTCTCGGGCTTTTTCCAGCGGCTCACCATGCCCGTCGTCTCCAAGCCGGTGACTCCCGTGGCCGGAGCCCCCACCGCCCCTAAGGCTCCTCTCCAGGGACTCCCCCCTCCTCTCGATCTCGAGAAGATTGATCTGAACGCAGACATTTTTGATAATTCTCCTTCTCCCGTTATCACTCTCAAGACCCACTCGAGCTTCTCCAGTGCCGGGTCTTCGCCTCTCACCGGCTCGGCCTCCAGCTGCACCACCATGGTCAGCTCACCCACCTGGAACGCCAAAATCTCCCGATCTCACATTGCCGAGCTGCTGGACGAGCCCCTGGCCTCCACCTCCATCTTCACGTTCGAGAACGAGATCAAGCAGCTCGTCAACGAGCCCACGGCCGTGTTCCATCTGGCCCTGGCCAAGGCCCAGCTCTCACCCATGAAGCCCCACATTGGACTCTGCCCCCACTCCTCCCTTGACGAGTGCAGCTCCGACTGCCACAGCAAGGTCCGGTTCGTGCCCCAGATCATGGCCCACACCGAGCGGCCTCTGGAAGACTGCTCGTACCTGGACAAGTGCTACAAGTCCAAGAGCTGCCGGTTCCTCCACTACCAGGTCAAGATGCCCGACTACTCGGGCCCCCCTCATCAGCGGCACAGCCGGGCCAAGAACCGCAGCAACACCAGCAACGATGCTTCTGCTGAGCAGCAGCCCACCCGGCCCCGGTCCTACTTTTACTCCACGGACCCCATGCTCTCTGTGGTGCTGCCTCCCCAGTGGATCACCTGCAACCTCAAGGAGATTGCGCTGCCCGTGTTTGGCGACTTTGCCGCCATCATCGCAGACCCGCCCTGGGACATTCACATGAACTCGCAGAAGCTCATCATCAACGACAGCGATCTCCAGGCGCTCGACATGGGCTGTCTGCAGAAGGAGGGCGTGTTTCTGCTGTGGGTCACGGGCCGAACCTCCGAGGTGGGCCGAAAGTGTCTGGCCAAGTGGGGCTACACCGACGTGCAGGAGATTGTCTGGTGCAAGACCAACCAGTTGGGACGAACCATTTGCACCGGCCGGACCGGTCACTGGCTCAACCACTCCAAGGAGCACGTCTTGATTGGTGTCAAGGGCAAGCCCGAGTGGCTTACCCGGGGTCTCGACGTTGACACCGTCGTCTCCAACGCCCGAGACAAGAGCCAGAAGCCCGACGAGCTCTACGACATTGTGGAGCGAATGGTGGGCAAGTCTTGTCGAAAGCTGGAGCTGTTTGGGCGTGAAAACAATCTCCGGCCCGGCTGGCTCACTGTGGGCAGCCAGCTCAACGGAGTTAACATTTTGGAGTCTGATCTCGCCGAGCGGTACGAGCGGTGGCGGGTGGCTCACCAGGTCTCCATTCCCGGTGACCAACGTGAGGGCCAGGGTTCTTCTCGGGAGCGAGAGCCCCGTGAGCAGCGAGAGCTTCTCAGCAAGGGCCACCACTCCTCTGGCAACCACGGCAAGGATTCGCCCGGTCGTCACAGCAACAACGGCAACAACAACAACAACAACAAGTCTCGAGGCATGGGTCGGCGGCGGCGATCCTAAAGGAGCCCACTGTTTTTCTTTGGACTCCATTTTTACCCCGCGCGCTTACATTCGGTGCTATGGCTTCTGGTATGCCATGGTGTCGGAGTCGCCACCACGCCCCCCTCGGGGTCTCTATTTCTCTACACACTTTCATTCTCTTTTCTTCATTGCTGGCGGTCTACCGCCCTCTTCTCTTTTGCATCGTTTGCTCTGCATTGTGTTTTTTCATCTCGCATCGTTTGGCAGGTATCGTGGGTGGCTTGATTGAGGCTGTTTTCTTTTCAAGAGAGAGCCACACACGACCTGTCGACACCTCACACATAACACACACACACACAAAAATCACCTCTCAAAACTAATCCAGTTGATAATAATATTGTACTTTGATCTGTTGTAGTTGGGCGGTTGTAGTGTGACGGACGTACTTGTACCGGGTTTTGTATGCCCTTGGTTGAGCCTCAGAAATGAGCTCCATGATTAGCTACAGTGGCCAAATGAAGCATGCACAGGAGGGCCTTCATGCACATCGTAGCTGGGATTATTCTGTGGTATCCAAAACCTTATTTGGGTGGGTGCACACTGTCATACTCCGCATGCTCCGCATATCACATATCAGTGATTTTACTTTGAATCCCCCCAAACCAAACACTCTCCAAACCGTTTGCAACTCATCAGTCGACAAAAAATGAAAATGACGACTCAGAGGGGCAAGATCAAGGCCCCGCGCGCCAAGGTGACGTCTTCGGTGTCGTTCGACAAGTCGTGGGAAATCCTAGCTTCCGCCATGACCAAAATCCAGGAACACGAATCCTCGCCACTTTCCTTCGAGCTGCTCTATCGAACGTCGTACCAGCTGGTCATCTCCAAAATGAGTGCGCAATTGTACGACGCCGTCAAGTGTCAGATTTCCGCGCATCTGGGCCGAGTTCAGGCCGGGTTCGATCCCTATGTCGTGGTGGCCAGAGACGATCTCTCTTTGGCGCCCAAGTTTCTGGAGGGGCTTAATAAGCAGTGGGGTGATCACCAGACGTGCACCAAGATGATCAGTGATGTCATGATGTACCTGGACCGAGTCTATTGTTTGGACAACACTTCTTCACCTCCCAAGCTGGCCGATTTGGGTCTACATTTATTCAGAGACCATGTGGTGGGTACAGGACCGTTTGCCGAGTATCTGTACAAGGTTCTGATCAACGAGATTCAACGAGAACGAGAGGGAGAAATGGTGGACCGAATGGTGGTCAAGAGTGTCTTGTCCATGCTCGATTTGTTGCCCCAGAGCAAGTCCAACAAGGAGAGTGTGTTGGTTCATTGTTTCTCGGACCAGCTGGTGGCTGCCACTACCAATTACTATTCTCAGGCCGCTCGAGATTTGCTGGACGGCAACAAGGACCCTGTGGTGTATGTTACCAAGGTATCTGGATGGTTGGAGGACGAGGAGAAACGGTCCAAGTACTATGCTCTGGAATCTCAGGCGTATTCTCCTCTGGTGAGCGATTTGACCGTCAAGCTCGTGTCCACCAAACTTCCCGAGGTGATGGCTCTCCCCGGTTCAGAGATCAGAAAGTGGTACCAGGCGAAAAAGTACGACGAGCTCAAGATTCTCTACAAGCTCATTTCCAAGGGATTCCCCCAACGGTCGCTTCTGCACCATTTGCTCAAGGAACAGATTGTTGCCGAGGGCCAGAATCTCAACACGGCATCCAAGGCTGCTGTGGAGGCTGCTCGCAAGGAAAAGAAGTCTTCTGCTCAACAGACGGCTCTGGCGCAAAAGTGGGTGACGGACGTGCTCACCATGCGAGACGAGTTTGCAGAAATCACCGCCAAATGCTTCGACAATGACGTGGAGGTGGTCAAGAGCGTCGATGAGGCGTTTGTCGACTTTGTCAACAAGCATGCTCGAGTCGCAGAGTATCTGTCTCTGTACATTGACAATCTGATGAAAAAGGCACTCAAGGGCAAATCTGATGAAGAGGTGGCAGCCATTCTGGACTCCACCGTGGCCTGTTTCAACTTCATCACAGACAAGGACCAGTTTGAGAGCTACTACAAGGCCCATCTGGGCAAACGATTGCTCAACTCCAAGTCGTTGTCTGATGATGCAGAGAGACAGCTCATCTCCCGGTTCAAAATGGCCGCGGGAGGAGCCTTCACTTCCAAGTTTGAGGGCATGTTCAAGGACATTGCGACTTCTGCGGATGAAATGGAGTTTTTCCGAAAAAGCCGAGCGTCAATCACAGCCGATTCGGAGCCTTCTTCGGCCAAAAAGGTCGAGCTCACCGTGGCTCTTCTTTCGGGAACCTACTGGTCCACCTCCATTGCTCAGGGCGCTAACTACACGCTGATTCATTGTAATGAGGCTGAGGACGCCCGAAAGCAGTTTGAACAGTACTACAGCAAGGCTCATAGTGGCCGAAAGCTGGACTGGGTGCCCAATCTTGGAAACGCCGACATTCGAATCAAGTTCAAGAAGAAGTTCCATGACGTCAATGTCCCCACTCCTATCATGCCTATTCTCATGCTGTTCCAGGATGTGGGCGACAAGAGCATTTCTTTCCATCGAATCCAGATGGATACGGGTATCCCCGTGACAGAGCTCAAGCGACATCTTCAGTCCGTGTCTGTGGCCACCAAGACGCGAATTCTCAAAAAGGTGCCCTTCTCCAAGGACGTGAACGAGACAGACGAGTTTTTCTTCAACGACAACTTTGAGGCGCCCATGACCAAGATCCGAGTACTGGCCATCAACGCCACACGAGCCGAAACAGACGTGGAACGAGAATCAACAATTGTCCAGATCGACAAGGCCCGACAGAGCGAGATTGACGCGGCCATTGTGCGAGTCATGAAGTCGCGAAAGACCCTCAACCACAACAACCTGGTGGGCGAGGTGACCAAGCAGCTGGTCTCGCGGTTCAAGCCTCCCATTCCCACCATCAAGCATTGTATCGAGTCTCTGTTGGAACGAGAGTATCTTCGACGAGACGACAACGACACCTCTTTGTTCCATTATGAGGCGTAAGGTGGAAGTGAGGACTTGGTGTGTGTCGTTGATGAGTGCCTAATCGTGTGCTCCCGTATTTATTGCTTTATTCTATAGTCAATGTGATGCTACAGGTAGGTGGTGGTGTTGTACGAGTGAGGTGAATCTGTGAGCCTGATAATGACAATGATGGTATGAGTATGTACTGGAATAACCGCCAGAAGTGTAGCTTTCTAATGATACCATTTTCGAACGTGTGGGAGATCTTGATCAGGAGTTACGTCACATTTTGTGGTGACCCTTTTACAAGTAGGGCAACCTTTTCAGCTGCGCATATGTTGAAGGAGGTGTTCTTTGAAAATGGTGTTTGAGAGTTCTGATCTGGCTTAAAGCTGTACAGAATATATAACTGGGCCGCTCATGTCATGTGACAAATTTCAGCTACACGCGACCAATATTGAAGGAGTTGAGGTCTCTGGATGTGAGGTGCAGGATTTGGCGATAATTGTCTAAAACAGTGATTGGGAGTATCGTCTCTAAATTCTGGGCGTAGAAATTTTCAGCGTAGAAAGGTGTCTCTCTATCTCGACATATTTGTACTGGTGAAGGTAGATATTATTGTACCATTTTACTCCCCTTGCTCCGCTGATTTGAACTGTATAATAATATTGACTCATGTTAGTACAAACTTGTTGAGATAGACACGGCTTCAGTGTAGCTTGACTCTACTGTGCATTCAGTTGTCTATCCTAGCATTAAGAGACCTCCAGGGCCAGAATTTACCATAGTAACACATGGTAAAACTATACCATTCAACGCAGCATCTCTTTCTGATTCGAATGGTATCATAATATCCATCTCTCTCAGTACAAATACGTAGAGATAAACACTCCTTTTCTCTGCAGAACTCCACAGTCAATAGGATTGCTTGACTGTACAGTAATGGGTCTACAACAACAAGGAGAGCATCAGAGAGAATCAAAAGTGTACCATTGAATTTGTCTCTGTTAGGAGAGTATTTCTAAGCTCTTCTTTTTGCGCCAGCTGCAAAATTGACCGTTCTGGGTACACGTCCTTAACCTATAAGAACGTGGACATGAACTGCTAAGGACCAACTAAAGAGCTACCAAGGAATGTGCCATTCTTGATAAAAGCAGAAACCGCCTCTTTCACTCACAATTGACAGCATCACAACTACTAGTATACAGCCTACAGTTGGCCCTACTACAGTACACACATACTCCTCAACAATATATTGAAGACTTTAGATCCTGGGTTAGTTGGCATATGCCTGATGTTTAAATCGTCGTTCTACGATGTTTTTGCTGCTTGTTGAAGGCCGTTTCTCGTCGCTTGTCCTGCAGAAACTGGCTACGTTCTTCTCGCCAGCACCGGTCCAGACCCCAAAAGGCGTATTGGCGTCTGAGCAGCCGGTGCCAGCCCGGATGACCCTGCTATTTCTGGCCGGTTCTGTTGGCGTAAAAGTCACGTGTCCTACTCCCCGGGGCGGGCTGTTTCCAGAACCGGTTCCGGAACCGCACCTTGTCCTGGAAACTCGGTTCTCGCTCTTGCATGATGGAGGGAAAGAACATATTGTTGGTCTGGGGTTGGTTCGAACAGCCCAACAAGACTTGGCGGATCTCGTCGTGAGAAGGTGGCGAGAAGTCTGCAACGGCTGAGTCGGAGCCACGTCGGGGAGGCGTTTGGCACGGGGTATCGTGGGCCGAAGATCGATACTCTTTCCATTCGGGAATTCGTAGACTTCGGTCAAAGTGGATCTTGTCTCTTCTGCTATTTAGGACTGTGTTAGTGGGGGTAACGGGGGGAACACAGGATCCATGTCGTTAGACTGCTGTCGTTGCTTGTACCCTCCAACACTCACTATCTTCACTCAACCGCCTCCGTCGCTGAATCTGCTTCTCTTGAGCCACCTCGTTGGCGATACTTCGAGGCACTCTAGGAAGACAGTGTGGATCGCGCAAAAAACGGTACTTGGCGCCCGCGGGGATGGCTATTGAGATTTCCATGGCTGGGGAATGTAACGAGGGTGTTTGTGTAGTTGGTAAGAGACGTCGTACTCGTAGGTCACTGTCCAAGGACGATTATGTGAGTTTATGTAGCGTAAGCCTTATCATAGTTGGTTTGCATGTGCTTGAGCTGTGGGGCAGAAGAGGGAGTGGAAGGTGGCAACAACAGGTATATATAGACAGAGGGAGTTACATGGGGGTTGTTGTGGGTCAAAATTAACTGCCACGTTAAATGGTACAAGTCCGACCCACATATTCCTATTTACACCGACTAATCATCACAATTTCACAGCACGTTGAAGGAACTAATTTCGCACTAACTTTGATATTTTCTGCATGTGACCAAGTGCCTCATGGAGATGTTGAGGAGGGTCAAAGAGGGTCAAGTGTTGGCAGAGAAGGGCCGAAAGACAAACTGGAGGATGCCTAGACTTTCATATTACATCAGGTCCCTTTTAAATCAACTTTCCCTGCTCTCTGACTCTTATATCAACACTTTTCGTCACCTCCTAAAAACCACCTCAACTTGCCTTTATTCGTTCCAAGTAAGGCGCCTCTCAAACGTCAAGTAACACACACGTATCTAAGTAAGTCCAAGTACACGGGAAAGACCCCACAAAGGCACTGTGCAGATTTGACGCATTCCACATGCACCCCAATTCACCACAGTCTATATATACTCCCGTGGCTCCCCAGCTATAGCTCCTCTAACACCCTTGGCACCCTCTATAACACTCTCTCCTATCCTTTCCTTCACTTGCCACACTCTTCCCACTCTTGGTCATATTCCACACCTCTTCTTTGCGCTTCTCTCCCAACGAAAGTCTATTGCCGAATCCAGATGCACGCAACCCAACTAACTCGGGAACCTTGTTTGCTTTGACGTCACGTGATCCCAGGGAGGGAATATCGAGCGACGACAGGAGATATATTAATAGATCAGGCCGAGTGTCTGTGCAAGCGTATAAGCGACAAAGTAATTTCCCTGCACCCCCAATATACTGCCGCTACCCTAACCCTTACACCACCCCCAGCCCTACCCCTAAACCCCTGACCTCATTTGCTGAGGCGGTGCATGTTTGATGGTTTGCCGTGATGAGGCGTACCATGGGCAAAGTGTGGTTAAAACACGCTAACCGGTAGTTACTACGCGTGGGTTAGGATATAGGGTAGGGTAAAATAGGGTAGGGGCGGCACGAGTAGAGATGTCATTGCCCTGGTTTAACCCCCTCCCTACAAATACGTCATCATTCACGCTGCCCTCATCTCACATTCCACACATGTTTGGATGCCTCGTCTCCCACCTGTTTTTGGTGGTTGCTCCAAACAACACGCAAATAAGCTTTTTTGACGAGGCGAGGTTTCCAGGAGACATGCCACCCCACGTTTGGCGTCGTGTAGTGGTTGTGGGAGGGACCACCTGTCTGTGTAACCGGGTTAGGGCTGTAATTGGGGGTCGGATTAGTGGGTATGTAAAAAGTCACGTGTCTATCGACTAAAACGAGCTAGTTTGATTGGTTCTAATTACAACCCTTCTCTAATAGAAACAAGACAACCTCCCGGCTCCCCCCCCCCCCCCTTCAAACCCTAACCTGTCTATTTTAAGAATTACCTCACAACAGTCGTTGTTTTGACAGCTTACAAAATCCCAACCTTGTGCATTCCAAAACCTCTCTTCTTCCTCCTAACACAACACCACCACACTCGTTATTTATTATGAAGTTCACATTTGCTGCCGTTACCGCCGCGCTGGCCTCGTCCGCCATGGCTCTGGGAGGCCTCGGAGTCGATCTCGGCGTCAAGCGAGAGTCTGACGGAGAGTGCAAGAACGCCGGCGACTACAAGGCCGATCTTGCCGCCCTTAAGGGTCTCACCGACACCATCCGAATCTACGCTGCTGGCGATTGCGACGCTCTGCGAGAGCTCGGTCCCGTGGCTGAGGCCGCCAACTTCAAGCTCATGATTGGCGTGTGGCCCAACGACGACAAGCACTTTGCCTCCGAGCAGTTTGCTCTCAAGAGCTACCTGCCCTGGCTGTCCAAGTCCACCGTGCCCTATATCACCGTGGGCTCCGAGGCCCTGTACCGAAAGGACATGACCCCCCAGCAGCTGGCCGACAAGATCAACGACATCAAGACCCAGCTCAAGGGCATCAAGGACAAGAACGGCCAGACCTTTGACGTCCCCGTCGGAACCGTCGACTCCTGGAACGTGATTGTCGATGGCTACTCCACCCCCGCCATCAAGGCCGCCGACGTGGTCTTCGCCAACGCCTTCTCTTACTGGCAGGGACAGACCATGCAGAACGCCTCTTACTCCTTCTTCGATGACATCATGCAGGCTCTGCAGACCATCCAGACCACCAAGGGTACCACCGACATTGACTTCTGGGTTGGAGAGACCGGATGGCCCACTGATGGAGGCGCTTTCGGCGACTCCCAGCCCGGCCTCAAGCAGGCTGCTCAGTTCTGGCAGGAGGGTATCTGTGCCATCCGAGCCTGGGGTATCAACACCCTGGTCTTTGAGGCTTTCGACGAGACCTGGAAGCCCGACACCAAGGGAGACAACGGCGAGGAGGTTTCCGGCGTTGAGAAGTACTGGGGCGTTTACGGCTCCGACCTCAAGCCCAAGTTCGACACCACTTGCAAGTTTGACTAAGTGTCATTTGAATAGATACCATACCATTTAACAAAATATAGCTTCTTAATTTGAGGAGACGAGAGGCACGAGTGCGCAGCACGAGTGACTCGAGTTTCGGGTATCGTAGAACGAGTGCGTAGCTCGAGACATGAGTGCGTAGCACGAGTGTCGAGTGGTGTTGTAGTTGTGACAATTGTACGTGGTACCAAGCAAGTTTCTGTTGCCGATATCGTAGCTGAAAGAGAATCCCAAGACGTGTTCCGCATTCGCAAGGATATAGAGTGTGACAAGAGCCATTCTGGTATCACTGGACCCAAACTGAATTCATGTAATTAGAAAGGGCGGTATCAAAATGATGGCTCATGAGTATGTGGTGTCGTGCATAGTCCTTTGTCTCTCAGTTGTTGATGGCTACACTACCAGGTAGGACGGCAGCTCTGATTGATAGTTGTTCGGACACGATGTTGGTTTTCAGACGGTCTCATTGTGAGCCATATGAGGTCATGGTGTTGATGTTATTGTAGAAGGCTGTGAGAGTGTAAAGTAAAGGGGATGTGTTGGGGGAGTCAGCATTATATGCACTGATACGGAGTTGTACTTTATGGCCATTCTCAGAATACTGCTCTTCATCTGTAAATCCTTCATTACAGTAACTACCTATAGTGACCGTCCTTGACTTCTACTTCCACTTGCTCCTACCATGTCCAGTCTATGATGTTCGTCTTTTGCTAAGCTGATGGTGTTCACAGATCTAAGACTGCCATGTCTACAGAATGAATCATGTGAGCGTGTGCACCCGTACGAATTTGCTCGTGAAGTGAACGTTTATAGATGAGGGTAACGTCATGCAAAGAAATTCACCAACGTCTCGTTTCCCGAGTCTGCCAGTGGGCAGTTGTAGCTACTTAAGCTGTGCAGTTCCTCTCTCCAGAGCCTCTCTGTCTGTAGAAGCACATCTATCAAAAGACTCAATAAGGTGCTCCAGATCAAAGGCTGGACGGGGATTGGGCGTACTACCGATTTTCTCGGGCTCTAAATTCCAGCCACATGACTTTGGCGACAACGCTGACAAAAGTGGATGTCTGTGGATCTTGACAAGAGAGCTGGTTCTGGAGATGAGAGCCAACCATTTGAATCTCTACAATGTCCAAGTACGTTGAAGAGGGTATTTCTGAGCTCTTCAAGTTCTTCAAAAAGTGTCTTCAAGGATAGAAATGAGGTACCAGACAGTTTGTTCATACAATTGATGAGATGGTGGTTCAGTTGGGGACGTTATAGTTACCTCATAGCTTGTGAAACAACAACGGTTGTACCGATTAATAAGGGGAAAGCTAGACTATTCTAATTGAAACCTCTTTAATCCACATAAGCTGCTATTTTAACGGCATCTCATCCATCGACCATTTTCAACCCACTATCTCAGCCCATCTCATCCCACCATCCCACTTTACACACACACTTCAACCTGCATGACCATGCATATGAAATCAAAACACTGATCCAAAGCTGAAACAGATCCCGTCAACTCCTCCTATAACCAGCCATGAAAATCAAAAAGGACGTCAAAGAGCTGTTTTCGAAAACACCAGCCGACATATGCGTGCCTGCAGACTACGATGGCTCGCTGCAGAACATTTCCATCGTCATTCTCGGCCCAGAAGCAACACCTTACTCTGGAGGAGCATGGCAGATGGTCATCAAGGTGCCCTCAGACTACCCTCAATCAGCTCCAAAGGCGTATTTCAAGACGCGAATCTTCCATCCAAACGTCCAACCATCGACTGGTGAGGTCTGTGTAGACACACTCAAACGAGATTGGACACCAACAACATCTCTATGTGATATCTTGGTCACCATCAGATGTCTCCTAGTACACCCCAATCCAGAGTCTGCGCTCAATGAAGAGGCCGGAAAGCTGCTTCTAGAGGATTACGCCGCCTTTTCAAGAACTGCTCGGCTCATGACCAACGTCCATGCACTTAACAGAAGCGACTACGTGAAAGAGGAAGAACAACAACGTCAAGCTGAACCACCTACTTCAGCCATGTCCAGCGCCAAAAGAACCCAACACTCCTCTTCGCCCGATGGAGACGTGTCCAAGGCTACGGACGACTCTCTTCCTGCATCTCAACTCGACATTCCTCTGGCTCCTAAACCGGCCAAGAAACCAAACGAAAAACTGGTCTCAAGCGTCTGTAACGTTTCTGGCGTCTATGACCGGCTGATCCACTCCTATTTATTCCCATCTAATGCTATCTGTGTAATATACATGTCTTAGGAGCCCGTAGACACTGTTTTTGTAAACACAGCTCAATGTTAGATGGCTGATCTGTGCCCAAATTTGATGACACAAGCTGTAAAATCACTCCAGACGTAGATAGAGCCCTCCAGCAACCCCCAACCACCCCCTCTATCCCCCACAATATCCAGAACAGCCGCAATTCGCAAATTTTCAAAAAATCACTATTCAGATCCAGCAGCCCAGATTTTCGCCTCTGGAACCGTCCGTCCCCTATAGCTCAGTTGGTAGAGCGTTCGGCTTTTAGTTACACTGGAAGCACAGCAACCGAAATGTCCAGGGTTCGAGCCCCTGTGGGGGAGCATTTCTTTACTTTTTGCCTCAGAGAATACACACTGTGCATATCTTGTGTGTGTGTGTCGTTGTATCACACACTTACATTTCTCAGCACTGCAGCCAACCAACCCTAGTTACCCGGCCGTAGTCTCAGAGCCTATATAAACATCGGCCCTCCCACCAAAAGTTTTTTGCACACCAGCAACGAAAGAGTGAGTGACAACAACCCGAATCATTATCAACCAACACACATTATAATGATGACAAACATAGGGACAACCTAATACCTTGAGGAAAAGAATATGGAATCTAGATAGTAAAAACCTGATTTTTCATATTGGACTTTCTTTCAAGTCTTCTTTGAATCCTACTAACCCGAGTTTTTGGCATCATGCCTTTATCAGATATAGACAATTCAAAACGTGAGTTCGACGACTTTTTTGACCATAGACCTGTACACTGTAGTTGACACGTATTGAGAATTGTGATTACCATGAGGATATTATGAGATCATTGTGAATAGGAGGAGATGAAGGAGGTTTTATGCGGTACAGTTACAACTCCATACTGTGGTGATCTGTCTTCCTCACTTTGTAAATTTTCCATCTTAAACACTCTCAACATCACCTACTTGCACATCCACAACACTCTACTACTTCTCGGTTTGTTCTATCATCATTAGTTTCATTGCAATATACATAAATAATCGTTAATCAGAACAGGTCTACTATCCGTAGTAGTTGCCCGCTTTTTGGCCCTAAGACTCTAGAAGTCCTCATCAAGAGAAAAGCCGTTGGAGTTGCTCTTCTCCTCCTGGTTGGAGTTGGCCATGACACCAGCCTTCTGGTAGTCGGAGACTCGCTTCTCGAAGAAGTTGGTCTTACCAGCCAGAGAAATGTTCTCCATGAAATCGAAGGGGTTGGTGGAGTTGTAGACCTTGGGGTTTCCGAGAGCAACAAGCAGACGGTCGGCCACAAACTCAATGTACTGGCACATGAGCTTGGCGTTCATGCCGAGCAGACCACAGGGCAGAGCGTCGGTGAGGAACTCCTGCTCAATGCCAACAGCCTCGACAATCACGTCCTCAACAATCTTCTTCGAGGGTCGGTTCTCGAGGTGAGAGAAGAGCAGACAGGCAAAGTCGGTGTGCAGACCCTCGTCTCGAGAAATGAGCTCGTTGGAGAAGGTGAGGCCGGGCATGAGACCTCGCTTCTTGAGCCAGAAGATGGAGGCAAAAGAGCCGGAGAAAAAGATACCCTCGACGGCAGCAAAGGCAATGAGACGCTCTCCAAAGGTGGACTCGTCGTCGGAGATCCACTTGAGAGCCCAGTCGGCCTTCTTCTTGATGCAGGGGATGGTCTCGATGGCGTTGAACAGATAGGTTCGCTCCTTGGGGTCCTTGATGTATGTGTCGATGAGCAGCGAGTACGTCTCCGAGTGGATGTTCTCCATCATGATCTGGAAGCCGTAGAAACACTTGGCCTCGGGAGCCTGGACTTCTCCGGAGAATCGCTCCACCAGGTTCTCGTTGACGATTCCGTCAGAGGCAGCAAAGAAGGCCAGAACGTGAGAGATGAAGAACCGCTCGTCGTTGTTGAGACGGTTCTCCCAGTCGCCCATATCCTTGCCGAGATCAATCTCCTCGGCGGTCCAGAAGGAAGCCTCGGCCTTCTTGTACATCTGCCAGATCTCATGGTACTGGATGGGGAAGAGCACAAACCGTCGGCCGTTCTCCTTGAGCAGAGGCTCGTTCTTCTCGGACTCTCGCAGACGTCGTCGAACAGTCTTGTGGTCGCCCTCGATGATGTTGGCCTTGACGTACTGCTTCTCCTTGTCCTCAACAGGAACCACAGCAGGAGAAGACTCGAGATCGTCCTCCTTGGAGTCGGCAACAGAGTCCTTAAACAGCTTCTTGTTGGGGGTCTTGAGCACGAGGTCGTTGAGGTCCTCGGCGACCTTCTTGGAGGGTGTCTGAGTGGCCATTGTATGAGATGTTGTGATGTGTGGAAGGGGGTGGTGAGGTAAGAGTGGTATGTACAAAATAAAAGGCAGGGCACACGCACAGGTATTTAAGGTGGCTAAATTGAAAACACGGTTGCGCGTGCTGGACCACGAAGTTCGGCCAGCCAGCAATATGCACGCACTTTTTTTGTTATGATGCAGCTCTCATGCACGCTACAACCAGCCAAATCCACCAATGCAGACACAACCTTAACGCGTCGTGATGGGGAGAAGGTGCCAGAGGAGGACGAAAGGAGCCAGAAAGATGGCTGTGGTCACGTGAGTAGGCCGGGAACCGTATCGTTGATTAGTAAGCAGTTCTTCCTCTGCTCCAAGCTGGTTTTCCCGTCAATTAACACCCTCCTCTTTTGCCACCCGCCCCCTACCTGTGCATGCACGCGGTGTGCCTTTCAAAACACACGACCATGCACGCAAATTGACTAATTAACGTGCATGATGTACAGTCGACCACAACAGAGGGGTTGAGGGTAGGGGGTGGTGTAATCGTGATGATAGATATGTCATTGGACTCCCCCGACGCTCCTGACCCCATTCCAACTCTCCACTTGTCTGTAGCTCCATTATTCGTCGACTTAGACACTCCTTCTCTGCCCCCTCTACGTGTTTATTGCGTCTAATTAATGTGCATGAAAAGAAGCCGGCACGCGTGTCGACCCCAGGCCAGAAGGAAGAGGGCAAAAGATACCGTACAAAGAGACAAAGAGACGATCAAGGCCCATCGAGCAACAAGCAGCAACGTTCCACAGGTGCTTTATCAGATGAATGTATGAGGCGGGGGGGTTGTGGCAGAACTCGTACTCCGGCTATTGATGTTCTCAAATGACCTCAATGGGCTGTATAATTAGGTGATACAGTGTCTGTCTGAGTTGTATTACCATTAGGAGTACGAGTACTACAGTAAACTCGTAGAGTCATCCGCACCCACCTGATGAGGCTCAAAAAGTGATCCACCCACCTCACACCACACTGTACACATTCCTGGCCAGAACTCTTTTCCAACTTGAATCTGACTAACAATGACGTTTACGGTCCGAACGTGCACTAACGCAACGCGAGTTTAACGTGTAGGAGGGGTGAGGGAAGGTGTACAAAATGGTTGGTGGTGGTGGAAGAAGTTATGATATGGTGGTATTGGTTTGGTCACGTGATTGTCATTGAAGCTGGCTTCTCGTAACCTGTTTCCCCCGTCTCTACCATACAAATACTCGTCGTTAAACACGTCTTCTCCACGCGTCGCACTTTAACCCAATGCGGCAAAGAGACTGCAACTCGGGCCACAGGACAATGGAGCAAGGCGATGAGCTGAGCGTGTGAGAGGGAGACAGTAAGAGGGCGCGTTTGTGGCTGGCTGTGGATTGGTGTAGTAGCGTACAGCTTCCTGAACATCTATTAATCATGTCTTGATCACTGGTTGCCCTGGTCAAATAATTGAGGCTGGTGTTAACTGGTATCGACTGTACAGTGTATGGTATTTTAACAGCTGTATCATATTCTGTGGCTCCACAATATCCGTCGTATTTTCTTCCTCCTTCATCTCGCTCCCTTTTCGGTCGGGTATATTATTTCACCCCTGTCTCACCTCCTTGCTCTAATAGACCTTCAGCAAAGTTATCAGATCCTAATCAACATTCTCCTGGACTTGGCATAGCTACAAACCTTTATCTGATCACTCCTTGTGGCTAGCTTTTGGCCTTGGCGTGGTTTTATCAGATTCTCGAGGGTGGAGGCACAGAATGAGGTGGGTGTCCGGAGTACGGCAGCTTTGTCTGGGTTTCTAGGGACTTGTCCGTTGGCTTCAGCGAGGTATAGGTGCAGGGCTGGAGAGGCTTGTGTAAAGAGGCTGGGGAAGGAATTGTCATAGTTTTGAAAATACAATAGATGTCTGGCTGTACTCATTCCGGCTTGTTATGGCTCTATCCTCTCCTCGTCTACTATCCAAGTCTACCAGGCAGTTACACCTGGTAAAGAGGTGCTCGAGCTGTATGGCTTTGTACTTGTATGATGGGTCTGGACCATGATGTCCCACTGCTCTGAACAGGTGAGGGGAGATGGTGTCGTCGAGTTCTATCTCTAACCGAATGAGATTGTCGCCCCTCTCAGTTACATCACGTGACTTTCGACCACCCCATACACATCCCTTATGAACGTTGAATGAGGATCGTATGGCATGATGCCCTAAGGAACACCAATTTAGAAGAACATTCCAGACCGATTTGACCAGATGGCGATTTAAGCCACACCTCCCGTATTTCACGCGAACATACCAAGCTATCACAACCAGGTTCACACTCATTTCCCGCACAGCACATGTTCTTCCACCTCGCCCGATCCTTCCATCTACTCAGCCCTCCCATCTGAACGCTAACAAAAGAGCCTATATTTCTAAGTAAATCCATTACACCTCAGACAGCTCCACGAAGAACCCCCTAAGGCAACCCCCGCATCACCCTAACTGTCGCCAAACACCCCCTCTCCCCTCCCCCCTCTTCAGTATCATCCTTTGACGGTGTTGCAGCTAATGGCGCAGATCATCTACAGCAACCTAAACTCTGGTTTGAAACATGTCCAAATTGGTGCGAAGGATTTGGGACGAGACGAGAATTCACACACTGAAATGTGTCAGATGTAAATTTCCATAAATAGATGATGCATTGAATAGGACGAGGAGAAGAGATAAATGCAAGCCGGAAGTTGCGTTCAATAGCCAGAGAAACGGTGAGCTGATTTCCTCATTTTCACCAACTTGCCCCTCCCCAACGCCAAGTTAGAGCCCCTTCTCCATCATTTCTCCTTTCTACCACGGATCGCGTTTATACACTTCACTTCAACTTCAACTTCAGACTCAGAATGTAGTGTAGCATAATTGGCCTCGACTGAGCCACCAGTTAGACTAAGACAGACTCTTAGACACATGCTATGGAGTCACGTGACCACTAACATTTAGTACTAGCTTACGTGTACATTTAATGAGGTGCGAACATAGCCGAAATCATTACTGTGGACCCCTCCGATTCTCCCCAAAGTCGACTTCTCGGCCAAGGTTTCGCTTTCATCTTGTTTCACTTTTTCCGGCTCGCAGCTGGAAGGTACAATATGTGAAAAACGCGTTTGCTGGCACCGCCTTCAGGGTTAGGTGGCCACACCCAGAGCCAAAACTAAAGCCAAAGAGTGTTGTAGCCCAAGA
The DNA here is from genome assembly GCA_900519055.1 of Yarrowia galli. NCBI lineage: Eukaryota > Fungi > Ascomycota > Dipodascomycetes > Dipodascales > Yarrowia > Yarrowia galli. The sequence continues at coordinate 1,190,592 of ULGS01000002.1, forward strand.
GTAAAAATAGCCCCGGAGGATTCTTAGACACAAAGTGTACCACCACCAGTATACACCAGACACGTCTCGTACCACGACAGCAAAAAAAAGCGGCTCGCAAGAAAAAAGAGCCCTCAAGCAACAAACACACAGCTACCGGTACGTCATAACGCGCACAGACACACTCGCTTAGCAACAGACAACGCACAGTGCCAAGCAGCAACAACCGCCATCACCAAACACCTCATTCACATTCGCAGCTCAGCAAAATGAAACTGTCGACAATCTCAGCATTGGTCACATCGTCGCTACTGGCAACAGTGGGATACGCACAGTCGCAGTCCAGCTCCGTAGACGACCTGGAGGGCACCTGGTCGTCCAAATCCGGCGCAGTCATCACAGGCCCCGACTTTTACGACCCCATAGACGAACTGCTGCTGGAACCCACTCTGCCAGGCATCTCGTACTCCTTCACCAAGGACGGATTCTTCGAGGAGGCCATCTACCAGATCTCGGCCAACCCCAGAGACCCCAAGTGCCCCACTGGCGTGCTCATCTTCCAGCATGGTACCTACAACATCAGCGACAACGGAACTCTGACTCTGGAGCCCTACAAGGTGGACGGACGACAGCTGCTGTCGGATCCCTGCAAACAGGAGGAGAACGCCGTGTACTCACGATACAACCAGACGGAAAAGTTCAAGCAGTTTGCCGTTTACGTCGACCCTTACCACGGCCGATACCGACTGGACCTGTTCCAGTTCAACGGAGCCCCCATGCCTCCCATGTACCTGGCCTACCGACCGGCCATGATGCTGCCCACAGAAACGCTCAACCCCACCCAGGAGGCGGCGTCGCAACCGGAAAACACTGGCAGCACACGAGCCAAGATCCGACGAAGCATTGACAACCGAAAGGTGACCGGCATCAAGAAGCACTCCGTGGTGGACTACAACTCGCTGTGGTGGTTTGGCGTCTCCATGATTGCCGCCGGAGGAGCAGGTTGGTATTTTTTGTAAGTATATAGATAGAGTAACATTGGATGGTTTGATGTGAGTGCCGTGGGAAACGCGGCAGGGGGGTCCGCGTGACCTGAGTGGACGAGGAGGGCCAGCGTAAACAAGCAGAGCGTAAAACACTTGTGGATGAGGTCGTAGAGGGGAAGGGTTGGTGGCTTGTACAGTAGCGGTCCAGACGGATGTCCGGAATGAGGTGTCTGAGCCCAGATCACGGAACGAACAGACCCTTGCACCACTCATCAGTTGACAGGCACAACTACCTCAAAGGTACCAGGTACAGGCACCGGTCTAGATCAAGTCCAGGTCACTTTCTCAACTCGGTCACCCACGGAGCCCAAGAATGTGCTGCAATGGCGCTATAAACATGGAGACATCTTTGTGGGCTGTTACCGCTCTTCCCCATAATGGCCCTCGGCTCGCTCAATCGGGTCATTGGTGAAATACTAAGCCCAGATTTTTTGTCAGAGGCTGATCACTTCTCGCATATTTGGCGGTCGCTCACTTTTGCAACCTCGGCAAATCTATCCTCCAGTGTCCACAAACGTGCCGTGCGGTCCAGTGACCCCAAACAATAACGCCTACGTCAGAAGTGGAATCCAGCCCAGGCCTGTGGACGAGTAATAGGCGAGCCTGGTTGTTATTATCGGGTGCCACTTCTCAAGTCGAACCGTTTGCATTGTCCCTGTTCAGCCCTGTACCTTGGTTTGTGCGAGGGGGGTCTCACCAGCAATGATTGGGACGTCCCCAAAGGCTTCCCGCTCTGAATGGGTCACTATCCGTGCGCTAATTTCTGATTGTAAAGTGGCAATACCCGCTACCGGTCTACTAGTCTCTACAAAACATACTGTGAGGCCCTGTGCTCACCCTCTAATGTCTTCGAGTCAGATGACGCTTCGAGTCAAACGATCCTGACTGCCCTCACGTAATTGACGAGTAGGCTGGGTCGTGCTAAACAACATCAGTACTACAATAAAACGCCGTGGTTACAAGCCCATTCTTTTCGTTTTCAAAGAACACCCTAGAGTCGTGGAAAGGCTGGCTATGGATCGCTGATGATAGGATGTTACATTACAAGAAGAATAAAGAACAACTGGAGTACTGTACCACGTGTGGGAGTTGATAGATGGATTCTAAAGTCCTTAGTTAGTCTGATAACGCCTTCTCTCTTTTGAAAAAGCCCCGTTTTGAAGCTGGCGGTTTACGCTAATTCTGTCTATCTATAGCACATCACCACTGCAGCTCTCATCCAGTGGCCCGATGGTTTAGTGGTATAATTCTCGCTTAGGGTGTTCCTGAGCAATTTGCGAGAGGTCCCGGGTTCAATTCCCGGTTGGGCCCTGTCTTTTTGCTGTTCTCAGCATCTCTTCATGTTCCTGACAGATTTTTTTTGCCGTCCTCACATCCCATCATGTTTCGGTTGTGGGTGGGTGCAGTTGCGCTGGAGCTATGATGGTGTTTAGTGACCACATAAGCTGCAGTCTAAAACCGACTTTGCCCAGCCTTAATTTACTTTTGAGAAGCCTTAGAGCTTCCCCTCTTTCGTGTTGCATTTGTGCCTGTTTTTGTAGTCTCATGATTGCTTCTCCATGTTATCAGAGGTATGAGCAGTTGTTAAGCTTACAGAGCTACAAGATTGTTTCTACCTTGGAGAGTCGTCAAGTGTACCAGAAAGAAGTAAAAGCCATCAAGAGGTGTCGGTTAGCCCCTTCCTGAAGTCCCTGTAACCCCGTTGGTACGCTCCCCCTTTTCTAGAACCCCTCTTACCGCCAACCTCCTAATGCACCTGTGAGAATGTAAGCGAGCAGAACACAACACTTTTGCGCAACAAAGGGACCCTCTGCAAGGGGAATCTAGACCCTGACAATGCATTTAGAACTATCAGCTCAACTAGCACTAGCGGCCGAAATAGCACTTCGCACTAGAATGAAGCTACGGGAGGGACGGGTATGTAGCGGGAGCGCTTCGCTACGGTACCATGCGGGGACAGACGGTCTACGGCAGCTTCAATGTCTTATCTAACACGAAATGGAGACACATCATCAGACCATCTCCTGTTCACTGTGCTATAGTAATAGGCCATAACCAATGCCTATTCCACCACACTCTGGAAACACGCTAGCCCGCTGCTTTCCAACACATCGTAGAAGCAATAGGATTTCATTTATCAAATTCCTGGTCGAGTAGCATCAACAATTGACCATGCATTTCTCTCTCCACCCTTTTGGGCGGTTAGGATCTGTGGGCTGATAACTTGTTTACCGCCAACAGACCCAACCAGCCCGTGCATAATCTACTGTAGGTACGATACTCCAACCTCTCAATGCACCAGTCATACCTCTCTTGTTAAATGTTCTGACATGACACAATTGCCCTTTTCGGGACAAACGAAGACAGCCTCTCAGAATAAGGCTCTACATCAATGAACACACAAGTCAATAATATCATAACAGATACACGCCAAGGGCGCGCCGTTGATGAAAAGACACCCTGAAACTACAAGTAGTGCCATTCAACCAACCAATGTCGAATGTTGCGGCGTACATTAGCCTTTTCGCTAAGGTAGGATACGACTGCAATCAGCAATCTAGAACCTCGTATTATGCCTTCCCCGGCATTGACTCTATCGGCTTATTGAAGTCAAAACTGCTACTCTGAAACACTCGTACACCTGGCAAACATCACCAGAAAAACTACACGGACTCTTGGAAATACAGAACAGTTGCATTGATGGTCCAAGCAGACTCCCTAACCACCCTTAGACACGACTTCACCATTTTGTTGGATAGCAAAACACCAAGGGTGCATAATATGGGCAACACTGGGCTAACCCCAGAGGACAGCCATCCACGGCACTTGGACCACCCCTTTCCAGAAAGAATTTGTCGGCTGAACTCACCCGTACATTCCGTGTGTGACTTAGTGGTACAACCTCTAGACCCCGTTGGATGGTCTCCGTTCATTTCAAGTTATATAAACCCCTCCACCCTCCCCTCCATCTCACACCCCACAGAACAACAACTTCAACATCCCACCAAAGTCTCTCGTTATGAAGTTCTCTCTTGCCACTATCGTCCTCGCCGCCGCCACCCTCGTCATGGGTGAGGTCACCAACAACGAAAAGATCTTGGACCAGCTGAAGACCACTTCGTTCGCTGACGCAGATTTCAAGGTCCTTCTCGATGGCCTCAACAAGGCTGTTGAGAAGATCGCCGAGGCCAACAAGATCACCCCCGTCCCTTCTCTCCTTCCCAGTGCCGCGAAGGACATCAACGAGGAGTTGCCCCTTCAGAGCAAGTCCCAGATCGTTGCTGACCTTGAGAAGCAGCAGGAGTTCGCCGAGACTCTCCCTGCCCCTCCTGCTCAGCCTGCTCAGCCTGGTTCCGACGACGTCACCCCCCCTCCTCCTCCTAATGGAGAGGGCGGAGAAGGAGGTGACCCTGCTACCCCCCCTGCTACCCCTGAGACCCAGGGTCCCCAGGGCTGGGAAACTGCTATTGACCCCGCCAAGCCCGAGTCTTTGGCTGCTGCCCTCAAGTTTGCGCTCGGTGATACCACCCCCACCGCCGAGGCCATCACCAAGGCTATGACCGATGTGATCCACATGTACGCCGCTCAGCTGGCTGCTGTTGCTCAGGAAGCCATTGACGGACCTGTCATTGTCAACTTCCAGGGCACTCCCGTTGTCCCTGATGCTCAGAAGATCGACACCATTCTGGAGAAGCTCAAGGAGCTCCAGGAGGAGCAGAACAACATGCAGAACCAGCTCAACAGCATCGGAGGCCAGGACCTCAAGGACGCTGCCACCGAGCAGAACGCTCGATTCGAGGAGCTCACCAAGCAGATCGACGAGCTCAAGGACCTGATCTCTGGAAAGAAGACCGATCCCGCCACTGATGATAACAAGGACGAGAAGGCTCCCGGTGGCGACGAGACCGACCCTGCTGCTCCCAAGGACGAGACCGACCCTGCTGCTCCCAAGGACGAGACCGACCCTGCTGCCCCCAAGGACGACAACGACAAGAAGACTCCTGGTGGCGATGACGACACCAAGACTCCTGCGGAGCAGGCCGATATCGACCAGGGTGCCTCTTCCATTGCCCAGGGTACCTACGAGCTGTGGCAGAAGCAGCAGGAGTTTGCCGACAAGGTTGCTAAGGCTGCTGGTGATCTCCACTCCGCTGAGCTGCAGTCTCTTGCTGCCAAGCTCCAGGCCCAGGCCGATGACCTCCACAAGCTGTGGCTGCTCCAGAACGGCCAGACCCCCGTTACTCCTGTCACCCCCGTTGTCCCTGCCGAGGATAAGGAGGAGCCTAAGGAGGACTCTAAGGAGGAGCCCAAGGAGGAGCCCAAGGAGGAGCCCAAGGAGGAGTCTAAGGATGATACCAAGGAGGAGCCCAAGGAGGACGAGAAGAAGGAGGACGAGAAGAAGGAGGATGCTAAGGAGGAGGAATCCAAGGATGACTCTAAGGACGCCGACGCCGAGGCTGACGCCGAGGCTGACTCTGAGGGCTCCAAGGGCGCCGACTCCAAGGACGCCACCAACTCCAATGTCAACACCAACAACAACTCCAACTCCAACACCAACACCAACACCAACAACAACTCCAACACCAACACCAACTCCAACACCAACAACATTTACCTGGTTGGCGGAGACGGCAAGATTGCTGTCGGAAACGGTACTGACGGCTCCTACATCACCGTCTACGTCCATGACGTCCCTGTTACCACTGTTGATGAGCATGGCGCTACCAAGACTGGCGTGTCTCAGGCCACCGTGACTGCCACCATCTGCCCCAAGTGTGTCAACAGCGGCAACAAGGTCAACGCTAACGGTGACATTGTGACTCTCTACGTCACCGATTGCCCCGTCACCTCTGTCGACGCCCAGGGTGTCACTCAGGTTGTTGCTTCTCAGTCCACTGTGACTTCCACCGTCTGCACCAAGTGCGCCACTCCTGCCGAGTCTCCCAAGGCTGCCCCTGCCCCTGCCGCTCCCAAGGCTGCCCCTGCTGCCGAGTCTCCTAAGGCCGCCCTGTTGCTGAGGCCCCAAGGCCGCCCTGCTGCTGAGGCCCCAAGGCTGCTCCTGCCGCTGAGGCCCCCAAGGCTGCTCCTGCCGCTGAGGCCCCCAAGGCCGCTCCCGCTGCCGAGGCTCCTAAGGCCGCTCCCGCCCCTGCCGAGGCTCCCAAGGCTGCCGCCGCTCCTGTTGCCCCCAAGGACGAGACCATCAAGCTCACCCAGACCCTCACCAACACCATTCTGGGCGCTTCTGCTGCCACTCCTGCTGCTCAGGCTCCTGTGGCCCAGGCTCCCGGCGCTGCTGCTGGTGTCCCCGCCCAGGCCAACAGTGCTTCCAAGATGGCCGCCGGTGCTCTTGTTGCCGCCCTCCCCATGGTTGCTGCCCTTCTGTAATCATTTTCTGATAGCTTTATAGCTCCCCTTAAGTAACTCTCAAAAGATATAATACTGTGACATGACGACTGTAGCAATAGCCATCTAGCATCAGTAGCCACAACACAACAGCCGTAGTCACAAAAACATCAACAGAAGAGCAAGCTGAAGTCACCAGGGAATCTCCTCAGATACTCACAAAGTAGCTGCAATCACAAACACGTGTCACTGTAACGGTATATCAGAACAGAAGGGTATCACACACGGTGTCACATCAAAGGTATCGAAAGGTATCGGAGGCTGTAATCCTGTACTTGTAGTTGAAACAGGTACGGGTAACTGAGAGTTGATAGCGACAAAAGAGAGCTCATTTGTGTCGTCGTAACACGTGGTATCGTTCCACCAGAGTGGCTCAAGAGAGTGTGTGTCGTTTTGTGTTGTAGTTTGAAATTAAGGTTGCATGAAGTTGTACAACCAACCTCCTCACCAAAACATCACGAACCGGAGCTACAAACTACCAAGGGCACACAACAGCTACTTAGTACATTGCTATATCAGTTCAGAACTCGCTAAATACTTACTAAAAAACGATCGAATCCGCCAAACACTCTACAGACCCCAATCCACACATCTATCAGTATTCATTCAGTATATTTAAAGAGTCTCCCATCCTCCAGGGTCATGGGAAGAGTCGAGCTGACGGGCAATGTAATTAGGGATGCCCGGCTGCAGCCACATTTCTCGCATGAACTTTTCGTATCTGCCCTCGTTGAGGAACTGGGGCCGTCCTCGCTTCATCACCTCATCTCGTTCTCCATGCAGATCAAAGTAGGGGGCGGGGTGGAACGAGCCCTGGTCCTTGGAAAGCAGCAAAATGGACGTCTTCTTGGGCAGCAAGAAAATGCACTTGTCACGGTGATGTTTTCTCATGTGCTTGTTGCACTCACCGCTCTTGTCTGTATCCCAAGGATCGTTATATTGGGTGTTGACAGACTCTCCACAGAATAGACACACGGCCGGATCAGTGGACATGCTCTTGCTCTGCTGCTTCACAGAAGGAGAAGCATGGTACCCGGGAGTGTACAGATCGTCCAGACGCTCAGGAAGATGCAAAAGTCGCTGGGGGGCGAAATAGAAGGGCACCATGGGCTTGGAAGCGGCATTGATGGTGTTAAAGGCACGAGCCTCAATGCTAAACTCCTCAGATGTTCCCAGAACGCCCTGCAGAATGTCATCCAGAGCGGGGATCTTGAGGAACCGGGTGAGCTTCTGGGCCTCATACCAGTCGTTCTCACAATCATCAACGTCATCGTCCTCAGAGATCTCGGGAGTCTCACCTGAACCATAGAGTCCATAGACAAGAAGACAAGCCTCGCGAAGACAGACCGTCGTGGCCTTGACAGCAAGAGTGTAGATTGTGGCTGCGACAGTTTCAGTGACCTCAGGAACACCCTCCTGATGCTGCAGAAGTCGCTCAGCAATAGCCTTGACCGCTGCAATTCCCTGCTCGTGGCCAAAGAACTTGGGCATGTGTTCAAACACAGGTCCTCGAGTCCATCCCAGTTCTCCCTTGGCCCAGGTCTTGATGAAATAGTCCAGGTTGAGAGCGAGCTTCTGCGACACAAAGTATCGCAGCATGTGGTTGAACTCCAAGCCCACGAATCGGTCGTAGCACAGGAACACCGCCAGTCGCTCAATCCCCGCAGACTGGTTGACGGTCATGAACTGTCGAGACAGGGTGTGGTTCTGGGCAGTTCGAATCTGCGTCAGAGCCACAAACACAATCTCGCACATGTTTCGCAGGGTGGCCACGTTGTTGGACGACAACTGCTCAAAGAAGAGCTTTGTAGGCTGAGTAGCCACTCCTCGAAGAGAAATCTCCAGCTGCTGAACCGTGTTGGACAGAATCTTGATGAGATCGGCGGGGTTCTCAATTCGAGTCATGATGGCAGCAAGGCCAGGCTCAAACCGGTTCTCCCACTGCACAATGAGCTGGTCCAGCCAAAAGTCCTCGTGATCCTCACCCTCGATGATGGTCTGAGTAGCGTCAGCAAGCTGGTTGCGCAAGACGACACTGGCTGAGAGAGGCTCGCGGACCTCGAATCGTCCATCAAGGTAGTCCAGGAACACCTTGTTCTCATCGGCAAGACTGCTGCTGCTGCTGCTGCCTTCGGCGTCGTCACTGGACACGTTCAGAACATTGTCCCAGTTTCGCTCGTTAGAGGAATGGAACACGGGAAGGAACACGTCGTTGAAAGACTTGCACAAAGGACACAGAAACTCGCCGGCCTCGGGGTTCTCGGCCTTGTTTCGAGTCACCTGAGTCTGCTTAAGAATGGTCTTTCGCAGCTCCAAGTAACACTCATGGTGCATACCGTGACCACAAGAAGTAGCCACGGTCCCATGGTTCTCATTGGGGAATCCGGGTCCGATTCTGTTTCGAGCCACACGGTCATCCTGCAGCTTCTGCCACTCAGGGTCGCATGAGAACTTGAGCTGCATCATCACATCAGACCGAGACTGATCCAGGTTACCGTTCCAGTTGAGACACTCCTCCACAAGATCCTCATGGTCGGCAGGGAAACGTCGGTAAACGTTGGAGGAGGTGAAAAGACCAGACACTCCAAAGACAGCACCGGGAGCATTGCTCTTGGCCTGCATACACAGAATGCAAACGTCATCGCCGGCTTCTCCACCCTCCATATCCTCATCTTCACCAGAGTTGTCAGCGTGGTTCTGCTCAAACGCCTGCTGCTGCTGCTTGAACTCCTCCATGATTCGAGCCTGTCGCTGCTTGGCCAGTTCTCGCTTGGAAGTGGTAGGTGAGACAGCTCCAGCAGATCCTGAGACAGCAACACTGGGAACAGAAGAAGCAAGCTTGTCGGAAAGCTCTCGAAGAGCAGGATCGTCACCGGCAAGCTTGTCTACAAGGTACCGGATCACAGCGCTGTTCTTGGGATGCTCCTGCTCGTACAACTTGCACAGAGGCTCCACAAGAATAGATCCCAGCTCATTAGCACCCAGTCTGTAGTCAGGAAGAGCTCCCGAAGCTGTGGTGGCAAACTCCTGGGGATCAATGTCAATCTCAGACTTGTCAGTTACAGCCACAAGAATGAGATGCAACAAAAGACCGGTAATGTCACCATCGGGCTGGCCAACCAGGAAATCGAGCACAGACTTGCAAAAGTAAGCAAACGGCCGAGTATGGAGAAAGGCTCCCAGGTTCTTGAATACTCCCTCAAGAGGAGGGTCCATGGGAGGCATAACCACAACCTCGGACTCACTGCAACCCTGTTCCTTGGCAAGACGAGCCTGCAGCACCCGCAAACAGTCGTTTCGCAGGTTGGACGAAAAGTGGGCAAAGTAAGGGTCCACCATGGCAAAGTACTCGTCCTTGAGCTTGTACTTTCGAGACTCGGAGTTACCTGTAGGCTGCTGAATGTCGGCAACCTCCAGAAGAACAGTCTCAAACAGTTCCTCGGATGTAAGGTCCTCAGAAATGTGTCTGCACATGTCTGTAAAGGAGTAGGGTCGGAAACAAAGAGCATGGACAATCTGCTTGAGAATATGAGCTCGCTTGGTCTCCTTCTCGTCGTAACCGTACAAACGAGTTCTCTCGAGCACAAGCACCAAAAGAGTATGCAGAAGCTCCTCGATCATGTACTTCTCCTTGTCTTCATAGACAGGATGCTTGGTGTCAGGAGTAGACAACTGAGAGAGACCGAAGCGGTTCACAATGGAGACAAAGACAAGAGCAGGATCATGGACGGCCAGAGCGGTCTGGACCATAAACAGGTCACGTGCAAAGGCAGTATCACGAAGACTCTGGTCTCGATAGTGGTTCAGCTGAGAAACCACATTGACACCGTTTCGAACCCACAGACCAACCTTGATCTGGGCCAAAAGTACCAGCACTCGAATGGGGTACTCAAACAACACAGAGAGAGCCAGAGATCGAGGATGAACGGCCTGCTCCATGGGATTGGGTCCCTCGGCAAGCTGCACATCTGTGAGAACCTCCCGAAGGCGTCGAGGGTTCATCACCTGACCACACTCAATCAGCCAAGAGCAAAAGGCATGAAGAGGATGGTAGAGAGACACATCCTGAGACGCCACGTCAAACTTGAGAGTCAGGTACTGCTCAGAGCCCCAGTTGACAGGCACAAACTCAGGGACATTGGCCTCGTTGCTCATACTTCGGTAGTTGAGTCGTCCAGAGCCCCATAGGGTAAGGGCATTGCTGACAATTCGAATGGCAGCCTCATTGTCCTCCAATCGACAGCTTCGAGATCCTCCAGCAATCATCTGACCGAGCTGAAGCAGACAAGCTGTGGGGTAGAAGAAATAGACCCATGTGTCGATTTCAAACTCGATATGAGTGCCAACCTGTCGCTTCATGGTCTGAGCACCCTGGAAAAGCAAGAAGAGGTCACAAACCTGTCGGATTCGATCAGGAGCACCACAGGTGTTTTCCTTTTCGGTGGTGCGGTTGAGGATGTAGTTCATATCGTGGAAGATGCGTCTGAAACGGGTATGTTGGGCTCTAAGGACCAACATTTCCACTTTATGGTATCCCACATTGACTGCATCAGCAGGACCAAAAGCTCCTCTCGTGAAGAAGAGGAACAGGGCACCCATGTAATCCGTCAAGTACTTGTACTTTGAGATTTGAGTGGCAATTGAAGGTGCAGTCAACAGCTGTGTAGAGAGATGTGTGATGACAGAAACTTCATGTTCTCGATCCAACAGAATGTGCATCTCCACAATCTGTCGGTAGATCTCGGCGTAGTAGATTCCGAGAATGGACTTGAAGCCAGGATGGGCCACCATGACGGAAATGTACAGGTTCTGCAGCACGTTTCGAATCGACTTCCAAAGCCGAATGTCAAAGAAGAGCAGGTAGCACACACGAGCCCGTTTGCTCATGGGACATCCCAGAAGCTCCAGAACCTCGGGAGCAGCCCAATCGGGGTTGGTTCTGCCTCGAACCCAGTAGTCGGGGTTACCAGTGGTTAGAGGAGTATCAGGATCCCGTCCAATACCGTTTCCGGCGTTTCCAATGGGGTTGGTTTCCTGTTCAGGCACCTCAAACTCGGCCATGTTCTCCTGGTAGTCCTCGTACTCGGGGATATCGCCCTCGGGAGTGAGAGCAGCCCGTTTCTCCATTCGGTCCTTGTAATGGGCAACATCAGCGTCCAGATTGAAGGGCACCTCGCCCAGAAACTTGGCAGAACCCACTCGCCAGGGTCGACAGAAGGCTTTACACACGATATCTCGAATAGCAAAGTAGTTGCCCTGAATAGGACACTTGGAGATATCGTCGAGCCAATGGATGATTGTGTCGCACATTTCTTCTCGGAACGAGTCTCTGGACGATCGTACCGACGTGGCCATTTCGTTCATACCGGCCGTACTCGTGGGGATGAGCATGGTATGAGCCATTTGTCGTTTGGCGTCCATGAGGTCTCCCAGTGACGAGGAAACTCGAACCGTGGCTCTTCCATGACTGTCAATGTGTTGCGACACCATTTTGCAGAAGCTGTCGTTTTTGCCGGTGGCCTTTTTGATGAGAATCTCGGCGTGCGTGAAACTGTACCGTTGGTCGTTCCACATGCTCAGAGTGAACCTGCTGTCGTCATGGTCATCTCGGGCTCCATAGACACTGGGAGAGAGCTGTGAGTTGACAAAGTTGGCCAGCACCTGTTCGGCCTCGGTGAACTTGTAGATGGCCACGTCCGAGTGACTGAGCACGTCAATGAGGTAGTCCATGGCTGTTTCCACAGTCTCCAGAAGAGCGTCATACAGATCCTGGGGCAAGTCCGAGGCCGTAAAGTTGTCAATCTCGTGGTACTTGCAGGAGAACTGTTTGACCCATGCTTCGGGGTCGCCACAATCGCAGACGCCGCCGTTGGAGGTGGGAGAAATGCTCACGGTCACCTGATGGTCCTGATGGTCTTCCGGATTGAAGCAATAGGAACACAGAACACAGGTCTCGTCCAATCCACAGGTCAGACATCGGTAGGTGGGCTCGCCCTTGGAAAAGCGTCTCACGCAGGGTCTGCCCGGGTGAGCTGGATCGTCGCGGTTGTCGGCCATAATGTACTCCTCCTCGTCTTCAGACTCACTTTCCTGGTCGTCCTTGGCCTCTGGGCGGTCCGGAAAGAACAGGTTAAAGTACTTGCCGTCGTCCGAGGCCGCCAGAAACAGCGCCCGTCGCAGATCGCTTCGCACCTTGTTGTCATACTTGTTTCCAAACTTGCGTGGACACTCCAGCAGGTATTTGCGGAGCACTGTGTTAGCATGGGAGAGTTGGAGGAAGATGTAGTCAAGGGTTGTGGTTCAGTACTCACTAGACACCATGTTGGAAGAGTTGGCAAATGGTGTTGTTTTTGTTTTTGTGTTGGTCTCTATCGAGTCAAGAGTTGTGTGGTCAAAAGAACAGTTGGATGATGCTGCATGATCTAGATTACAGTTCCTTGTCATAAGATGGAGATTGCCACTCTCTTGCACTGTATCTGGAAGGTGGCAAACAGGATGGGTTCGCGAGCAATCCGATGTGTGAGAACAGGGATATGAAGGTCAGATGAGTAGTGGGAATGTGGCTCGAAAATGGAGCAATTGAGCTGTTTTCCGTCACAGGTTATGAGTACGTTGGTTATAGTGGTTATAGGGGAAGTCTGGGCAGATTTGTGAGGATCACGTCTTAGAGTTAGAAGAGGGCTCAGGTGCTATTGAAAGTGGTCGAGAGTGCCATAAGTTACGTCTCTACGTCGTCTTTCGTCACCTATAATACCCTCTTTGTAAGCTCTGGATATTAGAGCTGTTATTACTCAAGATCATACTTGGGAGGCTGTGCTGGACGAAGAGATAGAGATGTCCTAAGTGCATTATCTCACTCCTGGTTAAATAAACGATGGTACCAACGAGTCTATTCGATTCATTTATCCCTCTAGGTAGCCTTTCAACTTCACTAGAAGCTCGCCATTGCGTTTTACATTGCTATTCATTACTCCCACTATTTTAATGGAACTACTTAAGAAAGAACCGCTTTACACCGCAACACGCTAAAAATCGCCACAGAAGAGCTGTAGAAAATATAATTACATCCACATGCTCCCTAGTTTCTCAAAATACCACCCATAAAATAATATCGTCAGAATTACCAACACTCAACAACCTCGAAGGGCATCCTTCGGTCAGCAGGAAAAACGGTTGCACTAGCTAAATAAGGTTCGACTACCGCTGTGGTCGTGGATGTTCCAGAGGTGGCAATAGCTGATGAAAAGGGCTGAAAATTTGGCTGGGGCCTACCTGTGCCCTCATAAGTCTTCTGCCAAATTTTGGTGCACTTCTGATCACCATGTGCCTCGTTCTACCCCCCTCCAATCTTAGCCCATCCCTGATCAGCCCTTTGCCACCTGCATGAGTCATAACCTAATCACTGGCTGGGAAAGGTAGAAGCCCTCACATACAGCCACAGACACTATGGGGCAAAAAAGTCAGGAGATGGAAAAAAAAGAAAGAACAAATAGCGGCACCTGGTTTCGATCCAGGGACATCAGGGTTATGAGCCCTGCGCGCTTCCGCTGCGCCATGCCGCTGAATTTGTACAAGATCACGAAAAGTGGGCTAGGGATGGCCAATTCTGCTTAGTCATAACTCGCCGAATATGGGTGAAATGGGATTAGAAATATATGTCAGTTCCACTTCATCACAGAAAGAGTCCTTCTATGCCCTTAAACAGCGTCTATACTCATTTCTGATCCTGTTCTGTTGTGTTGTAATTTTGACGAAACACCTTAGCTTAATACCAGGTACAAGTAACCCACAAGTACCTAGTTTGCTCACCTTCAAACCTCATAAATTCACTATACATTCAATCTTACTAACTGTCTGTCATTGACTGTCGTTGACTGTCGCTGACTGTCGCTGACTGTCGCTAACTGTCGTTCACGTCACTTTTTGTTCTCCTTCTTCTGACCCGTCGTCTCTCAAACTGTCTTGGCTAACACATCCAAAGCCAGACGGATCAAAGTTCGGTCATTCTCATCCTCCACATCGTCAATCACCTTCTCCACTCGCTTGGCATAATCCCCGGCAAAGCCGCAGTCCAGTTTGACCGTGGACAGAAAGTTGAGCCACGTGATGACCAGATGTGTGTTCTCCTGTTCCAATGCAGTGTTACAAAGACTCTTGATGGTGTCCACGTGCTCGGTGGTTGCAGGAATGGTGGTCTGGGACGCCTTCTGGTGCACGACTCCTTCTCTGGTGGGCACATCTGGGATTCTGAGCTTTGACAGCTGGTCAGAAATCTCATCAGGGATCATCAGACGCTTGAGAATACCAACCATGGCCACCTGGGCGTTTTCAAACGGACAGTCGGCGATAGTGTCTGCAATGAAGGCAAACGAGACAGACTCGTGTTGCAGATACAGTAGACGTCCACAAAGAGTGTAGGCAATGTTTCTGATTTCGGGAAGGGGAGAAGATGCCGAAATGAACACCAGAAACTGCAGGTACTTGACGTAGAGGGCTTCATCAAGCTGTCGCACCTCGGGACGCTCCATATCCTTGAGAGTCCACCATCCCCAAAACAGGAGCAAGTCTGTAATGGCAAAGGGCAGAGGCTCGTTAGAAGAAGATCTGTGAACGAGGTAAAGAGTCAGAGAAACCAGCTGGTCCAGAGTAATGTTGAGACTGTGGTCACGGGTCTCCATCATGTACTGGGTGGCCAGCATCAGCAGTCCTTCCTGAGAAAGAGGGATTTCAGATGCGTCATCGTACATGCTGTAATCGACAAAGGCGGTAGGAGAAGCGTCTGAAAGAGAGCTTTTGCTGAATCCTGCCAGAGTATCGTCCAATCCGTCTCGGGTGGCCTCCTGAACATCCTCCTGGATCTCCTGGATCAAAGGAAGGAAGTATTCGTTAGGATCGAGGTCCAGAGAAAGAGCCAGAGTACCCCATCGGTTGTAGATGGTGTAAACGGCCGATCCCTTGGTGTTGGGGTTATCGTACTTGGCTCTCTCTGCTCGGGGGAGCTCATGGATCGAGTGTTTGATCTCTCTGAAGAGATTGATACTCCATCTCACTGCTACTCGATGGAACCACGAGTAGAAGAAGTATGTGGACAGAGACTGCAGAATCTTTGCGCTCTTGATCTGTTCAATCTCCGTCATCTCCATGGGCTCATCTCCATCCATGCCCCAGTCTCGAATGAATACGTAAACTCTTCTAGCCAGAATGCCGACAATGAGTGGGAAGTGTCTGAACAGGGCTGCGTTACGGGCAGAGAACATGAGAATGGCCGAGGCTGCCGACGCCAGGAACCGTGAGGGGTACTGGGTCTTGATTCGCTTCATGCACGAGCTCATGAGCTCCTCCAGCACGTGGAACTTGCAGACTTCAAACTTGCGCAGCGATTCGGCCTGTTTGAACTTGAGTTTGTCGTTTTCGGGCGCCCGGTCACATGTGAGCGTACTGAGGGTCTCCACGGTCTTGAGGAACAGCTCCTTGGGGTTGCCGTACTCTGCTAGTGTCGAAAACAGCATGATCAGAGGGTAAAAAGTAGGATGGCCCTGGAGACCGTCGTTGAAGTCAAAGTTCTCCACATTGAAGTAGGGCAGCAGCAGGGCCGGCAGATCCCAGCCAATCTCCTCGCAGATCTTGGGGTTGGTTCGCAGCACCTCCAGCAGAGTCGTGAGGATCTTGACCCGGTCCACGTGTTTGTATCTGGCTGGATCCGAGCAGTGGATATCGATGACGGTGGCGTAGGAGATGTAATCGCCGGACTTTTCGGCGTCCTTGGCGGCGTCCTTGATGAATTGGCACACAATGTCGACGTCCAACTCGGTGTAGTCGTTGTTGTCGTTGTTGTCGTCTTCTTCTTCTTCGTTGTCGTCTTCTTCTCCTTCGTCGGCTTCACCGTTCTCAGCTTCTCCGTTTTCTCCGTTCTCAGCCTCGGCTTCTGCCCCCTCAGCTGACACTCCCTCATCATGCTCCTCCTTGCCCTTCAATTCCTCGCCTAGCTTTTCCAGGTCTTTCTTATGGTCGTCTGTTAGTTGCATAATTGTGATGATGTTCCGCTTGTATCGGGCTTGTACTTACGTACGCCCAAATAGCTCCATGCATTGTCTCCCAGTATAGAGTTCCGCGCCAAGGAGACCAATCTGGCTGGGGTGAGAGGGCAGTGTACAAGTAGGAGGTGTTAGACGTGAGTGAACGAGACAAGAAGGCACGTTCTACAGTCACGTGATCAATCAAACATGCTGTAAGGAAGCATATCTCTTTGTGTATTTGTAGCGTACTGTCCTTGTAGTTCTTCTCACCCTACACAAGCTCTCGACTGCGGAGATCTGGGGAGACCTGGGGAGACTATAACTGAGAGGTATAGATTATATACTGTAGCTATAGCTATAGCCCTGGTGATATACGAGGTGTTCATGTGAGTGAATCTAGAACCGATCAAATGTATGACCCGAATTGACTGCCATCGTGTACTTTGAGGATCTGCAACATAGTACCATTTCCAACCACATTGATCTGGTCCATACAGACTGTGTCTCCCCCTTCCACTACTTGTACAAGTAGTTTTAAAATGCCTTATATAACGGCCACCAAAACCTACGGAAAGAGCAATACAAACCTTGACCGGCTTTTGACTGTGCCGTATTCAGCGGACAGTTATCTTCTGCTATAGCCCCGCCGGAAAAGGCTGTATTTTTTGAATCACACAAACATGAAACATGATCGACAGGAGGAGGGGGTGGTGGGGGTGAAGCTGGGGCTTGAAGTGTATGTATAGGGAATGTGAACGAAAGACAGAGAGTGAGACTGAGCTGTTTTATATCACAACTGCTACATTTTGGCACTGTTCAAGGCCTTATTCGTGAGCACATATTTGTTAACTACACTCCCAACTGTTCTGTCAGTTTTCCAGTAGAAGTCAACTAAATGGGGTTCTTTGACATGCCCTCTATTTGCCGCAAAAGAGCAGTTATGAAGCTAAAAAATTGAAAATATGATTTTGAGCACCCCAGGTATACCTGTCTGCATTTTCAGCTCTCTCAGTACACACTATAACCCACAAGAACACTTCTGTCTCCAAGATCATTCTACTTTTACTCCCCAAATAAGGTTTCAATGACCACCTCTGACAGTCTTGAACGGGAGGTAATAACTCTATCAATTTTGGTCTGATTGGGTAATTCTTGGAACCACTAGATTCTCCACGTTCCAGGTTTCCCAGGAATACCCTCAAAATCACCACTACTCTCCCCTAACCCCATCTAACCCCTCCAACTCTCATCCACTGCCAAACTCTAAAATAAATATCTGCATGTCGGTTCCATGTCAAAATATTTCAATCTTCAAACCCATACAACATCTCTACCACCATGAAACGAGACTCCAGCCGAAATCTGGTGCGAAAGCGCGCCGACGACAGTGACTCGGACGACTACAACACATTTGCAGGCCAGGAGAGCGACTCTGGGCCCGAGGAAATGAGCTCGTTATCTTTTGGAGCCATTCGAAACGCTCAAAAGAATATCGACAAGGAACAGAATGATGACGACAGCGACAGCGACAGCGACTCTGGACCTGAGGAGAGCTCCGGAGGATACGAGAGAGGTTCTTCTTCTTACAAGGGCAAGGGCAACAACCAGGGCAACAAGGGCAAGGGTCAGGGCAAGGAAGAGGAGGGTCCTAAGAAGCGACTCAAGCATGCTCCTAGTGAAGCCTCCAGTAAACGAAGAGTGAGTGCGATTCGACCTATTCCTGGTCTGACCATGACCAAGTCCGGAGCTGACTCTGCGTCACGTGACTCCAGACTCTACAGAGATATCCGGTTTGATGCAACCTATGGAAAGGCCAATGAGGACCGGGTTCGAGAGGACTATGCATTTTTGGACGACTATCGACGTGAGGAGATTGCCGAGCTTCAGGCCAAGCTCAAGAAGACGGAGGAGTCGTACGTTCGATCTCAGATCCAGACACAGATCCAGTCGTTGCAATCCAAGCTCAAGACGTTGGAGAAACGAGACTTCCGAAAGAAGGTGCTCAATGATCATAGACAGCAGCAGAGAGAACAGGCCAAGGACGGCAAGAACCCTTACTACCTGAAGCGAAGCGACCAGAGAAAGCTGGTGCTGACGGAACAGTTCAAGACCATGAAGAAGAAGGATATCGATCGGGCCATCGAGCGACGACGAAAGAAGATTACTGGAAAGGAGAAGAAGGATATGTTCAGCGGTCGGGATTAGAAGAGGTGAACTGTTGGTATAGGTATAGCATAAGATATTTTATTTGTATAGTAGGATGGGGAGTGTTTGGTAATCATTAATGTAAAGTCAGCATTTGTTAACAAGCCAGATCAAGTTGTTGTGATCGAAGAGGTCTCAGACCGAAAAACCAAACTAGTCACGTGACACATCACCCCTTGCATGCTCACATGATCTTCTTTTCATCTCTCTACACAAAGACCGGAAAAAGATGCGCGCTTTACATGACAAAGATAGCCGAAAGTTACTCGACGCCCAAACCCCACTTTTTTGGCAACCTAAACGAGACATAAGGATGAGGATATGAAGGTGTTACTGGGGAGGTGGGGATTAACAAGATATACTGTCTTCTTCACCAGAGTCTGGGGAATCGATTGCAACCTTCAAAACCCCAATCTGACCACTTTTGACAGCCCTACACCGTATCTCCGATGAGCCTTGACATTTAAGGTGAAGATGCGTCTCTTAGTGCCTTGTCCATGTAAATGGGCCTGCACTAAGAGCTCCGTTTAGCAAGTCGATATATAGTCCGAAACAGACGCAACTTTACGACCCACGTTTCCCCGAATACATCTACGATTTCACAATGGACGCCTCTTCGGTTCTGCACGCCCAAAAACCGTTTTCCGAGACCCAGGTGGTCATCTGGGTGCTTCAGGTCATGACCTTTATGGCCGTGGTTGTCTGTGTCAGTTTGTGGATCGCTTTCCGACCAGCTGTTCTCGAACATACAAAGAGAAGACGAGATTGAGCGCGTGATGATGTCTCTTTCGGTACGCATTGGAGGATAAAAGGAGGATATGGTGATGGAGGTGAATGGAGGTGAATGGAGGTGAATGGAGGTGTGCAGGTGTGTGCAGCTTTATGTGCAGTTGACAGGTGACACATTTGTTGGTGTTGGTAATAATACTGCTTTGTTTGAGACAGTAACACCTCCTTAAGGACTTTAGCTATAGTAATTACAACTAATGAACTTGTGATATGAGAATTGTGGTGAGAACAGGATCGTAAGACAGCGATAGGGCCATTGGTCAAGAGTATGTATTAGATGTTGTGTTTACTTGAGTTTTGTTGGGAGGTAGGCGAGGTACTTAGCGTTTAGTTGGGGAGTACGCCAGATACTTAGCGTTTAGCTGAATGGAGTGGGCCAGATACTTAACGTTTAGTTGAAGAAGGTGGGCCAGATACTTAACGTTTAGTTGACGGGAGTGGGCCAGATACTTAACGTTTAGTTGAAGGAAGTGGGCCATAACACTATCAGACGATGATGCAATGACAGGGGGAGTGATCCGAATGGTGAAAGCCGTTGATTCACCGCCCTCCCAACCGTTCAATCCTTGCTTACTCATCCAGAGCCACAGTCAATCATGAAACTCCGGCAGGTAGGAGACAAGACATCACCAAAAGTACCGGCACTTGAGGGACGCAAAAAGAAGACAGCCGCCTGATGGACAGACAGCCAGCCTCCTGTAAGCCCGACGTGGGGCTTGAACCCACAGCCTTGAGATGACATTCGAGATAAGAGTCTCACGCTCTACCGATTGAGCTAGCCAGGCTTGTTGCTCCGGGCTGCCTAGGGGGTATTAGAGCGGAAAAAAAGCGGGAAAAAAGTGATCCGTATGCTCCAGCATCGATTCTTCACTTCTCGGGTGCTTCTGTCACTTCTCGGATACTCCTGTCACTTCTCTTCCTCTGTCACTTCTCTTCCTGTCACTTCTCTTCCTCTGTCACCTCCCATGATGATCCATACTCTTGAGACACAAGTTTGGAGCCATGAAGGTAATGTCTCTCATATCGAACTTGAATCCATGACGAGCTATCGCTGGCCAGTTCCGATACACTCCTAGACGAGCCTCTCTATCTGAGCAGCTGGATTCAATCCATTCTGACGATTTGAGTAGTTCTCTGATCTTCCCTGTGATGTCTTGTTGTTGTGGTTGTTGTTGTTGTTCCGACTCTTGTAACAGTCTCACGATGGAAATCAGAACTGCTCTCTTCCATCTGTAAAAGACTAGTTGTCCGTTTTTAATCCCAGGGAACAAGAACGAGTTCATCTTCAACCTGTCTCTGACAATATACGAGGTGTCTGTTTTGAGATCTCCTACCAGTCTTCCTTCAGTTCCTGTCAAAGTAATGTACCGACCTTCTCTCACCAACAAGCTGTCACACTTGGGATTAGGTAAGTATCCTGGAACTGTACAGATGACGGCTTTATCTCTGTTAAACCACGTTCTTACCCGTGTTCTTGAAACAGAACCAAGTCCTCCTCCTCCTTCTTCAGTGTTGTAAGAACATGCAAAGGGAGTATAATTATCGTCATCTCCAAAACCACAGTCGATCCAAAGAGGTACCAAACGGCCCTTACAGTAAACGTACGCAAGTCCATGGTAAAAGGTGACGTCAAAGTCCCGGTTAGAAACCATTCTCGTCACTTCTTCAAGCCAGTTTTCACGTAGTAGTTCACTCCATTGGATTGGTCGAGCTGGAAGAACTGTGACCAGAGTGACTTTGGAGACAGCAGCAGCAGTGTCGATGAGATAGATCCACGTCCTTTCCTCACGATGTAGAGTCTCTGAATAGTTGTCCGACTTGACATGTATACCCACCAGAGCCTTGGTAGACTTGTTGGGCAAGAGATGAACAAAGGGGACACAGAATTGTTCGAATGAAGGTAGGGGGATTGAAACAGTATCATGGACAAGATAATCGTTAGGGAGAACTCCTGCAAAACTTCTCACGTGAGCCACAACACTGTTAGATGTGATAACTGTGCATTCCTCCGCTTCTCCGTTGATGGTGATGGTCTTTGTTTCATCTTCCATGGGTGGGTTCAAGTCTTCGTAATGTACTCTCAGAGACTTCAAACTGAGCTTTACCCCCTCAAAATAAACATCTTCTCCTTTGAGTGAAAACCCCAAGTCATTCCCAATCTTTGAGCTCCTGAAAACAGGCTGGATCGACTCTGGAAGAGCCCCTTGAGCATTCACTGGGTCAACAAACACTTCTTTCGGTTTACACAACGGAAAAAGAGTGTTTAAATCAGACCCTGAAATCCAGCTCGACCCTTGAACCTGAGTAGCCCGGTTTCTAGCCCTTACAACTCTAGCACAAGCCAGCCAGGTTTTGAATGCTTCCTCCGACCCGTCTAATTCCATCCAAGGAACTCGTTCAAGTACCCTTTCACGCACTAAAGTGGTATCCAAAGATCTCAGAAGAGCATTGATGCTCGATAGAGACTCGCCAAACGCCAGACATGATTCCAAATCGCAATCCTGTAGTATTTGTAATCCTATCTCATTAGGCAGCACTGTGTTAGAGAGAGGGGGTGGTGTAGTATTCAGACCTGTTGTCATAGCAACAGCAAGTGTGCTATCTGATTAGTCAGCTATCACGTGACACAAGCGAAAGATCTTCAAAAGAACCTGAAGCTCAATTCCGCCCAGTCCCGCTTAATCCACCCCTAGCACACTACTCACTGTTATCTCTGTCTGTGTCAACAGTTCAAGACAAGGTTCAAATCGCGCGCTAAAGAGTGCATGACGTAAGCACATGAAGAAGCAGGAGGTGAAAAAAGAGCAGACACAAAAAGAGCGTGTGCTCTATTCTAGAGCAGGTAAAAAAGACATGGTCCCTAGCAGGATCGAACTGCTGATCTTCGCGTTGCAAAGTTGCTATTTCTTATTAGCACGACGCCTTAACCAACTGGGCCAAGGGACCGGGAATTTGGCTAAAAAATTGCCCTGTTCAATTTGAGCGTGGAAACTGCGAAATACTGGCGCAAATTTTGCTCTAAAGTGGGTAATTTTGGTACCGTTCGAATCCTCGACTCTTGCTGAGTCTCTCTATGTCTTTAGTTTTTCGTTTCCTGCACCCAAACCTCCAGAATCAGCCTATACATATTTCCTCCATCTTTTTCCCATAAGCTTTCATATGATAGCTCGGCTAAATGGGCTCAGTTGAGACCGTGTCAAAAGTGGTGCTAGGGGCGTGGATCTGGTTGTCTTATGTGACTAATCGTTTCGAGGTCACGTGAATTCACCTCTCCACTTTGTCTCGTCACGTGACAGAGACTCAATCCCCATGTATCACCCCTCTCTCACACGTGACATGACGATAGATAAGATGCATGAAAAAGTCAATCTGCCCCGAGTCAGATCAGAGTCATGGTTAAAAGGTACAGTATATATAAAGATTGACGCGGCTAGGAAGATTTGGCCAAAGACTGACTTCACCATGACCGCCTCTCAAGAACCCGGAATCTCGCCAACAATCAAATACGGACCCTCCAAGGCCGATATCATCACAGTGGCTGGAGGATGTTTCTGGGGCATTGAACACATGTACCGCAAACATTATACGGATAAGGGGCTTGTGGATTGCAAGGTGGGATACTCTGGAGGATCCATTGACAACCCAGACTACAAGAGTGTTTGTGCTGGATCAACTGGTCACTTTGAATCGCTTCAAGTGACCTTTGATTCGTCTCAGGTGTCTTACGAGGAATTGGCGGACTTCTTTTTCAAGATCCATGATCCCACTCAGACTGATGGTCAGGGACCCAAGAACATTGGTACCCAGTACTTGTCGGGTCTGTTCAGTCACAATGAGGACCAGCAATCACGTGCTTTGGCTGTGAAGAAGAAACTGGAAGACCAATGGTTTGCTAAACCCATTGCAACAGTTGTCCAGCCCATTGAGAACTTTTGGGACGCCGAAGACTACCACCAGAACTACTTTGTTAGTAACGAGGGTTACCATTGTCCTACTCATTTTCTTAGAACTGAGCCTGAAAAATAGCGCCACGTAATTAATACTAACCGATTGTACTATGATCCTGTACTGTAGAGAACAATGTACTCATCACAAATCTCCATACTCGTGCTCCACCTCCTCCTCCAACTCCAATTGCCTCCCTAGTACCTTTTCCATATACTCCCGAGTGTACAACTGCCATTGGACCTGTCCTCCATCAACTCCAACCAACTGTAACGTCTTCCTGTTATCAACGTATTGCCGTCGCATGTACTTCATATGCTTGAAATCCCACACTCCACAAATGGTTCTGTTGATGTTGTACTCAATAGCATACCGAGGGTTCTCAGCCACCTGAACTAGCTTGTAGAGATTACCGGAGAACCCAGATCTGCTATGAGTGAACGTAACTCGTTTTCCTCCTCTCAATTCTTTGTTCAGAAGATCAACATGAAACACCTCAACTGTAGTTCCACTGAAATGCATCAAAAGGCCATTGTAACAGAGTAAAAAGGGATACTCTCGTGTAGTTTGTGGCTGGAAGACAACGGGAACGAAGGTGTCGTCTTGTAGGAGATACGTCCAGTTGCTGACAGACTTGAGAAACACATGACCAGCACTAACAAACACTCTATCCAGTTGATTAATATGTTCACCGACATAATCAGGTTCCAGACCTTCAGAAGAGCGATACTTGACCATGAGCTTCTGATAAGTGAACCCCCAGCCAGTGAGAACAGCCAGAACCTGTGGAGATTCTACTGCTGTCATATGAGCATGAATGTTGGCTGAAATGTTCATGGAAATGCCGTGGAAACCGGTATACACCCCGTTTTCGAACCTGGGGCCGTTGCCAGTTGTTGTAGGTTCGATGATTTGGCCAGTAGCAATGTCTACCGTCGTTTGTAGATCATCAAAAGTGATTGTGGATCCCTCCAAGGTGATACTTTGACCCAGAGAGAGAATGGAGTCAGTACAAGTATCAGATAATGAGACAAACTCAGAAGATATCAGCTTGTCAGTGTTGATCACGTGATCTCTGGTTTCTGCCACTTCAGGACATACCCTTCCTTCATCTCCTCTAGAAATGTACGTCAAAGCACACTCTTTCCAGGTGGTATATGGAGAGTTGCTGAGACTGTAAAACGGGCAGTGTTTAACGAGAGTGGTTCTGTACAAGTCATCGGATATCAGTCCATTGATCTCTCTGTTCACGTGACTCAGATTGTAGAGATCTTTGATGTTGAGATGCAGACATATTTCCGTAAAGAGTTCTGGAGGGAGCATGGAGGGGGTGTGAGAGGCGAGTTCAACAGCAATCAACAAGGGTGATGGTGCATTGACTCTTGTTTGGTATCGTTTGAGACGTGGTATGGACTTGTTGAGTTGTGGTGAGTTGCTGTACAAGTAGACATGATTGGGCTAACTTATGCACGGGCAAAACGGCTCTGATTCAGTTTAACACAAACATACCTTTATCTGGAACAGGGTTGTGATTGGCTGGAGGGGGGAAGGGGAGGAACGAGTGTAAAAGGAGGTGGAGTGATTTGATTGCAATGGTTGGACATTCGTGTGAAAGCTACGTGCTGGCTGATGTATGTGTCAGCTTCTTGACGCGCTAGGACCGGTATTCGTGCGGTTGAACCGACTTTAGTCCCGTGATGTCTGGAGTGTGATTAGAGGGTGGTGGAGAAGGAGTTCGGGAGTCCAAAGCCCTGGAGAACGGTTCAGAAGCTCGCCTTGGCTCGACTGACCTTGATTGTCCACTTTCTGAAGAAGCTGTGATCTGGGGCCGTTCCGATATCTCAATATCAGGCACCTATTCTGCATCTATAACAGCCATGTCTGTTTAGGATAGTGTATCTAGAATCAGGAGCACCTAGTCGATCCGGGAAAAACCACCACCTGAAAATGGAAACAGCGTCCAATACCACAATCCAGCCTCCACACCAATTCTCCCCATTTATTGCAATTGTTCTCGATCATCTCATCCAGTCGAATCATCACCCCTGTTTCAGTCAACAGGTAAGGGTTATAGTCCCAATGAGGATAAGCTTCGGGAAATCGCAATTTGTCTGTTTTGACAATCGGGGGTCATCCAAAGCAGGACATGTGTACAATACGATACAAATGTGACAAAGAGAAGAGAGAAGTGGGAAACTGATACACTAGTCACAGGCACGCTACAGACAAAACTCCAGCTCGTCAATTCCAGTATTTGTGTACTTGAGACACATCTTCCAAACGTAACTAAAGTCCCAGTATAAATAAAGTTCACCAGCTAGACTCAACAAATAGCACCTCTTTTCAACACTCTCCTTCTCTTACCGCTCATACACACGCATTAAATAAACAATACATTTTCATACATACCCTTGAGCAGGGAACTGTCATACTTCACTGTCCTCCGGCCCACCTACTGCTCATCATCGTAGACAGCATCTCCAAACTCCCAGATTCCAACTCGATCGTTCTTGGCAGCCTTCTCCAGCTCCTTGAGCTTGGCCAGAGTAGAGGTCCAGGTAGGGTTGAGCTCGGCCTGGGTCAGCTTAGGCTTGATGAAAGCATAGGCGTCCTCAACCACAAAGGAGTTGACAGAGTCCTCGGGACCCTTGGAGTCAATGGTAAACAGAACAACATTGCCGGGGGAGACAACAGCAGCAACCAGCTGAGAGCCCTCAATCTCCTTCTTGAGCAGATCGACGTAGTCCTCGAGGTAGCCGTTTCCGCCGGCAGGAGGAGCCTGAATGAAAGCCAGGTTGGTAGACTTGGCAGCTCCAGCAACCTTGGCAACACCAAACTGGGCCTGGAGAGGTCGCAGCTGAGCCTGAGACACAGTGACGGCCTTTCCGGAGTCAATGAGAAGAACAGTGAACTTGCCGGTAGCCTTGTCGACGTTGAGGATCTGGGCTCGCACAAAAGTGTTCTTGGGCGACTTGACGGCAACGTAGTCGTTTTTCTTGGGGTGGCCTGCAGCAAACGAGAACTGGGTGGTGTTGGCGGCAGCGAGGTTGAACGAGGTCATATCCTGCTCCAGCTTTGTAAGGGTGGCTCCAACGCCGCCGGAAATGAATGCAATGGATCCGTCGGGGTTGATGTTGGTGATGGTGACGTCAATGTAGTCGGGAACGGCGGGAGCAGCGGGCTCATTGACGTTCAGAGCACCGGTGGCAGTAGTGAGACTGTCCACGTCCTCGGACTCCTCCTTAAAGTCCTTCCAGATACCCTTTCGGGCCTTTTTGGCGTCCTGCTCAGCGTCCTCAAGCTCATGAGCAAAAGACTCGGCGGCCTGAATGAAAGAAGAGGCGAATCCAGCCTCCAGAAGCTCGACAGAAAAGGGCTTGGACTCGTTGGGCAGGTACAGATGACCAATGAAGTTACCCAGACGGTCAGTGCCCTGAACAGTGAACTCAACGTCTCTCTGCTGGAACTTTTTGGCAGCCAAATCACGTGCGTCTTCTCCAAAGGGCTCGGAGGTCTTGGGAGAGTTGATTCCAGCCAGAACCAGAGTCAGATTGATGTTCTCTCGGTCACTGATGATTCTGAATCGAGAAGCAGAAGACACAAAGTCGACCACACCGGAGATTCGGCCTCGTCGCTGAAGAGTGGACAGATGAGACTTGGCCTTGGTCAGGTTTTCAGAGGCATTGACAGTTCGGTCGGGAGCGGGCTGCTTGGTGCCATGGAGACCCTTCTTGGCGGTCTGGGCCTCCTGTTCCTTCTCAACCAGAGTATCCCAATGAGGAGATCGATCAGAGACGTTCTTGCCGTGTCGAATGGCAGTAGCGTGACCGCTGGCGATAATCTCGGATCCAATGTTCTTTCCGTCGACAGTGATAGTAACCAGAGGTCGTTCCTCAAACTGGTCGGTCTTGGCTCGAATGGAGTCCACGGTCACCTGACAGGACTTTCCAATGTAGTTCTTTCGGACGTATTCCTTGGCAGCGGCGGCCCACAGGGGCATATCGTTCTTTCGGGGGGCTCGAACAGACGACAACTGAACAGTCACATCGTCGACATCCAGAGTATCTGCCGAGATGACCTTTGTGATAGTTCCAGAGATGGTCTTTCCAACACTCAGACCTCCAGCAGAAGTGGGGGCAGCAGCAGAAGCGGCAGGGAGACCCTTCCACAGGTTAAGGCCCTGTTGTCGTGCAGCGTTCTCCATCTGTCGCAGCTTTCCAGCTCTCTCGGCTCCAATATGGACGACATGGTGGTCATTGACGCTTGCCAGACCGCCATTCAGCAAATGCTCGGCGATATCTCCAGCGGGATGGACCACGGTCACCAGAGGGACCTCCTGGGCGTTGAAGGAGGCAAATGCCAGCTGTACGGTTCGCTGCAGCAGTCTGAGGGCCACAAAGTCACGTGCAGCGTCTCCAAATGGCTCGGCAGTGGTAGTTGTAGAGCCCGATCTGGGCGTAGAGATACCGGCAAGGTTGACGGGGATGTTGAGATGCACTCCGGGGGCCACAATGACCCGCACAATGGCTCTGTTTCCAGAAATCACCTTCTCCACAATGGCATTGTATGTTTTGGACACATCCTTACCATTCTCCAGAGGAGCGTTTCCAGCGTCCTCAAAGGCAGTCACAGTCTGGTAAACTGTAGGAGCCTTGACGTCTGCTGCCCAAACACCGGTCTGAGCAACCTCGGCCTCCTTCTGGGCTCCCTGGAGCTTTTCAACGTAGTCCTCCTGGTCCTCATCTAGTCGTTCCAGAGCTCCGTCTCTGATTTTGGCAAAGCCCTGTTTGAGCGTCCGTTCCACCAGTGAATCGAAAATAGGAGCAGACACATCGCCGTACTCCCGTCCATTGATGTTGTAGAGCACCTCGAATTTCACCTGCTTGCCCACCAGCAAAAGTCGCAGAGCTTCTCGAGCCTCGTATCCATAGGGATCATTAGAAGAGAGTCTGGGAGCCTGGATATGGGCGAGCGAAAGCTGTCGTTCGGCTCCAGAGGGAGACTGCAGAATGATGGTGTCTCCTGAGAGCACGGACTTGACTTTTCCGAGAGGCATTGTAGTGTTTTTGTGTCTGTGTAGTGTTTTTGTGTCTGTGTTTGATGGGTGTATAATCACGATCTATTTACAGTTCGTCACCCCGTCGACGTGTCACTGTTTAGAGTTGTGAGGGGGAGTGGAGGAAGGGGGTGTTTGAAGGGGTTACAATAGTTCAATTGAGAAGGGGGGTTGGTGGGAGACTTATAAGAGCGGGATATTGATGTATGTGAAAGAATAAGTCGAATCGGCTCACTAACGGCTGACTTTGAATGACTGTAACACCCTCTTTCCGGGAACCTTAAAACAAGCACATCATCACAGATCTAAGAGATAGTGGCTGGAGGGGAGGGGTGTGGTTATGTCAACATGTTTCTAAGGCAAGTGTGTCATATGAAGGTATGATTGTAGTTAGCTGCCTCTGCTGATCACGTGGGTACACTTTTCAACCCGATCCGAGCACTATTGCCCAAAATAACCACTTTCACCTACAGTCTTACGTCACACCGATACTAAGTCCGAGATGCTACGTGGTCTTAGAATTGGATTAGTGGGCGAAACTCGAAAATATTCGCGAGAAATCGAGAAAAATCGCAATCCCTGAAAGAGCCATATTACGATGATTAGCAGCGTCTCTAATACCACTATTAATTCTTCTGGCGTCGGCAAAATATTTCGCCATCGAGAAACCACATGCCAAAGCTGTTGCTCTCTACCCCAGAAACTGACCACTCACGGCTAAAAGGCCCCGGGTGAGAAAGTGTATGCACATCCGGGCTCGGTCGGGAGAGTTAGGGAGAGGTTTATGTGGCGGTTACAAGTGGGGAATTGCAAATCTCAACATATAGTTGTGATCAGATCGTTTCAGTGACTATAAAGCCGTTTTCTCCGAATCAATTGCGTTTCGGGAACAGCCCCAAAATACCTCTTGCGAAATCTCGATCCCCAATCGGCCACGAAATACAGTGCTCTGCAGAGTCTGGCGAAATTTGGGTTTCGGGCGTAAAGAGCAATTTGAAATGGCGCATTGGGGGTTTTGGGGTCATTGTGGGTGATGTAGAAGCTCAATGGAGAAGATTGAATATGTGTTAGATTCAGCGGAGTTCAGGGACCATTTCTGACACTTGAAAATCTGAAAAATGTGCCCACAACGTGGAGTTATAGACACTTGTTGAACCCCGAGATAGCTCCCAAGGTTGCAAAAGGTTCCTTGTTTACATGCATGCTGAGATATATGCAGTACCCGGAATTACGCTTGCAAAGTCCCAACTCGCCCGCTGATTGGCTGCGTTTGCTCCCAGCTCCATTTTGCTACAACCTTTTCATCTCGTGTCGCTTCCTCTCTTTTTCTCCTCGTTAGCCTCTAGCCAGAGAACACACTGTTACACACACAGAGAAGCTCCTCTTTTTAACAGGCACGATTGAACACAATGGTCCTTCCTAGATTGATCCCCCGACTTTCTCGTTCGGCCTTCAAGGTGGCTCAGGCCAACAACCGAGTCTTCAACGCCCCCTTCCGAGGTATGGCCTCTTCCGCCGGCGTCGGCTCTGGTAAGATCAGGTATGTTACACACACGGACAATGTGATGGGGCAATGGTGGATTGCACAATGCGAGCGATGGATTGGGCGTGCGACATTGATGTGGTGATGGGTGATCGATTGGAATGGTGTCGACGACACTGCCATTCTGTCGAGGCACAAGAATTGCGACGCTTGTGCTGCGGCAAT
Source organism: Yarrowia galli (assembly GCA_900519055.1). Classification (NCBI taxonomy): domain Eukaryota; kingdom Fungi; phylum Ascomycota; class Dipodascomycetes; order Dipodascales; genus Yarrowia; species Yarrowia galli. Next base: position 1,220,739 of record ULGS01000002.1, read on the forward strand.
GGCTCCAGCGAGCCTGGAAATACATTCAGCGAGGTCGATTACCCCCTACTGCGACGGCGGATTCGCTCTGCGGCGGAAGCTGCTGCTTTTACTGGCCACGTTGGGCTTGCTTTACCTCTTGCGTACAGCTGGCACTTTTTTCGCTCGGGGGCCAATAAGCTCTTGGGTTGGGAACAACGGACCAATGACAGCGCAGCACAGCTCACACCCAACCACACATGCACACGCACACAATGTGCACAAACATAACCACACAAACCAGTTACTAACCCCAGAACCGTTATTGGTGCCGTTGTCGTAAGTACAACCCTTTTGAGATGATGATGTTGACGATGATGCTGCTGTTTGGTGACGATGACGTGTCCGACTTCCACGTTTGTTTTTGAGGCCTGGATTTAACTGCGACATATTCTACACCGACACACACACCACACCACGACATGATTAGTGTGTTACGCCACTTTGACGACAGACAATGGATGATGACACGACACTCAGAACACAAACAGACACAGACACAACGCAACAAAGACTCAAGATACAACACAGACATGAAAGGGCGAGACACGGTGGGAGATGGACGAACGGATTACTTCAGCCAGACTGATGTCGATTGTCCAATCTCCCCACTGTGTCGCCTAATAGTCACTCAATTCCCCCACAATACTAACAACAGGATGTCCAGTTCGAGCAGGATAACCTCCCCGCCATTCTTAACGCTCTGACCATCGAGCGTGGTGAGGGTCAGGGTAAGCTCGTCCTCGAGGTTGCCCAGCATCTCGGTGAGAACACTGTCCGAACCATTGCTATGGACGGTACTGAGGGTCTTGTCCGAGGCACCGCTGTCGCTGACACTGGTGCTCCCATCACTATCCCCGTCGGCCGAGGTACCCTTGGTCGAATCATCAACGTCTGTGGTGAGCCCATTGACGAGCGAGGACCCATCGAGGCTACCAAGTTCCTCCCCATCCACGCTGACCCCCCTACCTTCGCCGAGCAGTCTACCACTGCTGAGGTTCTCGAGACCGGTATCAAGGTCGTCGATCTCCTCGCCCCTTACGCCCGAGGTGGTAAGATTGGTCTCTTCGGTGGTGCCGGTGTCGGTAAGACCGTTTTCATCCAGGAGCTGATTAACAACATTGCTAAGGCCCATGGTGGTTTCTCCGTTTTCTGCGGTGTCGGTGAGCGAACCCGAGAGGGTAACGATCTTTACCGAGAGATGAAGGAGACTGGTGTCATCAACCTCGAGGGTGAGTCTAAGGTCACCCTCGTCTTCGGTCAGATGAACGAGCCTCCCGGAGCCCGAGCCCGAGTCGCCCTTACTGGTCTGACCATTGCCGAGTACTTCCGAGACGAGGAGGGTCAGGATGTGTTGCTCTTCGTTGACAACATTTTCCGATTCACCCAGGCCGGTTCCGAGGTGTCCGCTCTGCTTGGTCGAATTCCCTCCGCTGTCGGTTACCAGCCCACTCTGGCCACCGATATGGGTGCCCTCCAGGAGCGAATTACCACCACCCAGAAGGGTTCCGTCACTTCCGTCCAGGCCGTCTACGTGCCCGCCGATGATTTGACCGATCCTGCTCCCGCCACTACCTTCGCCCATCTTGACGCCACCACCGTCCTGTCCCGAGGTATTTCCGAGCTTGGTATCTACCCCGCTGTCGACCCTCTTGATTCCAAGTCTCGACTTCTGGATATCGATGTTGTCGGAAAGGAGCACTACGATGTTGCTTCCAACGTCCAGCAGACCCTCCAGGCTTACAAGTCTCTCCAGGATATCATTGCCATTCTTGGTATGGATGAGCTGTCCGAGCAGGACAAGCTGACCGTTGAGCGAGCTCGAAAGATCCAGCGATTCCTGTCTCAGCCCTTCACCGTCGCCGAGGTTTTCACCGGTATTGAGGGACGACTTGTCTCTCTTAAGGACACTGTCCGATCCTTCAAGGAGATTCTTGACGGTAAGCACGATGCTCTCCCTGAGGCCGCTTTCTACATGGTCGGCGGTATCGAGGAGGCTGTCTCCAAGGCCGAGAAGCTTGCTGCTGAGTCCAAGTAAACGACGCATATGACAATTACGTATGAAAATTATGCCTAGAAACGAGTAGAATCGTAGTACGTCTGATGAATTATGAAAGTACCCGAGACAAGTAGATGTGAGTGTAGAATGTAGGTGTCTGTTTGCACTGTCTCTAACAGGCCATTGGGTGTATTGATCCTGGTGTCTGTAATGTGGATGTACAGATGTACGATATGTGTTGGTACGTTCCCATAAATCAATTAAATAAATACTATAGCTATTTGCTAAACATGTTGAACCTCCTCTTCTACACCTTGCAAATTCTGAACTTGACACAGGCAGTTCTGGCAATGATCCAGCCCAGACATCCAATGGTGGACAGAATGGCGTTGAAGATGATGAGGTAGTCGTAGTTTGTGCCGAAGATGAGGGCTCCAGAAATAGGTACTCCTCCCAGAGCTCCAAAGGCAATGAAGAAGTTCATGACTCCGTATCGTCGGCCGTACTCTGAGGTTTTACTGATTTGTCCGCAGCAGACAGGAATCAGCGACAGAATGGAGCCTGTGAAGAATCCGTAGACGACAGCAAAGGCCGTGAGAGCTCCTCTATGGGTTCCAAAGGGCAACCACATGATCCACATTGCCAGAGAGGCTCCCAGGGTCATGATGATCATGGTGTTGAATCGTCCGAGTCGGTCTGAGATCCAGGCTGGCAGGTACCGTCCTACCATTCCCACGGCGTTCATAATGGTCAGCAGAATGTACGAGTAGTTCTGGCTCATTCCGCTCTTGAGACAAAAGGAGGTGAAGAAGGTGAGAGAGATGAGCAGGGCGATTTCGGAAAAGGTGGCTGCAAAACACAGAGCCGCAAACCGTTTGTCCTTGAGACATCGAAAGTCCAGCACGTCGGTCACGTACAGTTGCCAGAAGGTACGTCCGTTCTTTTCGTGAGACCGTTCGAACCGAGGCTTCACTAGCCAGATACAGATGACCATGCATGCCAGAGACAGGAATCCGAGGGTTCGAACGGCCCAGCCGTAGCCCACAGACGAGTACATGGATCGCAGCATGATCGGGATGACAGCACCTCCCAGAGAGCCGCCAATGGTTGCTGCTCCAGTGGCAGTACCTCGTTTGGCCTTGAACCAATCTCCAATGATGGCCACGGCCGGAGTCAGACAGATGGAGGATCCTAGACCGCAAACGACGCCGAAACAAACGACAAACTGCCAGAATTCAACACATAGAGAAGTCAGCATGAATCCCAGAACAATGAGGAACGAACCAACGGCCAAAAGAGGATAGGGACCGTACATGTCGAACAACTGACCGCATTGAATGGAGAAGAAGTAGGTCATGAAGGTGTTGATTGAAAAGATCCACGCGACTGTCGAGGAAGGCAACTCGGCCAATTGGTTCTCTTCCACATATGCCTGAATGGCTCCCACGGCGTTGATGATTCCCAGAACCACAAACAGACCAAAGAAAGAGCCCAAAGTCACCCGCCAAGCCATCCAGCCGCCCTCGGGGAACTCCAGTCCCTTGTCCTCGTCCTGGTAATCGGTGGACGAGTCAAGAGCTCCTAGTTCAGCCACTTCATGACGTTGTAGAACCTGTCCTTCGGTAGGTCCAAGCTCAATGTTGGAGGAGTTGATTTCGGGAGCTGAAGAACCAGATCCGTCGAATTGCTTGGAAAGCACTCGAGTCACGTGCGAGATTGTTTCCATGTGAGTGTGAGTGTGAGCGGGAGTGTTGTTGGTGATGAAGAGGTGGAGAAGATCTACATTGGTCTTCTTTTTTTCCTAGACCCTTTAATCACAATACGAATGAATCATTTTTAGCGTTTGCAACCGAATCTTGGCGGGCAAAAAGGGAGCATTCAGAGAGTTGAATGTGGGTCAAATGTAGAATTTCAAGGCCTCAATCAACATGCGAGAAGAATTGGAACAAAACTGTCTGGTTGGATTCTGTACATTTTCAGTGGATCACCTGATATCACCCTCCAGCTATTCCGAAGTCTAGCTTTGAGTTCCGTCGGAATCTTGGTCCCGATCAAGCAGGTAGCAAAACGGTAGTGTTTAGCGATACGGCTGAGTTGGAGGAGTTGGGGACTGTGAAAAAACTCCAGAAATGGCGATAAATTGTGTTGGTGATGAAACTGGTGCTCATTCATTTGTCTGGATTTCTGGGGATTTTATAGACCACCCTTCCAAACCGTCCTCCTCTCCTTGCAATACTACATTGGGAAGTATAACTGCACTCTATTAACGCCTATGCATGCGGAGCTGCAGAGGTTGCATTTTGGCAGGAGATTGCGAAACCGGGGTATCACGTGATTGGCTGGGGTAGGGTGGAGCTATTGTGGTGGTTTGGTTCATTGTGGTGAGGTAGTTGGTGGTGTTTGTAGTTTAACCGACTTTGTGGAGTTCTGGAGTACCTTGTTGGTTTATTAGTTGACAGTCGAGAGGGCAAGGATATGAGGACTGAAGGTGTAGATACTGGGGTGAAAGGGGTGGTGTGAAAGGCGTGGTGTTCAATGGATGAATGAGTTTGACTGTGAATCTGGATGTTAAGAGAGAATGTGTTGTCATAGAGCAGTGCTGGATATGTTGTTGTCTTACTAAGATGACTGTCGTGTTACTGTGTTAAGGGTGTTGTACAAGTAGCTTGCCCAAGACTACCTTCTTACAGACTAGCTATAGCTAGAATTGGTCATTGTACAGTCCCCATTGAAAGAAGGCTGTTTGTAGTACGGAGTACTCGTGGCTACAGCACTCTGATTGTAGAGTCGAGGAAACAGGTACACGCTGAAGCCATTGTCATGAGAAGATATCATCAAAGGGTGGATAAGGTCAACTTGTAGCGTGAGGATGAACTCCTTTCTCTCTTCTCTATTACCGTCCATTTGTCACAGCGACCAGTTTGTACAACTCACACTTCTCTCTATTTAACCATCTTTGTAATGATACTAGAGAAGCAGCTTGTACACAGTCTGACAGGAGTACAGTGTACGTCGTATCAAGCTCAGCTGTCAAAAGGATGACAGCTACGATATGAAGGACACTGTCGAAAGAGGGTGCAGTAGGAACTCATTGCTCACGTGACTATCTCGCGTTCACTTCGTTCATCTCAAAGGAGTATCCAGAGAGTATCTGATAGTCCAGTGTCATTTCTGACTTCATTTTGGGAATCGCCAGATCCCATCGCAAACGATGGATCTAAGGTTGTGTCTCAGAATAAGAGATCTGTATGTACTAATTAATACCCAGGTAGTTGCTTAATTGAGATTAGTCGTCTTAGTAATGATTGGCCATCAAGTACGATACAATTAGGTATTTCCTTCTCGACATTCACCTCCTGCTGACTAATACCCACCCCTCTTCCTTTGCCACCTCCTATTCTTGCTATCTGTGAATCTGGCCCTCGATGATGCACGGTTATTACTGTACCGAGTGCGTCTTCTGCACAGCAAGCTTAAATTCGGCGCCCTTCATCATCACCCACCAACATGTCGGAATTAAAAGACGACGGTGAGTAATAAAGCAGGGGTAACCCACAGTCATGACAGTCGGTCGAGTCGACGCTAACACAGCAATCTACGCAGCCATCGCACACGGCCAGACCATTTTGTGCCAACATGACTTTGCCAAACGAGATCCTAAGGAAGTGGTTCAACTAGTCTTGGCCAAAATCGCCCCTGGCGAGTCCAAAAAGGCCTCGTTGATGTACCAGGATCTGTCGACTCATTACATTTCCACGCCGGCAACCTCCGATACACCCGAGGGAGTCACGTTCATTCTGATCACCAAGGAGTCATGTGGTCGAAAGGCCCCCTTTTTGTGTCTCCTGGAGATGGAGAAGAAGTTCAACCAACAGTACACCCCTCAGACGATTGGAACGGCCACAAAGGACAGTCTCAACAAATTTAAGGGCGAAATGGTGGCGCTGGTCAACTCGGGAAAGTACGAGGATGTGGCCAAGGTGGCCCAGTCGGAAATCAACAAGGTCAGAGATATCATGGTGGAAAACGTGGAGCAGATTCTGGAGCGAGGCGAACGAATATCGCTGCTGGTGAACCGGACCGACGAAATGACTAACAACGCCGTGGCGTTCCGAAAACGAAGCACCCAGGCCAAGAGAAACATGTGGTGGAAGAATGTCAAGATGAGCGCTTTGCTGGGCACTGGAGTGGCTGGACTCATTTACATTGCTGTCGGTTCTGTTTGTGGTTTTGGTTTCCAGTGTGTTTAGCAATGGTAGTGTTTATAGTAAATAACGGGTTAACAGAAGCAACCAATCTTACAGAGCAGTATTCTAAATCTACGACCACTTGGTCACTCCCTAATCCTATCATATCATTGCAAGTACTGTTACAGTAGTTCTCAGACTTCCATCTACTTTGTCCTAAGAGCATCCAATCTCTTCTGGAGAGCGTCAAACTCATCGTCCTTCTTGGCAGCAGGTCTGGGACGTGGCCGAGTAGGAGAATCTTTCTGGAACGGCAGCTTGAGCTCGGGTTTGGGGTTGGAGGATCGAGGAGCAGGTGGAGAGATGGCAATAGGAGATTTGGGGGGCTCCAGAGACTCGGACAAACGTCGAACGGCCTCATTGCCTTTCGTTGCGGGCAAGGGAGCTTCTGGCAGCTTTTCTTTAAGTCCAGTGGAGGGCTCATCGTCGTCGTCATCGTCATCACCTTCTCCTCCTCCATTCTCTTGTCGATCCATCTCTTCCAGCTCCTCCTTGGTGTACAGTTCACTGAATGGAGCATTGTAGGCTCTGGCGATTTCTCTGAGATACAGAGTGATGAGCTCGGCACTAGGTGGTTGCACGCTCAGCTTGGTCATGACCTTTTCGGGAATCTTCACGTCAGGACTCTCCAGAGCCTCCTTTGCAAAGTCTCGGCCAAACTTGGTCACAAAAATGTCTCTGATGGTATGCAATTCCTTGATTTCCGTGCGGGGAGCGGCGTAGATGACCGTGCACACGGCCTCCTCCAGACCAGGGTCACACTCCTTGGCGTCCAACAGTCCGATTCGCGCCAGAAGCAGTTCACAATACAATTCGAGAATCTCCAGCAGTTCAACGCTGATATCGTTTCGAATGATATTTTCCACCCGGATTCGCGCGCTGGCCTCCTTGCCGGCCTCCAGAAGTCCTGCCATTTCTCGCCGCTGAGCTTTGGCCAAAGCCGTCTCCTTTTGTTGCACTAATCGGAGCCGGTTGACCGCCATTTTCAATTGCACCTTGAGTCGAGTCTGTGTTAGCGAATTGGAGCTGGGCGTTGGTCACGTGACCAGAATAGAACTCACCTGAACTGATGCTGTTGCCATCTTTGTCTGTGTTGTCTGTGTCGTCTAAGATAACCGTGGTGTGGAGAGATGCGTGGACATGTGGTAGTGGCGATGATGATGCAGATGGGAGGTGACCGTGAATCTAATTTGGTGAGGAGGGGGAGAGGTGAATGATGAAGGTGAAAGTGGTCAAGAGGTAGCTACGATATTGGAATGATTCGCAGAGAGGTGTGTAGAGAGGTTCCGATTCACTAGAGGTCAGAGTGATTATGCCATGTCGTGTTCGATCTACCGTCTGACACGTCTTCTGTTCCAACAATGTGCAGTTTTGTTGGAGTTACTTGTATCACTTGGTTAGGTCAAGTAAATGCTCAGAGATGGATAAGCGATTGGACGGGGTAATTCGTTATGAAGTGGTTAGATATCTGACTCGATATGATAGTTGGGTTGACACCATGAGATACCAATTGCTTGATTCTCGGACGTAGCTCTCTGAGAGGTGTTGTACTGCTTGTACTGAGTCTGCTGTATGTTGAAGGGGCTTATACTGGACTGAACAGACAAGTATTTTAGGTACAGTACTGTATAAGGAGGAAGACAATAGAAGAGCCATAATATTGTAGCTGAAGAGAGTGGGACTACTGTAAGAGCTTTTAGCATGTCATTCTTGTGACTTGTAAAGACCAGAGATACTCACACTCAAAGACCCGATAAATAGATCCGCTTGTGTGTGCTGTCCAACCTATCTATGGCACACACCTACTTGTAGATCAACTGTGGACGTTTCAGTTGTCTGACGGTGTATTTGTTACGAAGGTGGACATCGCCACAGCATGAAATATTCCATTATTCTTTAGCTGGTCTGGAACATTGAATATCTTCAATGTTCCGAGTACGAGTAGTGCTCAGACAATGTGTATCTGTCCAAACTGAATAAGAATAGCTAGGACTCCATTCAGTGCCTTTGTTTTTTCTGAACAGCTGAGAATACAAGAAGCTACAGTGTCAATATTATGACCACAGCATTTAACAACAGCGCACATATTGGGCCTCGGAGTTGAACTTCTGAAGACTATGAGCCGAGTCATGGTAGCTACCAAGTGTTGGCCCATTCCAGTAACTGAACCACTTGCTGTCAAACTCATCAAATCACAGAACACATAAAGCACCGATTTCCCACCGTAATCACCACTCCTCTTACTCACTCTGTACTCTCACACCCAGACCCACAAATCTTAGATCCGCATCAACCTTGATCAGCACCTTGATCAGAGGGAGGAACCTAATCAGGGGCAGTGCAAGAGAATTGAATCTGGTGAGGTGGCACCAAGAGAGCCACAAACGGACGTCACTAGTCAGAAAGAGCAGCCTCACGTGACTCGCACCCCTTCCAACCACCCACACTCTTACCCCTTCCACCACCCCCCCACCATACCACGTCATCCCACATCAATTAATGCACTTGCCATGCATTCGAGAATAGACTCTACCTAACCTCCCAATTGAATATATCGCCACTGACTACGTATAGCGCTCTTAGCACACCTTCTCTCTCTCTCTAACCACCTCCTCTTACACCACCCAGCTAATCATGTCCTGGTGGAGCTCCACGCCTTCGATCGATGAGCAGGTCGAAAAGGCCACGTCAGAGTCCCTGCCCTCAGGAGAGTCCGATCTCGCGCTCAATCTCGAAATCTGCGACCTGATTCGGTCCAAAACCGTGCCCGCCAAAGACGCCATGAGATCTCTCAAACGACGGCTTCTCAACCGCAACCCCAATGTCCAGCTCGCGGCCCTACAGCTGACCGACGTGTGCATCAAGAACGGCGGCTCGCACTTTCTGGTGGAAATCGCCTCCCGCGAATTCGTCGACCCCCTGATGGCGATTGCTCGCAACGACGACGCCAACCCGGAGGTGCGACAACGGGTGCTACAGCTGCTGCAACAGTGGGCGGTGGCGTTTGCAGGACAGCTGCAGCTGCAACAGATGGAGAACGCCGTGACCCAACTCAAGTCCGAGGGAGTGTCGTTCCCGTCAGCAGCCCATGACAATGCCGCAGTCACCTCCACCTTCATCGACACAAAGGCGCCCCCGGAATGGATAGACAGCGACGTGTGCATGGAGAGCGGCGTGGCGTTTTCATTCCTCAACAGAAAACACCACTGTCGAAACTGTGGAGGCGTGTTCACTCAGGCCTGTTGCCAGAACTACATCACTCTGCCCCACTTTGGCATCAATGTGCCCGTCCGAGTCTGCAATGGCTGCTTCAAGAACCTCAAGAAGGGAAAATCGGACGCACCCATTCACAAACCTGTTCCTGGAGCAGCCACAAACGCAGTTCCGGGTTCGGCCCCGGGTACCCAACCGACAGCAGCCATTCCCGACGATGAAGACGACATCCAAAAGGCCATTCGACTGTCGCTGCAGGAACAGGAGTCGTACAAACCGCCTCCTCCGGCCGCAGCAACATCATCCTCCAACGACGACGATGATGACATGAAGGCTGCAATTGCAGCGTCGCTCAGAGATATGGAAAATGAGCGACAAACAGGACAAACCTCGGCTCCGGCTGGAGGCCCCTACTCTTCCACTTCTTCCACTGCAGTCACAGCTCCGTCTCTTACAGATCTGACTGCCACAGAAGAGTCCAACATCAACCTGCTGTCTCTGTTGGTGGAACGACTCAAGGGAGAGCCTCAGGGCACTATCCTGAGAGAGCCCAAGATCCAGGAGCTGTACGATACCGTTGGCAACCTGCGGCCCAAGCTCGCGCGAACCATGGGCGAAACCATCTCCAAGTACGACTCGTTGGTGGATATGCATGCTAAAATGACCACTGTGATTCGGTACTACGACGCTCTGCTGGAGGAGAAGCTCAACCAGGCCTACACAAACAGAAACTCGGGCGGATACGCGCCACAGCCTCATTTGGCCCATCAGATGACTGGCCAGGTGGGTTACCAGCATACTGGTCAGGCGTACTTGACCGGGCAGGTTACAGGACAAGCTCCGTACTTGACAGGACAGGTTACAGGACAGCCCTCTTATCTCACAGGACAGCCCACCGGCCAACCCTCCTACCTGACTGGACAACCCACAGGACCTCTCACAAACCATTACACTGGATCTGCCCCCTCTGCTCCTCAGTATGGCGGCGGTCCTCCCGCACAACACAACGCGCCCAGTTATCCGTACTCCAACGCCCCCGGATACGACTATGCATCTTCTCCCAGCGCTCCCAGTGCTCCTGGAGCTCCTGGCGCCCCCAGCCAGCCCAGCCAACCCAAGGAGGAGTCTGCGCCTCTCATTGAGCTGTAGCTTTAGAAACGGCGGGCATTCCTTTCACATATTAATGAGCATGACGATTTGGTAGAGCTGAGCTGTAGCACGGGTGGCATTGGTGCATTGTTGCATCGTTGCATCGTTGAATCGTTGCATCTAACTAATCATAAATTCGTATATATCAATGTCTTGTAGACGTCCATAAATAGTGTCTGTCAGCATGGTGGCTTGCTTTGTTATCGCCACATAACAACCTAACAACAAGCGGTAACTAGCTCTGTTATCTGGCGACAACAACCCAACAACTCGCTTTGCTCGTTGTTCTGCCAAACCGGCGATAACTCGCTTCGCTCGTCATCGCCTACGGCCCATGACTATTCCCCTCCTCCTTCTCCGCGGAAATCTCCTCTCCTTTCAAGTTCTTTTCCACGTCCTTGACAATCTCCTTGAGATACTCCACATCGCCCTTTCTGCCAATGATCGACACAGTGTTCTTCTTGAGCTCCATGTGAGGATACGAGCCGATCTTGATATCTTTCTCGTTGACCTTCTCCTGCAGTCGTCTGAGGTAAGGAGCCATGACACTCTCGGGCAGATCGGTCATGACAAAGAACCGGATCTGTTGTCTAGCAACGTCCACCTTCTTTTCCAGATCGGGCTTGATTCCCTCCAGCAGTCGAGTAAACAGACTGGGCACTCCCGGCAGAATGTTCACCTTGCCTGCCACAGTCACAATGGGCACCCACAGGTCTTCGGCCACGTAGGTGATGTCCACGGTGTTGGGGAGCTCGGGAAGAGCGGTGGTTGCTCCTTGGGGTCTGGGGACCGGGAAAGACGCCATTCTCAGCTGAGCAGTGCGTGCTTCTGTGTCCGAAAAGTCGATTTTGCGTCGGCTCAACCGGGTCATTCGTTCCACCGTGTCAGGATGTTGTTCCACGCCCATATCAAAGGCCTTTGCGATCGCTTCATAGGTAATGTCATCGTGGGTGGGTCCAATGCCTCCCGAGGTGACAATGAAGTCGTAACGGGCCGCGAGACGTCGGATCGACTCGACAATGTCCTTTTCATCGTCAGGAACCACCTCCACCTTTTGTAGATCCAAGCCCAGCGCAAAACAGTAGCGGGCGAAAAACTTGGAGTTTGTGTCTGAGATTTTTCCATTGAGCACCTCGTCGCCAATGATGAGAGCGGCCGACGTTTGCAGCAGTCGAGAGGAAGACGGAATCGGCATTATTCGAGACGTGTGGTTGAGAATCTGGGTCGCTCGTAGCATGTTAGAGGGGTTTAGCTTGGTGTGATAATATGCCCGTGATAGTGTAAGTTGGGAGGTGAATGACTAAGAGTTGAGTGAGTGGATATATCACAGCGACAGTACGGCTGAGCGGTATTAGACGTTGGTGAGGTGGCATGATACTTGTTTGTGTTTGTGTTGAAATTGTCAATGGGCCGTTTACTCATAGTTGTACGTAGTTAGTTGGTTCTGGTACTCGTACTTCTCTACTCATCAAATAGCTATCCGATCTCCCTCTCAAACGGCAACTCACTGATTGGCTGTCTATGGAGGGTGCTGTGATTGCAGTAATGACGGGCCACAGTCAAAGACAAGTTGTCCACCAGAGTTGATCCCGCGGCGCGCATTTTTCGCGAATTTATTCGACTTTTTGAAACACCTCCAACTCCTCTATTGCATCTCACTTGCTGGTTCTATCTTCTCTAATCACCCCACATCTCAATGACGTCAGAACCTTGTCGATCACGGGTGACAGGTATATCCCAGCTACAGTGTGAAAACTCTACAAACTAAGAATGGTAGAACTTGAGTGTTATGTTCATGGTACCAAAAGAATTGCACGCTTCTCCTGAATACAATGGTACCACTCTTGTAGCGATTGAACGATTAGTAAGCCAAATACGGCGGGTAGAGACTCTCTGTCTTCTCGAAAACTCGTTACAACACCAAAACACCGCCAATCCGAAACAACGGCTCCCCTTATACCCCCTCTGGGCATCACTTCCCTACTCGATGATGCCTTGAGACAATCATAAGCTCATCTCTGTCAAGCTCAGTTTGTCAGGCAGCGATGACAGTGTACCCTCTAGTTAGATGGATATTGGTCGGATCCTGGATTTGAAGGTACTGGTAGCATCAGCTCAGCGAGACGAGTTTAACGGTACCTTCAGAAACTCCCCAACACCCCCACAACACCCAGTATATCCCTACTTCCCCAAGCCTCACTGCACTTAGAGTTGCGATAGGAACAAAAAGTTCTGGGACTTTCCAGAGAGTGTGAGAATATGGAGGAGGTGGTCTAAGGCCGGTTGGGTGGGGATTTTTGTGGCAGTTTTTATCATGTGACTAATTCGCCACTGGGGAATCCTTCCATGACCTTCCATAACCTTCCACGACCTTCCATGGTCGAGTTCTACCCATATCTAGATTGTTCCAGATTCTCACCTCAGCCTCTGTCGAACCTTACCCTGTCCTAATTATAAGGAAGTGAATATACGCATGATGGAGAAAAAAAATTAGGAAACTAATTCTACATACACAACAACACACACACACAAACATGTCAGTCAACAGCTTCAACCCTGAGGAGGCCGAAAACCTCGAGGATATCGAAAAGCAGTTTGCCGTCAAGGCCGTGCATCATCTGGAGACGTACTGGAAGCTGCTGCACGCCGTCAAGGGCTCCGAGCTCAAGCTCACCAAGATCGATGACCAGATCATGACCCATCTCATCACAGTGTTCCCCGAGTACCTGGATCACGAGAAGATCCGGGTGGTGGACGAGAACGAGATGAAGTCGCCCACCAACAAGCCCAAGTGGCGAGAGTTCATGAACACCTATGAGAACATTGTTGCCGACTACAACTTTGGTACTATTCTGCGAGTGGACGCCTCCAAGGGCTACACCGAGACCAACACCATGTTTGTGCCTCGAATGCAGTTTCTGGCCATTGAGATTGCTCGAAACAAGTACGGTCTGAACGACTGGGTTTACCAGTCTGATGCGTAAAGCAAAAAGACACACACAAGTTCACGAACAACAATGTTGGGTATAGATAGAGCCCGATAGCTAATGTCATTATTTATGATTGATTATGGGGGTGGTAGGAGGTGTATTTGTAGCATTTGAGTAGTTGTTGTAGCTGTTCTGCTGAACTTTGACGTTTGCGCACAACTCTGCCAATGTTGGAGCTATCGTGAAACCGAGCTCACCATTGTAATCACCACGGTCAGAGCTATCGAATGGTACCAAGTGAGTCGCGTTTTTTATCAACAATCGCAAAATCCGGATGTCCTTTGCCGCGCCTGATCAATAGCGAAAAATGATCGTGTGCGGCGTCTGAGATTGGGAGGGCTTAATGTTAGATTTGATGTAGAGGAGACGGTCGCTCAAAAACGGGGTTACTGATGGCGGATCGCGATGAAACTATACACGTTGGCTTATCATGGCTACAGTATGCTACAGTTTCAATTTCAAGCGTTTCTGAGAAGTATTGACGGAGTTGGAGGAGGTACCATTTGTGTGGTGAGACCTACCATAGAGACTAAAGCAGCCCGTCATACAACCATCAGAACAGTTTTTGTTCTAACTGATTGTGCACTGGCGACACCCTCGTAGTGAGCTGGTGTACAACCACCTGGAAGATATGTGCTTGGAATAGTGGATATTATTGTATCATTCTAATCAGCAGACCACGCTCAATCGAATAGTCTAGTTTTTATCACCTGTTACCATAGCTACAACCTTCACTGATTGTATCTCCCATCATCATACCTAACCGCTACAAGCACAAAATACCACGTCTCTATTACTATCTAACCATCCTGTGTCTCTTTCTCCTTGGTAGCAGTTTCATGCAGTTCTCAGGCAATTGTGAGTTAACTAGCTGCCAGAAGTACACATCTGAGGGAACCCAGAGTGATAATTGGGTACAGTACGAGTACTCGTGATGCAGGTACTGGTATCATGGGTGTCACTGTAATCTCGCAATCCCGCGCACTCTCACACACTCTCACACACTCTCACACACTCTCGTGCCACTACATAACTCTCCCCAAAATGCTACCCACTCCTCCATCCAACTCCTTCTTACCCTCCTTTGCTCTCGCACTATGAGTCTTGCCCTGGTAAAACTCTCGATGCACCTTCTTTTCAGGCCGGTCCTCCACCTCTCCTCCTTCCTCCTCCTGTCTCTGTCTTCTTCTCTCGGCAGCCTTGGACTTCTCCAACGACTGGATATAAGTCTGGTTCTCTCGGGTGGCCTGGGAGATTTCGGTTCGAAGTCGGGCCTGTCGGTTATGAGTCTCCTGAGCCAGCTGTTCAGACAGATCGTTCCATTTGAACTTGGGCAGGTACTTGGCGTTCATGATATCATCGTAATGCTGAGAGCCCTTTTTGCCTCCAATGGTGTTTCCGTTAAGTGTACTGGCACACGTCTTGGCGTACCGTTTCTTGGTGAACTCGGCCCAGCCCTCCGTGTATGCCAGAGCTCTGTTTCCTCCGTGTCTGATTCGAACAGCCTGGGCCTTCGGGTCCTCGGGAACAAGGTAGATTCTGTCGACGATTCCGAACCGCTGAAGCAACATTCGGAGTTTTCCGGGATCCATGAGCGGTGGGATTCGTGAAAAGTAAACCACGCCAGTCTTTGCAATCTTCTTGTTGTGTTTCTCAATCTCTTCTTTAGTCATAGGTTTGACCTTGGCCTTGGTAGAAGATTTAGTAGGCTTCTCCTTTTTGTCAGCTGCTTCTTCAACTTCGTCCTCATCCTCATCATCCTCATCATCGTCATCCCGCTTTCCAGCCAGCTCGAAAAAGTCCTTGCTCTTCTTCTTGCTGGTTCGTCCCTTTTCTTCTTCATCCTCATCTTCCTCTTCCTCCTGCTCTCCCTCACTGTCAGAATCAGCTAGCACAAAACGAGGGTCGACAACAGCCTTGTCCTCCTCCTCGCTGTCGCTGGAGTCGCCTTTTGTGCTGAAAAAATCCACGGCTTTAGATCGGGCCATTGTAGTGTGTGTCTGGTAGTATTTCGTAGCTGATGGTTCGCGCTTGGAAAATATATTTCCCGTGCATACATCTCTACCTGCAGGATTCCCATCAAGGCACACTTCCCTAACCGTAACTTACCCAATCCACACCCAACCTACATACGATATGATGCGTGGTATAAGGGAGAGAGGAGAACAGAATAGAGTCATATGCAGATTCTGTGGGGTACAACCAAAGAGGAGTCACCAGCCGAAAAAAAAAAGGGAGTTATATAGAGACCCTCTCCTCCCCAGGAAACAACTCAATCAATTCAATCATGAACCTCCGCCTCCTAACACGAGCCGTGGTGACACAGAAACAACACTGCGTGGCCTCCTCCTTCCACTCACTACAACCACTGTACGACACAAAAGGACCCTATGAAGACGTGGAGGAGCCCAAGAAACGACGGAGCAGAAAAACCACACCCACAAAGCCCGACACAGATCCAAAGAACACAGATCCAACTCTCGCCGAGGCCCATCGCAAACAACGCTCCGTGCCTACAAGTACAACAACTGCTCTCAATGAAGAGGATCCTACACAGACACAGTCGGCAGGACCTCCTCCTGGAGGCGAACCTCCCCGGAGAAGTGTGGCGCCAGATATGACACCGCGCAAGTTGTTGGCTAAACTCAACCAGTTCATTGTGGGCCAGGATCGGTCGAAAAAGGTGTTTGCCGTCGCCATCTACAACCACTATCTGCGAAGTGGTCTGCTGATCGATGAACGACAATGGAACGATTACATGAAACGCATGAACGCCGCCAAGGGCAGGATTTCGGACCGCTGGGAAAACACAGACGACTCGCAACTACAACTACAACAACATCAACAATCGACAGACTACATCAACGTGCTAAAGGAGGAGTACGACGAGGATCAGGAGAGCCAGGTGATCCCCGACAAGGCCAATCTGCTGGTGGTGGGGCCGTCTGGATCGGGAAAGACAATGATGGCCAAAACCCTGGCGAGCTTTCTGTCGTTGCCAATCTCAATCTCGGACTGTACAGCCCTTACCCAGGCCGGATACGTGGGAGACGACGTGCAATCGTGTGTTCAGCAATTGTTCCAGGTCTGTGGAGGTGACGTTGAGAGATGTGAACATGGAATCATTGTTCTGGACGAGGTTGACAAACTGGCCAAACGAGAAGGATCTGGAAGAGACGTGTCTGGAGAGGGAGTTCAGCAATCGCTGCTGAAAATGCTGGAGGGAACTTTGGTGCAGATTTCGGGCACTCCTGGAAGAGCTCAAACTACGGCAGGATTGCCCGGAGGAGGATCAGCTATGCCCAAAGAGAGTGTCACAATCAACACGCAGAACATTCTCTTTATTCTCATGGGCGCCTTTGTTGGTTTGAGTGATGTTGTGTCTGCTAGATGCAACACTTCTTCGGATATCGGTTTTGGAGCCCATGTGAGACAGACCAGTGAAGAGGAGGGCAAACAGAAGGACAGTCAGGACAAATTGGTGACTCTGGCCAATGGAGAGACTGCCAAGGCTCTGGATTTGGTCACCTCTGAGGATCTGAAAAAGTATGGACTCATTCCGGAACTTCTCGGACGAGCACCTACTATCGTCAAATTGAACCATTTGACCGAGGAGGATTTGCTGCGCATTCTGATTGAGCCCAAAAATGCTCTTGTCGAGCAGTTCCGGGTCAAATTCAAGTCGTTTGGTACTCGGATCGCCTTTACTAAACCGGCTTTACGCGTTATTGCCAAAACCGCTCTTTCTGAAGGACTGGGAGCTCGAGGACTGCATGCTGTGATGGAGAAGATTTGTCTGAACGCCAACTACGAGTGTCCCGGTACCAGCACAAAGTATGTGTTGGTGGACTCGACGGTGCTCAAGGACTTTTCCATGACCAACAATGTCCGTGATGTCACGTTGAAGTATTACTCGCGCGGCCAGAATTACATTTTTATCCAGGACATTGCTGAGGAGGATGCGGCGTTGGCGGATGAGATTGAAAAGGAGCTGGCGGAACGGCCGACGGTTAGTAAGAACAGTCCGAACGGGTCGTCGTCGTTGGGAGTGAGGGAGGCGGCGAGGGATGTGTTCTAGCATGTACGAAGCGAATGTTATGAGGACAGAACGAGCAGGTCAAGAGCAAGCCGTGAGCGCAGCAGATGTTTGCGAGGGATGTGACCTGTAAGCAAGCCATGACTTACGAGGGACGTACTCGTACTCGTAGTAGTGAGTACATACTGTACATGCAGTTGCACAGTTCCCATACACATGAAATGAGATATAATGAAGATATGATTATGGCATGACTTTATGCTGTACTGTAGATAGGGTATTACTTAGGGGTCACTAGTTTGATGGCAAAAGCTAAGTAAGTACTGTACTTATAGGTTAGTGTACAATGCCCTAACTTCTTTAATGAGAAGAATACGTACTCCGTACAACACTACACTACGAGTACGATACGTGGCCTAGACTGGTCAAGTCAGAGATATCCTGTCTATTCAGAATAGCCCGGAGAAACTATAGCCAATCACAAACGTCGAGCTGTATGAAAAAGGGAGCTCTACTCGAACTGGTGTACATACTCGTAGTCTGACCTTCACTATGGTACATTCTGAGCCTGTTCACATTTAAAGTGAAGATCATTTCCGAGCCGCACGTCCCAGGGTGGATTTGGCCTGTCTCCAGAACGACAATTGTTTGACCAATCGAGTTGAAAGCTGGCATGCCCACTGGTCTTGCTATTATCACATGATGTGCAAATTTTCAATTTCTGAAAATAAGTACCGGCAGAGTTTCAGCAATGTATCCTCAGTAAGCTGAAAGAGAATAGACTGCCTCCCATAAGTGGTACCAAAATGACCGCAAGACGAAGCTGATTCATATGGTACCATGTATGACCACTTTTGAAGGCCATCTAAAGAAATAGAGCCAAAAATACCACTTCTTGTGACTTGCTTGGTTTAGAGTTACGGATCAATTTCCAAGCCGCACGGCTGGGGGGTGGAGTTTTGGGTCCTTCTGAAAAGGGGCTTAAGAGCTCCGATCTGGCTGAAATCTGAACTGGCAATAAAAGTCGACTTTATGATATGGGTTGTACAATTTTGTCATGTTTCCTTCAAAACTGAACTACCTGAAGTACTCGTACCAGGTACAGTACGTCTTTGTCTTTGTCGTATGATGAGCTTCTTAACAGTGCAGTGTGTATCGTACTGTACTGGACTCGTAGTATGGCCAAAACTTTCTACTGTACCAGGTACCAGTGTACACTCTTGACACTGGCTTGACGAACTTATGGAGAGGCCGTTTTTATCACGTGACAAAGCAATGTGGTCTGTATCCCACAAACACCGTCCCACACCTAGATCTTACCTATAGGAACAGCCCCCATCATTTCGTTCCTCTTCAATCTCGTCCCAGAGTCCAGACACTATTGTTCAATAAAGTAGCCAACAACAAATTCTGAAGTAATTGGTTAGAGGTTCGGTTTTAGCCCTTAGTTGTCGTTTCTCCAACAACAAATAACATGAACGGTTCATCACCAGAGGACGACGTTTCCAGACCTTCACCATATTTTCAGCTTCGTTGAACTACAGTACCAGTACATGGACAATACACCTCTCCACTCTGAGACTTGATAAACGTGCTCCTAATCGACTGTACCCACCATGTACAACAGCCACAGTCTATTACGACTATTTATATCAATAGATCTACTGCGCCCAGCACTAATGGTAACAGCTGAGCCCATCTTCATACATCTAACTGAGTTCTAAGACTCTTCATTCATTCAATACATTTTACGTCACGTGATTGGCGCTGCTCGCTTGCTCAGCTTCGCTTCCCTAGCTCGGCAGGCTTACAAACCCAACTTGGCAATCTCCTTCTCCAGCTCAGTCACGGCATCGCCGATCTTGTCGGCGTTGTCTCCAGAGCCCTGGATGGTAGGACCCTTGCCTCCAGATCGGCCGCCAACCAGACCGGCGGCAATGGCACCCATCTGCTGGGCAGTCAGACCCTTGTTGGACACAGACTCGTCGATGAAACAAGCGTGGGCAACCTTTCCTTCGGCGGGGGAGCCGGCAAACAAGTAGACGGACTTGCCGGGGAGCTTGGACTTGACGTGGTTGATGGTTTCGGACAGGGCCTTGGAGTTGGCAGAAATGTCGGGAACATGGGCAACCAGATAAGAGGCGTCGGGGTTCTTTTCAAAGTACGCGGAAACCAGCTCGGTGGAGGCCTTGGACTCGGCCTTGAGCTTGGCCTTGATTCCATCAGTAATGGTCTTCTGGATCTTGTTGAACTTGTCCTGAAGAGCCAGCTTGGAGGTGGTGGACACAGACAGCTTCTTGAGCTCCACTCCAACGGTCTTGGCGGCCTGCTCCTTGTCTGCACCAAGAGGTTGGGCAGCCAGCTTGTCGAGTCGCTCGTCAAACTCGGCAGCCAGTTTCTGCACATCCGCGGCCTCCTTTCCGGTCACAGCGACGATTCGTCGGATTCCCTTGGCGATTCCAGACTCCTCGATGATGACGAGATGCTTGATCTCGCCGGTCTTGCCCACATGGGTGCCTCCACAGAACTCCACGGAGTACTCGGCCCACTTGGAGTCCTCGGGGTTGGCAATCAGGTCCTCGACGGGAACACCAACAGAAACCACTCGAACAGGGTCAGGGTAGGTTTCTCCAAAGACGGCCCGAACACCGTTGATCTTCTTGGCGGTGGTGAGATCCACAGACTTGGCAAACACGCCCAAGTTCTTGGCAATGTAGGCGTTGGAAATATCCTCCACCTTGGCCACCTCGGCGGGGGTCAGACCAGTCTTGTGGGAAAAGTCAAATCGCAGCTTCTCAGAAGCCACAAGAGATCCCTTCTGGTCAATAGTGTCTCCCAGAGTCTCCTTAAGAGCATAGTTGAGAACATGGGTACCAGTATGGTTGTTCTTGAGGGGGGTTCGTCGAGCAGTGTCAAAACCAACATTGACAACATCGCCGACCTTGAGACCGCCATAGTTGAAGTTTCCAGTGTGCAGAACGTAGCCGGCGTACACCTGGACGTTGTTGACGTCAAACTCGGTCTGGCCATCAACCACAATCTTTCCAGTGTCGTACTCCTGGCCTCCAGACTCGGCGTACATGCACGTCTTGTCCAGGAGGAGTCCCACCTGACCAGCAGACTCGTCCACAGAGTCCACAAAGCCGGTACCATTGTAAATGGCCACGACCTTGGCATCGGAGAGGTTGGACTCGGAAAACTTGGCGAAATCGTCAGTTTTGGGCACAGCGTCATTCTTCTCGAGCTCAGCAAGAGCATGAACGTCCAACTTGACCAGCTGAACTCCTCCAGCAGTCTTTTTGCCGCCCTTGGAGGCCTCCAGAGACTCCTGTTTGGCCTTATCAAAGGCAGCCTCGTCGATATCGAGTCCAGCTTCCTCGGCCATGATTCGGGTCAGATCAACGGGGAAGCCATAAGTGTCATAGAGTCTCCACACGTCCTTTCCGGCCAGAACGGTCTTGTTGTTGGCCTTGGCGTCGGCGGCGTACTGCTCAAACAGCTTTTCTCCACGATCCAGGGTTCGAGAGAAGGACTGTTCCTCGTCGTTGAGAATCTCGAAAATGTCCTCGGTTCGCTTGCTGAGCTCGGGGAAGATCTCATTCACCTGTTCAATCAGGGTAGGGGCCAGCTGAGAGAAAAAGGAGCCAATAGGCACGTCGAACTTCTTTCGGACAAATCGGGCGCCTCGTCGCAAAATACGTCGAAGCACATAACCTCGTCCGTCGTTGTTGGGCACTCCTCCATCGGCCAGAGCGAAAGTAAGGGTTCTCACGTGATCGGCAACGACTCGGTAGGCGGTATCGATTCCGTCGGCGTCGTCGGCTCCGAATTTGCCACCGTAGTCACGTGCTCCGGTGAGTTCTTTGATTTTGGCGAAAATCGGAGTGAACACGTCAGTGTCGTAATTAGAGCTCTTGTCCTGCAGCACAGACACAAGACGCTCAAAACCCATACCTGTGTCGATATGCTTGGCAGGCAAGGGCTTCAGCGACTTGTCGGCCTCTCGGTTGTACTGGATGAAGACAATGTTCCAGATTTCCAGCACGTTGGGGTCGTCCATGTTGACCAGGTCTCGGGCGTTTCGGCCTCCTCCGATTCGGTCGTAATGGATTTCGGAGCAAGGACCACAGGGGCCCTGATCGCCCATTTCCCAAAAGTTGTCGGCCGAGTCGCCGGGCAAAATGTGGTCCTCGGCCACTCCCAGATCCAGCCAGATTTGCTTGGCCTCCAGATCGGGCTGCAGACCCAGTTTAGAGTCGCCACCAAAGTAGCTGACATAGAGTCTGTCAGGGTCCAGACCATAGACCTTGGTGAGCAGCTCCCAGGCCCAAGCACAGGCCTCGGCCTTGAAGTAGTCTCCAAACGACCAGTTGCCCAGCATTTCAAAGAAGGTGTGGTGGTACGAGTCTCGCCCCACGTCATCCAGATCGTTGTGCTTACCTCCGGCTCGAATGCACTTTTGAGAGTTGGTGGCTCGGCTCAATTTGGCCAGAGGAGACGAGGGATCACAAGTGCCCAGAAAGATGGGCTTGTACTGGTTCATGCCAGCGTTGGCAAACAGCAGAGTGGGATCATCGTAGGGAATGACGGAAGAAGAGGGCACAAACGAATGGGCTCGCTTTTCACCAAAATAGTCAAGAAAGGTCTTACGGACCTTGGTGGCGGGCCAGACGTCAGGAGAAAGAGACATGGTGCTGAAACGATGGCGCAAAAGTCGACGGAAGGGAAGACTAGAATGGTGGTGTAGTTTCATATGTTGTCTCTGGAAGAAAGAAGATTTGGGTGCAAGTAGGTGCAGGAGGGTAACCCTGGGGGACTTTGGGGGGGGCAGGATTAAAAGGGTGAGCAGACGTCGTAGAGAGATGGGAGCTGTTTCTATCGACTCAGAAAGCTCTGCTTAGTTGATATACGTCTTTAGATTTTTAATATACCATGCCAAATGCACTTTTTACAACACCCCTTTTTTTCCTCCTTCTCTGATCTACAGCCTAAATAGGTAACACTGGAAAATGCGCTGGCTTTAAAGTTGGCGTTTTTACAGATGCTCGTAATCTGTGCGTGGTAGTATTTTGCTGGTCACGTGGCAATCACGTGACAAACGACAAGAATTTCTCTGGCTCCGTTTCTGACGTTTTTTGACGTTTTTTGACGGTTCTGAGTCTGCGCCAAAACTACACTATACAAGACCTAAATGAGTCACGTAGGGAAAAAAAGGAAACGGTGATAGCTTAGTCATCAGGGACGGGAGAGGTAAAAGAAGGTCATTTGTGGGATCAGCAGGGTGACGTAAAGTACTGGGTAAAAATTCATCGCGATTGGAGTACTATATCATCTGTTCTGAGTGTACTTGTAATGTCAAGTATTGAGTTGAGTATTAAGGTGCATGAGCGAGAGCCTCAAAACTCTCTACCCCTTGTCAACTACGTATATTTGGGGCAGCGGCTCTCTTCACACCCAGCGATTATGTGTGTACTTGTATTACAGCAAGGGATTGCTGACGACCAACAGATTACTGGCTTAAAGCTTAAAAATACTGAATAAATTGAATTGTATGTATGTAGGTGCATGAGCTCAAGTATATGGTGAAGGAATGGGAGTCGGTCTAAGTCGGTAAATATACAAGTTGAGAGCCTGGAAATTGAACTGTAGTGTATTGAGGGGGTAGTAACAATGCTGGTAAGAGTTCAACTCTATCGAATTAGTATTTCTCGACTTATTCACGATCTAGCCATTTGATCATCCCTGACACAAGGCACCTTCCAACTCTGCCAAAAATAGAGATATCAGAGAACCGACTTCACAGATGAATTACCCATGGCCTGTTTAGTAGGATTACGCCTTTCGATCTCAAATTTCAAGGCTTAGTCAGTCAGCTGACATCATCGATCACAACTATCTTGCATTCATAAACTCCAGCCCTTCTCCAAATATTTGTACTACAAGTGGGGCATATTACTACATCTTCTTATTCCTCAGAACCAGGGCTATCGAATGGTACTACTTTCGTAGCGATATCTCGTGTTCACAGAATTATAGCCCCCTTAAGGTGTTTTTTCAAGGCCGGGGAAGAGCCGTCAAAATCGACTCTACATTAACTCAGGCAACACCAAATCACGTGATGAAACTTTTGGCCGTATTCCTCATCACGTGATAAAACTTTTGGCTGTATTCCTCATCACATCACGTGACACCAACCTGACAAACGTTAAACCCGGATATGAAAAAATAAATGCGTGACGAAAATACCCATCAAACTTAACCGTGTTGGCGATAGAGTTACTGGGGGGAATCACGTGATTGGGGGTGGTCACGTGATCGAAGGTGTATGACCTGATGTATATATAGCCACGTGATTGAAAAAACAGAGAAGTGAATTCATGTGGTTCTGAGGGCTGTTAAGATTGCTAGAGAGACATCAGGCTATAGCTGTGTGAGTACAGTACCCTCCTAAGATACCCCGTCTAAAATGAGAACGAGAGGAGATATTGAAAATCAGAAAGAGGCGTTTTGTTCAGCGTAGTTGGTTTAGTCGATGTCCATATTTTCATCAAGATCTTGCCCAAATTGACCGTTTTTGATTGGTATCTCTCTACTCATCTAGTTCTCTTCTCGGTATGACTAAGATACCGCATATAAAATGAGAACGAGAAGAGCTACTGAAAATAAAAAACGGGGTTTTGTTCAGCGTCATCTGTTTAGTTGATATCCATACTTTTGAAAAGATCCCACCCGAGTTGACGGTTTTTGAAGGGTATCTCTCAACTCATCTAGTCCTTCCCCATACATCGTTATTGTCACTAAATAAACCCTGATAAAAACACAAAGACAGTTCATTTCTCTCTTTTGCCCGCTTTTCCGCCGCGATAGATGTCCGTACTGTAGAGTGTTTGTGACGAAAGTATCGTGCAAATTAGCGTCTGAAGTAGAAGGATAAAGTAACGTGGAACTGTGTTGTTTAAAAGTGTATAGAAACGTGATAAGAGGTATGGAAAGTTCTTATTTGGTGGTGGCTATGATTAGTCACGTGATACAGTGTCTATAGAAAGTTTTTTGAAAGAAATAGGTCACTTAATAGAGAATTGAGATAGTGCAATCTTACAGTAAGGGTGAGACCTGGTCAATATCTTAGAACCTTGCTGGAGGGTCTCACAGGAATGGCAGAGACATGGGGAGTCGACAATTGTGTTCAGCTGGGCTTAATTAATGAGATAATTATCTTTCTAAAGTCACAAACATGACTAAACCCCAAATAAATGGACATATCTATTCAAGTATACTCTCTTAAAGATACCCTCTAAACCACACTTCCAAAGCACCCAAATACGTCCAACGGTGTTTGAATCTTGTCTCTAACCTCCGATAGACTCATTTCATATCTCAGTCTTTAGTTTGAGCCTGTTCTTCAAGATTTACAATGAGTATTTTGACTATGAAGTTTGTCGGTGTTTATTGTCTTCCAGAGCACGTAATATTGCTCTGATTTTTATAAAAAGTATACCATTCTACTCTTCTCTTCTTGCTGAGTCGAATGGTATAGCGAGATTCACATTTCAGCCCAGATTTCTCGAGCTAGACACACTTTTCGATTTCCAAGGTCTGACTGCGTAGAACAAGTAAAAGATACCTTATCAACCTCCACCAGGCAACAACAAGCAGCTAACAACTCAGCCAAGAATATGACAGCTACCAGAGTATCCTGCCAAGAAACCAAGACATGTTCTCCACTTCTTGGCATCTTGGCATCTTGGCATTCACTCATTCTAACCACTCAAACTCTGATAGGATATCTGAGACTGCAGCGGGGTCTGGGTTGGCCGTAAGAAGTTTCGCCGGAGTCTCAGATTGAGGTCACGTGACCTTCCTCCTCCGTGGGGTTTGGGCGTTATCTAATTTGAAGGAGAATTGTGATTGGGTGGATTAGAGTTGGTGTTAAGGGGTGTTGTAGAGTGGGATGGGGTAGTGGTAGAGTGATAAAAAGTACATTACTGGAATCACGTGACTGAGAGCTTTCGAATGGTACTACTATCTTGACGATATATTTTCTGTAGCGTCCAATATACCGACTCTCCAATACGAGGTGTGCAGGTGTACATGAGGTTAAAAATGTTTCGAACGTGACAGTGATATTTTGACATTGGATAGAGGTATCGAGGTACGGATTCGACGGTTTGACTGTGTTTCATTCGGTCGTCAGATTTCCTCTCTCTCAATCTTATCCACTGACTCGTTCAGATTCTGCAGCGAATCTCCTCTCTATACGGCTGGTATCTCACCTAGTGACTCAGATCCGCCAATTTCCAGTTTGAGAAAAGAAAAAGTCAATTTTCCCCGGGCCGGTCGTCGCAGAGAGGTCTAGATCGGTATCTGATTGTGGTGAGGGAGTCTGGAGGGCAGATCCAAGAGGTATGATTGGAGCAACCTTATCAGCCGCTTATCACTTGTGCGGCTTAGAGATAAGGTGTGGAGAGGTGATCGGGGGGCGGTATCTGAATAAAAGTGGTGTGGTTCGAATCCCCGTGATGAGACGAGTACGGTGGTAAAGTCCTTTTTTTGATAGTGTCAATATTGACCGAGAGTGATGGACTATCCTCGTCCATCTCCTCCTTCTGTCTTGCACGATGAACAGAGTCTTGGGAGAAGTTGTACCAAAGAAAACCCAACTCAGGTAAGATGTTCGCCGTTGTATTTGCGTTCCATTTAGATTTTAATCTTACTGTGAGTTGAAATTGTGTGTAATTCTGACTGTGTGTTTTTGGAACATTCTTTAAATCGCCATATCTCGCTCTATAGTACTGCAATCTTCAATCCGACTTCACCCCCATATCCGCCTCCCCTAGACCATTCTTGGCATATATTAAACTCCCGTCATATCTCTTATCGTGACGTTATCAGGTCTTAACTCCGTCTTGGTTCTGGCTTGGCCCTCACGGCCCATCTCGGCCCTGTAAGCTTATCAGTTATCAGACTTTTGATCTGGCGAGTAGAAATATATATATAAGCGCCTGGAGGCGGTCAAGTCGTCATTCTCAATCACCACCAAAGATGACAACCCCCCCACTATCTCAAGGAGCCGGATATGGCGTTGTTCTGGGCGTGGGTCTGGGATTTTCAATGATCATGATTTTCATCACGTGGGCTCTACGACGTTACCAGCGAGAAGTGATGAGTTCCGAGGAGTTCTCCACGGCCTCTCGGTCGGTTAAAACTGGTCTGATTGCCGCCTCGGTGGTTTCTTCATGGACTTGGGCGGCTACTTTACTTCAGTCGACTTCTCAGGCTTACAAGAATGGAGTTTCAGGACCCTTGTGGTATGCTACAGGAGCAGCAGTTCAGGTTGTGTTATTTGCCACTCTGGCCATTGAGCTCAAACGGAGAGCTCCTGGAGCTCATACTTATTTGGAGGTTGTGAAATTGCGGTTTGGAACTGCTGGACACATTGTTTTCATGTGTTTTGGTCTTGCCACCAACATTCTCGTGACTCTGATGCTGTTAACGGGAGGTTCGGCTGTTGTCAACGATCTCACAGGCATGAACGTGGTTGCCGCTTGTCTTTTGTTGCCTCTAGGAGTCATTCTGTACACTTTGTTTGGCGGTATCAAGGCCACCTTTATCACCGATTATCTCCACACCATCATTCTTCTGGTCATCATTCTGGTGTTTGCCTTTACTACTTACGCCACCCATGACGTTCTGGGCTCCCCGAGTAAAGTCTACGATCTTCTAGTTGCTCGAGCTCAACTATTACCAGTCAAGGGTAATGAACAGGGCTCGTATCTGACCATGAAATCACATGATGGTGCTATTTTCTTCGTCATCAATCTCGTCGGTAATTTTGGAACAGTTTTTCTCGATAACGGATACTGGAACAAGGCCATTGCGGCTTCTCCAGCTGCTGCTCTTCCAGGATACGTTTTGGGCGGTCTGGCGTGGTTTGCAATCCCCTGGCTTTGTGCCACAACCATGGGAATGGCCTGTTTAGCTCTCGAGGGAACTCCATCTTTCCCGGGTTACCCGGCCCGAATGTCTGCCGACGATATTTCCGCTGGTTTGGCGCTTCCTAATGCTGCTGTGGCTCTTCTGGGCAAGGCTGGAGCCGGATGTGCTTTGACCATGGTATTCATGGCGGTGACCTCGGCCTTCAGCTCGGAACTCATTGCCGTCAGTTCGATTTTCACCTACGACATTTACAAGGGCTATTTCCACCCCACAGCAACGGGTAAGACTCTTATCTTGACTTCTCATGCGGCTGTTATCGTTTTTGGGTTTGCAATGGCAGGCTTCGCCGTGGGGCTCTATTACATTGGCGTGTCCATGGGCTTTCTGTACCTGTTGATGGGCGTGATTATTTCTTCTGCCGTGATTCCGGCTGTTCTGACTCTTCTCTGGAGCGGTCTCAATTTCTGGGCAGGTGTGTTATCTCCTCCCTTGGGCTTTTGTTTCGCTATAATCACATGGCTAGTCACTACACAGTGTCAGACAGGTGAGATTAACGTCCAGACGACAGGTGGTGATCTTCCCATGCTTGCGGGAAACGTGGTGGCTCTTTTATCGCCTCTGATGACCGTTCCTGTTCTGACGCTCATTTTCGGAGTGGACAATTTCGACTTTGAGAAATTCAAACAAATCTCCAGAGCAGACGATAGCGAGTTTTGGAAGGTGGATTCGATCGTGGAGGAGTTGGGGGGATCTGCTGATGTGGTTTCTTTGCAGGAGAAGAGACTCAATCAAGAGTTGAAGCGTTCACCTCTAAATGATACATCATCCGACTCTAATACTGAGCACAAAACCAACTCCCCACAACACATGCAGGAACACACCCTGGAACACCAAATGGAATCGGAAATGCAAGCGGAGTTTGGTATTCCCGAGATTCCGCTGGCGGCTGAACCTCCTGTTCATCTGGAAGAGCTGGACCCCGAGGAAAAGGCGCTACTCGACAAATACGCCAAAATCGCCAGAATCATCACCTGTGTCATGGCCATCTGTCTTTTGGTTCTGTGGCCCATGCCAATGTACGGATCGGGCTACGTGTTTTCCAAACCCTTTTTCACGGGCTGGGTCGTGGTCGGAATCATCTGGATCTTCTTCTCGTCGTTTCTGGTCGTCTTATACCCGCTCTGGGAATCTCGTGTCGGTATCTTCGAGACCTTCCGGGGACTCTACTGGGATTGTACAGGACAGACGTGGAAGCTGAGAAGATGGCAGGGACAGACGGAGGATAAACAGATGGCGGCACATGGAGTGACAAGGACGTTTTCGCAGATGGAGAGATTGGAAGCTGAGGAACTGGAGGAGTCAGAAGAAGGAGTGCAGGTTGAGAAGGTGGAACAGAAGTAGAAGAGGGGAGAACAAGGGTTATTTATTAATAAAGAGTTGATTTATGGTAAAAGAAAGGTTGAGAGAGTAGCTAGCGTAGTAGCCAGGGCTTGTGGGGCGTCGTATAAAAGTCCAAGAATGCAAACTCGAAACCCCCCTGGTTTACATTTTCCTCTCTGACGTTTTCCCGCGACTCTATTACTTAATAAAAGGTATAGACGAGTTCTTGACGGTGAGATGTACATTTTCAAACTTGTCCCGTAGTTTTTGATTGATTTATGACGGTGTTGGAGTGAGCTGTTATAGGAGGTGGATTCACCTGGAGTTAGTGGGTGATAATATTATAGTTGGAGAGTTACTTGAGGAGGTGGCTGAGTTGAGTGAGATAGTTGAAGTTCATGCACGTCAACTCAAGTAAATGAGGGAGCCGTACTGACTCTGTCAATATTCGAGAAAGCAACATGAAACTTTGCAAGTCACCTGATCACCCGCTGATCTTTTACCCTGCAAAAATTCAGCTGGATCAGTCTACCCAGTCGTTTTTTTGATAGACCTCAAAACACCACCCCTAACCGTGCGGCTCGGAAATAGAAGCGGCTCGGAAATAGAAGCGGCTCGGAAATAGAAGCTCCACCTTAAATGGGAAAACCTGCAAAAGAATGGTATTCCATGATTGAGCTCCATTGGTGTTGTTCATATGGTGCTGAAAGTGGTAACATTCGAACGAGAATCTTCTCACGATCATTCTAGTACTGCTCTTGTTGCGAAATACTTGCACTACGTCGCACACTCTCGCTGTGATCACGCCACTGAAACGTGAGTGGTACCATTCTGCTCCCCTGACTCAGGGCAACGCAATGGTATCACTTTCGAGGAGATTCGACGTCTAACCGTGGATATCAAATCAGCTGCTGCAACATCATGCATTACACTGGAACATGTGATACTTGTACTCGCCCTTAACTGACTGCTCAAATCCGACTGCTCATGTTTCCTCTTCGGGAAGCAGCGGGAATACTCATCCTTCAATACTGCCACCATGGTCACGTGACCGACACCAATGGAATGCCACAAGTCAGGCGAGTGCAGCGGTACTACTTTCATGTTGGTAGCATTACTGGATCGCAGCACGACACCAGCAACTGCTTCAACTTCTGCTGTAATGGAGATACGGCGATGAAAGTACAGTAGCACTATTTGAAAGGTGACGTTCGGGCGAGCCAGAAGAATACAGGAGTCAAACTGAACAGAATACAAGGAAACGCGATTTACACGGGGCTAGAATGCTCAGAATTCCTCGTGAGTGGTACCAAAATGACCGTGAGAACCGCCTCTTTCGGACAGTAGTACTTGGGTGCCAGTAGACCCCCTATATATGAAAATCACAGTCATCCACTGAAATCTGGCCGATTCCTTGAATGTCTTCAGCTTTAAGGTATTGCTCTGCTTGTGGCTCTCCCAATTTGAATTAATGAGCCGCACGGCTTGGGGTGGCGAAAACAGCACCACTCAGAGTGGCATTCTAAGCCTTCGAAAGGGTTCAGCTTTTGCTAAATAGCATATACCGGCAATCTGAGTCCAATGGCAAAATCTGGAGTCTCTATCTTCAATACTGATGTAGATACTGCAAGCCTTAGTTTACTCAAGCCACGTCAAGTACACCTTCATTAGCGTTATAGAGAGCTCTCCAAAGGAGACTATTCTCTCAACTGTAACTTTGGGCTCCCACTAAAGCCAAGTAAAAGAGTGCACATAACTGTAATCCAGTCTCTTGTGTGAATTTCCGAGCCGCACGCAAAGGGGTAGGCTTAGAGGCACCACTCAGAGTGGCATTCCGAGCCTTAGAAAGGGTCAAGCTTTTGCCACATGGTATACACCGGCGACCTCACACTACTGGCAAACTCTGGAGTCTCTATCTTCAATACTGATGAAGCTATAGCAAGCCTCATGTTACTCAAGCCACGTCAAGTACAGCCTTATTAGCGTTATAGAGAGCTCTCAAAAATAAACTATTTTCTCAACTGTAAATTTGGGCCTCCACTAAAGTCAAGTAAAAGATAACACATAACAGTATGACCTGTAACAGGCTATATCTCCACCAAAAAGAGTGCCAGCGAGATGGGAGGTGTACCAGAAGAGCCAGCAGAGGCTGGGCAGTGTTTTGAAAGCGTTTGATCTCACTCTGGAGCAAGGCTTAGTTTACTCAAGCTACACCAACTACAGCTTAATTAAAGTTGGTGAAGATTCCTCAGAGTGGAGTATAGTCCTAACTGTAACTTTGGGGCTCCCACTAAAGCCAAGTATTGGAGTAAATACATTCCTGACATTTGATACCACGACAACAACAGTCTCCAACACCACCAAAACAAATCCCAGCAATATGAAACCTATACCATTCTAATCTGCTACACCCCGTGTATTTTGATCAATGCTCAAATTTATGATATTGTAACGATCCGACCTTTTTTGACGCCTTTATCTTAGAGCTACTTGTACGCTACCAGTAGCTACAAAGGAGACACCTCAAAACACTCAGTTTTGGAGTTATCGATTCCGAGAGTTTTTAGATGTACTTTAATTATCTCTATGAGTTTGGCTGTACTACTCATTAGTCTGTAGACTTGCTCTTGATCAAATTAAAAGAGATATCTCCGACTTGAAAATACCTCTCTAAAACTGTCAGTTTTGAGGCTACAAACAAAAGAGCTTGATAGAAAGAATCCCTGTCTTTACGTAATTCCACCCGTACTACTTACTTACCTCTATCTAAAGATCTTGACCCAGGAGAGCAGGTATCATCTATTATAATGATGGGTGCATTATTCCCAGTCTCACTCTCTCAATTTTGAAGCTACGGCTCTGGGAAGTTCACAGATGGATTCTACGTTGCTTCTTAGCTCTACTAATACCCCTTACCTACTTTTATCTCTTTTCATCACCTCTGTGGAATGAATAATAACCTCAATGGTAGTGACTACAATATCTGTCTCTATAACACTCAATTTCAAAGCTACAAGCAAGAAAAGTTGACAAAAATAATCCTCAAATCAGCAGTATTCCGTCAGTACCACTCACTAGTTTTTTTCTCTTTTGTAAGCCAAATTAACAGTATATCTTTCCATTTGAACCATCTCAAATTTATACCCCTACAACTCCTCCAGATCTTTAGTCACAACTCAAAAAAACATTCAATCAACATACCAAGGCCAACATTCACTATATCCAAACTTCACTCCTCCTCTGAGTCCTTATACGAAGATCTAAGTGCTATTTTCTAAACATTAAGGAAAATTCTATAGAGTCCTTCTAAAACGGTGTTTAAGAGCTCAGAAAAGGCCAATAATTCTACACATACCTCTTCTCATTCTTATCACGTGACCCTCAAACTCTCATTTCTTTACCATCAATATTGACGGAGTTATACCCCTCCTTCTCAGTCAGCCCTTTTCTTATGTAGTCTTCCAACTAAATAAGCTTTGTCAAGTAATGTCAAGTATTTTCAAAAAACGGTTCTCTCGACCACCTCCCATCACGTGACATATTACGTAATCAGAATTTACCTTTTTCAAATGTCCCGATTTGGACGTGACGAAAATGGCCAATACTGGTAGCTAGGACATTGTTCAGCAGACCCTAGCAACTCATAAGGTCATACTCTAGATGTCACGTGATCACTCCTACCCTCTAGCTGAGTCATCACAAATCCATGGCTTTTTGTCACGCTCTGGGTTGGTGAAATTTCATTTCCATCATTTCCATCACGTGATCTCGGTTCTCGAAACTCTATTTGAAAAACCCTCGATTTCAGACAGAGATATATCTCCAGTAATAAAGCAGTTGTGGAGATTCTGAAAATTGCATTCTATTCTTTGTAGTCATGTGACCTATTTCATTTGGTCATTATTCCCCCTCTCTCTCTGTATCACCCACATTACACTCTTTTGGTCGTGCCCCCTCACCTAGGGCTAACCCTAAGACCACGTGACACTTCCCAACCCGGACGCCCGTCACACTGGCAAACTCTAGCATACCAATGGGCCTCATGCAGGACTCTTTTTACTTTTACCGTCTCGACAACACTTTGGTGGCAAGAATATACAATGGGTGAGTGAAAAATGGAGGACGTGAAACGATTTGCGACGTGCGACGACAGAAATGAAGACGACAAGTGATTTGGAGGAGTGGAAAGTGGTGAAGTGTGAACGAAGTGGTGAAATTTTTGATCTCGACTGAAAATTTGGTAACGACATGACCTGTGTGATGGGCACGACATCAGTAATGTGATGGGCACGACATGGCGGATGTGGTGGGGCGATTTTGGTGGTGGCAACGACATGCCCACGACATGGTCTTTGAAACCACATTTGACCCATCACAGGGCTGATGTGATGCCCATCACAGAGTCGATGTAACCCACACAGGGCTGATGTCAAACCCACCACAGAGTCCATGTGATGCCCACGACATGACCCGTGTAACCCACGACATGACCGATGTTGTGCCCACGACATCAGCCATGTCATACCCACCACACGACCAATGTTGTGCCCACGACATGACTTGTGTCACACCACCCACCCACGTACTACTCACTCGCAGTACTCGCTACGCTCGTAGCAGCTTCGTTCTTAGTACTAACCCAGTCAACATCCCCAAGACTAGAAACACTTACTGCAAGGGCAAGGAGTGCCGAAAGCACACCCAGCACAAGGTGACCCAGTACAAGGCCGGCAAGGCTTCTCTGTACGCTCAGGGTAAGCGACGATACGACCGAAAGCAGTCCGGTTACGGAGGTCAGACCAAGCAGATTTTCCACAAGAAGGCCAAGACCACCAAGAAGGTTGTTCTGCGACTCGAGTGTGTCAAGTGCAAGGTCAAGATGCAGCTTGCTCTCAAGCGATGCAAGCACTTTGAGCTTGGTGGAGACAAGAAGCAGAAGGGCCAGGCCCTCCAGTTCTAAGCTTGCTTGCTTGGGTCTTGTAAAATTAAAATATTGCACATGTGTTAAGAGCAGTCAGAGCGAAGCGATGACTGCGAGAAGAGTAGCGTAGATGTGAGCGTAGCGAACATCTACGGTAGTACCAGTAGTCAGAGCGAAGCGGTGACTACGACTCAGAGTGTGGCGAGTGTAGTAGTGAGCGAAGTACTTGTAATCATCGCTCTGACTACGAAAAGAGTGTGGCGAAGAAGTGGGCGTAGTGAACATCTACTGGCGATGGTACAAGTAGCAGTGGTTAACGTAGCCACCAGTAGATCTGGGCGTAAGAGTAAGAGTGTGGCGTAGATGTGAGCGAAGACACATGTCGCTACCACCTGGTACGCTCGACCAAGTGGGACACAGAAAGGACGTTTTTCCCGGTAAAATCAGAAGACAAGTCGGTGGCAAACAGTGAGCACTCACTCTAGGCTCCCACTCTAGAGACACAAACGAAGGTGACGACCAATGCATTTCCCTTGAATCAAAAAACCAATGTGTTGCTCCAGCTGCAAGGCATAGAACGTACGGGGGACAAAGGCGGTGGACTGCGTATTTATTATTTATTACAAGCAGACTATCTGCCACTTCCCCACTGTTCATGCTTGCGGCCAATAAAGGTGTGCGTTTTACGTCTTTACAAAAGGTGCAGAGTGAGACTGCTGAGCGAAACGACGACTACGAGTGGCAAGTGAGATAGTTGACCTAACCAGCCTAGCGAACATCTACGGTAGCAGTCGTGGTGGGCTCTGACTACGTAGCCAGAGGTGTGAGCGAACATCTGCGGTAGACACCATCTGGCAGACACCATCAAGCAGAGAGGTGACTACAATTGCGTAACGATCTGTACCTTGTACCAGGGTAGCTACTTGTAGACTGGGTGTAGGAACAAGACATCTGCTGCCAAGTCGAAATGATGACTGCGAATCGGCTACTCGTACTTGTAGAAGTAGAAGTAGTCCGTACTGATACTCTCACACTTGCGGTCATCCTTGTCATAACTCACTGTGCTGTTGCTGTTCAGATGAGATGTCGACCTTTTGGTACCACGGCAGTTGTAGGGGTTGTCTCCGTTTGTTTCTCGTACGTGTCCTAAGACATGTGTCTAGTGTGAATATGCAGATGTCACAAAGAGCAGCTGTTGTTCTGGAGGAGGTAGCCTAACAAACAATCGCTTATGTGCGTGGAGACAGGGATAGGTGGCACACGTCTTCCAGTGTCTGTGTCTGTGTCTGTGTCTGTGTCTGTGTTTGTGTATGCTCCATTTACAAGGTGCCCAGATCAGAGCTGTGTATCATGCACTGTTCTCAAGGAGTTACCCCAGACACTTATTCTGGTCATGGCCTAACTCTAAGCCTGTGGAACACCTTGACAAGTCATCATACCTGTACTTGTACATCACACACCCTCTACAGCAGGGTCATGATAGCTGATGAGCCTTCATACTGTAACTCGAGACAAGCCCAGACCTCTAATCTTGGACGGGACTTCACACAGACACGTGATGGAGAGTCACCTTTGAACTGTTAGATGTTGGAGAGCACGGTTGGTAGACGCTAGAAATAGTATCATTTGATCTGGTGGCTCTGTGATAGCTTGTTGGCATATATCCAAGAACACTATAGCCTCGTCAAGACCACCCAGTAATAAGAAAATGACGCTGAGTCCCTCCAAGACATCCAAACACAGACACAGAAGCTACAGTGAGTCAAAAATGACTTCCTCCACATCTCCTTGAGTCTCCTGATAGCTCTACCACTTTAGATACATCACCCACAACAGCGTGTCTTGTAGAGGGTCAAACTGGGGAATGAGACCCGGCAGTTGAAAGGCAAGAATTTTCTACCACTGTATCAAACACAGAAAACCGATTTGAGAAGTGAAGACACTTTTATCGGCTGTTCTCGTGAAATGGTTCACTTCTCTACCCATCCTGCACACATGGGTTTAAAAATGCATCATTGAGACGGTTTCATGATAGTCACGTGACTCCAGAGTTGATGTCCAGGAAGAGATTTTGCCGCTCTATCACTTCACGCAGCTGTATTATTTTTCGCCAGTTTACCCGATTTCCCCTTCAATTACTCCATTTATTCCTCCCCTTAATATCCAAACTCTAAATCGAATAAAGCCCGGAATCTGGGAATTAATTCGAGGCGTTTTAAGGGGGTGGATTATCGGGCCTTCTGCTGTACACACATGTTTGCCGATAACCCCAGCACCGACTTGTCGTGGCCGTAATATTGACTTTACAGACTAGCCGAAAATACCAAGATGTAGAGCTCGTCTGGGCGAATCGAATGGTATAGAAATATCACCCATGTATCCATACAAAAAGATGAGTATTTTGCACTTTTCTTCGAAAACACGGATTGGGGGGGGGCTGAAAACGGCTCTACTTTAGGCTACAGTAATCTGAAGGAGAAACAGATGGTACCATTGTGATCCTCGTGGTCATGTTTCAATACAAACTGGCTTTCATTTGTCGCTATCTCTTCTCTTTGTCGTTCTATCACGATATCAGTATTTCTAGGCCAGAGCCTATCACAACGTAATACCACACCACTTATCTCGTCCTATAGACGTTTTAGAATCATTCTGAGAGTTGCATTCTACTCGCCATGGCTTATATACCCTACTGTTTAGTTTCCAGACTGTCTCCTCTCCCCAGTCACGTTCTGTGGACATTTCTCTACACTGCTTGACAGCTGCATCACCTACTATCCGAGGCTGGCCGTAAAAGGTTCATATCTCAGCGTAGAGGTGTCAGAATCTCATGGGAAGACATTCAATCTGTTGCTAATGAATATGGTCACGTTATCGTGCTTTCTCTGATCAAATTCGTCACCTCATAACATTTCTGCATCACTTCTCACTTAACCAAGACCACCAACATCCCATATAGACACCCCAATCAACATCGACAACAGTCCATCCAGTTTCATCAAAAGTGCTCAGAAACGCTCGCTTAAAGTCGGAATCAAATCACCAGAGCTCAAATACCATCCTGTCAAAATCTCACCTCTCTACCACCCCTGAAACACCCATTAAACACTGTCTCTCTTTTTCACATCACGTAAATAGTATGCATGACACTTGAGCAGTATTACACAACAGCATATACACAAGTCTCAGGGCACGTGACCTGGGTGATATGGGGGTTCCTATTTCTCAACATCACGTGATAAGCCCCCACCTAGTCACGTGACACGACCACCCCCCCATATACCCAGCTGACTAATCACCCCTTTGCGTTTGTAATTACCTCATGCAGATGC
Organism: Yarrowia galli; assembly: GCA_900519055.1. Classification (NCBI taxonomy): domain Eukaryota; kingdom Fungi; phylum Ascomycota; class Dipodascomycetes; order Dipodascales; genus Yarrowia; species Yarrowia galli. Next base: position 1,257,960 of record ULGS01000002.1, read on the forward strand.
ACCTGTAGCGCTAGCACGATATACCAGCACGACACGCTACAACCTCCTTGGCAACCAGGTTCTCCGCGACAAGTGACACAAAACCCGGGCGACATGGTGCTACAGTACATTTTGGTGCAGAATCGACAGGGCAAAACGCGCCTGGCCAAGTGGTACAATGCTTATTCTGTGAGTGATGAGGGAGGGATGAAAAAGATCGGTCTAGGATGGTCAAAAGAGGTCTGATTGCGATGAAAGTGGTGTCAATAGAATCACCGAGTCCAGGCGAGTACAGCCATCTACTTTTTATTCAATATGACTTACCCAGGACACGGAAAAAATCAAATTGATGGGAGAGGTGCACAGACTGGTAGCAGCTCGAGATCAGCGATATCAGAGCAATTTCGTGGAATTGGGAAATTACAAGGTCATCTACAGACGGTACGCCGGCCTCTTCTTTTGCATCGTGGTCGATGAGTCAGATAATGAGCTTTTCTACCTGGAAGCAATCCATTTGTTTGTGGAGGTTCTGGACACGTTTTTTGGCAACGTGTGCGAGCTGGATCTCGTCTTCAACTTTTACAAGGTGTATGCGATTTTGGACGAGGTGTTTCTGGCTGGAGAATTGGAAGAAACCAGTAAAAAGATTGTTCTGGCGAGATTGGAAGAGATTGATAAAGCCAGTTAGTTATTTATAGGATGGAGGAGAGGCACGGTAAGATAATTTGATTTATGATATTGACGTTGCAGGGAAATGGTGTAGTTGGCCCAACTACGTGAAAAGTGATCAGAACAAGTAATGGAGGGTACCATTGGAAAGGTCGAGACTGGGGGATTACAATGGTATGGAGAAATGTCGTGTATCTGTTGTAGATGGTGATTTGAGTGGTGTTGTGAGGGGGGAAGTGGAGTAAGGAATTGTCGGCCCAACTACGTAAATAATGTCACTAAGAGCAATTGAAGGGTACCATTGGAAAGCCACGACTCTGAGGATCACAATGGTATAGCACTGTCTCATATCTGCCATATTCAGCCCTCTGAGAGTGATGTTCTGTGTAGAGAGGGTTCTGAAAGACACGGAGGAACAAAAGCTCAAATAATGCTCGGAGAGATACAATAGCACTACCATTAGATATATTGAGCTCAGAGGAGTACAGTGGTATACCTCAACTTCTTCTAGCGGCTATATGGAGCCCTCCAGAGCGGTACTTGTAATGAGAGGTAGCGAAAGAAGTGGAGGCTCTGACATTGTGAATAATAACTATAACAAGATGAAAAGGGAACCATTGGAAAGCCACAGACTCAAGGATTACAGTGATATGCCTCAGTACATGATATGATCCGTATTCGGCGATCTAGAGGCTTGTATAGTCTACCTGAATCAAGTGGTACAGAACAACTAGCACACAACCGATACAAACACAAAGACCTCAGACCAGTGACACTACCAAATCTCTATCACCCAGCTCCGTCACTGACACAAAATTCACGTCTCCTGGATCACTAGGTCGCGTTTTGTGAATTTCCAACCACTATAACGGTCAAAACTTCACGAGTATTGTTCCTAAACGTACCAGATCTTGACTGATTAATGATCACGCTCTCGTGAATACCACATAGTTCTCAGATTCTCGCTACACCGTCTACAACACGAGTTATCCTCTAGCGTGTCTTTCCACCCTCCAACACGCGCAGATCGGCACTATCTTCACTTTTAGGCCACGTACAAGCAGACGAGCAGTTGCAGGGGTTGCACGTGCGCATGCTCGACATGTGGATCTTCTTTCCGGGTCGCCAGGAGCCCCACAGAAGTGTCTGTGAATGTTTCTATTTTGAGGCCCGTATTTTTAGCCTCAGCCTCAAGTTGCCGTGTTGTCAAAAAGGCACGTAATAAATCGGGGAAAATGGGGAAAAATGGGGAAAACACAAAGAGGAGTACGAGTACGGCGGACCTGGGGAAACTTGTTCTGAGGTGATGGAGCTGATAGGGCCTGTTTTAGATGGACCGTGTTACAGTATGTACCAGTATGTACCCCTACCACCAGTAAGGTATTTCACAGGGTGCCAATTGGGAGTACTTGTAGTGTGTATATCTCCAAATATTTGTACTGGAGAAGGTGGTTATTATTGTACCAATTTACTCCCCCAGCTCCGCTGATTCGAACCGTGTAATAATATCCACTAGCTGTAGTACTAATACGTAGAGATAATTGAGATAACACTTCTGTTCGCTTTGAAACTCCAGTTGGGTAAATTGACTGCCTAGTTTTGGAAAAGAAAAGCGCGTCTATCTCGAGATATTTGTACTGGCGAAGGTGGATTTTATTACATTATTCGAATCAGAGGAGCAGGGGGAGTTCAGTGGTATAGCTATTGTAGTAGAATTTTGCCCTAGAGGCCACACCAATATCCCCAAAGGCCACAACCAGTTTGGTCCGTACTTGCATTGCCTCACCAAGCTCACCAAAGACAGACTTTGATCTGGAGAAGCTGTGGCCAACACGGACTATAGAGACGTCCCAAGATAGATGCTCCGTGTTTGTACCACACGTGACACAAACCCGTTCGTAACACAAACCCGCTCGTAACACAAAGCCATCCTACATCTATATAGTCTCCTTGGTTCGCCTTGTGTTTCTTCCTCACGTATTTCACACCACACATTCACCACACCTCCCCACCACTTAACCTTTCCTCCTGCATAATTCCACGTCACCTAACCCAACCCCTTTTACGCAGTGGTGTGTGAAGGCTAAGGATAGTTAGGAGAGTGAAGGAGATATCGGTACAGTACAACCAGAGCGACATCACACAACACCACTTGTTCTCACCACCACCACACACAAAGACAAGTGCAACGACACAAAAGCAACAATGACAGACAAATGGGCGCCGGGCCAGAACCAGCCCATGTACGGGTCGTCCCAGCAACCGTCTCAGCAGCCCCACAATCTCATGCCTCCTCCGTCCGGCTTGTATCAGCAGAACACCAACCAGAGCAACACGTCACTTGATCAGCAGGGGATGACTCAGCAGCAGGGGCAGCACGTGACCCAACAGGGACAGCACGTGACTCAGCAGCAGCAGTTTAGTCAGCAGGGTCAACAGGGTCAACAGGGTCAGCAGCAAGGGCAGTACAATCAGCAGCAGTTTCAGCAGCAGCAGCAGCAGCAGCAGCAGTTTGGACAGCAAGGTCACGTGACACACGGTCACCCCAACCAACACGTGACTCAACACGGACACCCCGGCCAACACCCCTCCTCCGCCCACCCCTCAGACTACGTCAACTTCACACCTCGGCCCGATCTACTTTCCAAGACAGCTCAGAACCGGGCCCACAACACCACCCAGGTCGTCAGTCACTATTACAAGACAATCGTGCAACACGCGATCGAACGGCACGCGCGAAAGTCCGCCGCCGAGGCCTCCATCGACCAGGCCACCTCTGAGGAACGTCGTAACCGAGTCCTCACAAACTACGGCAAGAAGGAAACGTCGTATCTGCGGCTGCGGCGAACGCGGCTGTGTCTGGACGACTTTGTGACCGTCAAGGTGATTGGTAAGGGAGCGTTTGGAGAGGTGCGACTGGTGCAGAAACGCGACAATGGCAAAATCTACGCCATGAAAACCATGCTCAAGAAGGAAATGGACATGAAGGAGCAATGGGCACATGTCAAGGCTGAGCGAGATGTTTTGGCAGATTCAGACTCCCCCTGGATCGTCTCTCTCTACTACTCCTTCCAGGATGATCTGTATCTCTACTTGATCATGGAGTTCCTGCCCGGAGGAGATCTCATGACCATGCTCATCAAGTATGACGTGTTCAGTGAAGATATCACGCGGTTCTACATTGCCGAGTGTGTGCTTGCAATCGAGGCGATCCACAAGCTGGGCTTTATCCACAGAGATATCAAGCCCGACAACATTTTGATTGACAAGACCGGTCACATCAAATTGTCCGATTTCGGCCTTTCCACGGGCTTCCACAAGACCCACTCGTCGGCCTACTGGAAGAAACTCAAGGACGGCTCCTCGTCCAACCCGGCGTCTCAGATGGGCCCCCCTCAGAGCAACAACCCTAACCGCCAGTCCACCTACGACTCGATCCACCTGACCATGCGTCAGCAGATTTCCACGTGGCGTAAAAACCGACGCCTCATGGCTTACTCCACCGTCGGCACTCCGGACTACATTGCGCCGGAGATCTTTGTGCATCAGGGCTATGGTCAGGAATGTGACTGGTGGTCTCTGGGCGCCATCATGTTTGAGTGTCTGGTGGGCTGGCCTCCGTTCTGCTCCGAGCAGCCCCGAGAGACGTACCACAAGATCATCAACTGGCGTGAGACGTTGCAGTTCCCCGATGATGTGCATTTGTCGCCTGAATCCGAGGATTTGATTCGTCGGCTGTTGACGTCCTCGGAGAACCGTCTGGGCCGTATTGGAGGCGCCAACGAGATCAAATCACATCCGTTTTTCCGGGGCGTGGATTGGTCGTCGATTCGCGAGTTCAACGCTCCCTTTGTGCCCAAGCTCAGTAGTATCACCGATACGAGCTACTTTCCCACCGATGAGCTTGGAGATGTGTCCGAGTACCCTCAGCAGAGTTCCCGGGGAGATCGGTCCAGTGAGCTGCCGTTTATTGGGTACACTTTTAGTCGGTTTGATAATATGACGAAGAGGAATGCCATTTAGGGGATCTAGCCGATTGAGCGAAGCGAAATCGGATAGATCGCGTAAATGGGGTGGGTGTGCGGTCGGTGATGCGATCTAGACAATCGAGCGTAGCGAGATTGGACAGATCGAGATTGGCGGCTGGCGATTGGCAAATGGTGATGCTATGGGCATTGACCATTGGAGTGGAGGATGTGGAGGTGGACTCGTATCGTCCTCCACTGTATGTACCACCTGATATAATACATAGACTGGACAGACGTCCTTTTTGCACTTGTGTACTTGTAGTGTGGGTGGAGGCGACGTCCACTACAGGGTAGCTACAAGTAGGACAGTTTACCCTCATTCAATCGACATAGGCTACATGTGACTCGATAGTGTGAACTACGGTTATGACTCCCTTGCTGGAGAGGTACAGCTTACAAGTACGAGTACTGGAGAAGTACAGGTGTTGTACTTAGAAGATGGAAGTACTCCGTACTTGCAGCTGAAGTCTGAAAGAGAGGTGGGCAATAAAAATGACGCAGCGAGAGCCGTGGGTGAAAGACGGGGCTGTCCAGAGTATGACCCGGTGCTGTGGAGCGGACTCAGGTCTTGTGGACGTCTGACTCGGGTGTCCAGGGCGTCCCTAGATGGCTGTTCCAGGTGCCTAAGCGACTACGGTGCCAGCTGTGGCCTGCTGTGCCAGTGGAGGCTGTGGCTGTGGCTGTGGCTGTGACTCTTATTCTGCGGGAATCCGGAAATAGCCCTGGTTATATATTCCTAGAGTTGCTGTAGAAGTAGAATAACGTTCAGACTTAGAGATGGATTTCTGACACTGTGTAATACGGATAGAGATGATAAGTTGGCAGTGAAAAAGGTGGTGTGAAGGGAGGTGCATGAGACGGGAGGAGGGAGGTGTGCGAGGGGTAGGCCGGGGAGATATAGAGACGAGAGTGGTACCATTGTGTAGCTGGAGATCAGGCGAGTATTTTGGTATGACTGAAGGTGGTGTTTGAGTCATATGAGGGGTTTCAGTGTTGGTGGTGGGGACTCTGGAGTTGGCATGGTCAAAGGGAAAAGTCAACTGGGGTATATCCAGGGCTCCAGAGATGATACAAACAAGGGGAAAAGACCATTAGAGACAAAAAGTACAGGCTGTTGGAGAACGTAACAAAACGTGTACACTGTCTCACACAACATCGGTAGATAATCGTCTTATACCACCCTCTCAAATAAACTCCAATAAACTCGAGATTATGCACTGATAACGAATACGATTGAAGTGAATACAAAGAGTGTGTGGATGTAGCGCTGTAACCATACAAGTACCGGGCATTTCAGGAACACAAAGTCACGTGACTCAAAACGGTCACGTGCCTCAACACTGTCACATGACTCAACACGGTCACATGCCATCAGTTTTGGCACCTGGGAATTGAGCACTTTCAGCATTCTCCACAGGCTTTTCCACGACTATAGAAGCTGGCGAACCTACTCCTGTGTCGCTCAAAAGACGTCTAGAGATCTTTATAACATCCAGGGGAGTGTTTGGATCTGACAGCTCGAAGATCATGTCGATATCTTCCAGGGTTCTTCCCATGGTCTCTGGATACATGAAGTAGATTGTGGGGACCATGGCTGTATTGATACAGGCAAAGGTGATGTACTTGTACGTTTTCCATTTGATGTTGGTGAACGCCACAGGAGTGATCATGACCACCATAAAGTTGAAGATCCAGTTTTCCGAGGTGGCCAGGAAGAGTCAAAAGACCTCCCGTCACTCCCTGGTTGCATCCAAACAGCAGAAACCCGATTCCAGCAATAGCAGCAACCACTCGGTGTAGTGAGGAGCCACTGCATTCTAAGAGGACGGTCGAGGGTTTGGAGAAGGTAAGCCAGTGTGTGAGTATTCGGGAAATATGTGAGTAGCAATTGACGCGATGTAAACATGAGAACGCCACTTGAATCAAGACCAGAGAAACTAACAGATATAGATAGAAAGGGTCTGTGCTGATATTTTAGAGTGGTCTTTTAGTGTACTATATGGGGTTGGTCTAGAGTCAGTTAGACGGTGAAGCGGATAAACTGCCTGACACCCAAAGTGGCTCTGAACAGAAATGGACAGTGTGCTTAGGCTGGCAGACTGGTAAACTAGGGAGCTCAAAAATTCAGATTCGCAGATAGCAAGATCGCTCCTCCGTACTCCACAAGAAGCAATGGCTAACTTATAAGAGCATCTACTTCCTGCTGCAGTAGCCCTGAGATTAGTGCACTGTACTGTAGCTCTGTGGGGGAGACTGTATTAATCAATTGAATGTCTCCTCTGATCAACCAATTGATAGTCCGTCAAACATGAGACCCATCCACCTGTCAATAGAGATACACCTCAACAAAAGGGAGAGCTGAGAATGATGAGAATACTTGTGATTAACAATGTTTAAAAGCTGTCAACTAATGTCCAGAGACAGCCAAAACCAACACTCCATAAGTGCCAAGCCAAAGCCGACTTTGCATCTCCGCCCTAGCTAGAGTACATACCACCTTGTATTAGCACCGGCACATACTCTAGTGAAACGCTTCGGGGCGTGGGGTAAGCATTAGCTGTTTTTTTTTATAAAACCTCATAATACATTAACTCGATGAGAACGGTGGTGGCGAACCCCAATTGAGCCCTGAGCAGGAGGCTACTGAAACCGTGACCATGACCTCGTGCTCCGATGACCATTGCACTACGATCGTCTCAATGAGCCGACTGCAAGGTACTACGCAACATCCTAACTGCGTCAGAGATAATCTTCAGGTACAGAGAAGCACTGGTGCCAGGTACGAGTACTAGCTCTAGATCTCCCACCTATCTCTAACGCCTGAAACTGCCTCACCCCAGCTACCTCACTTACGATAGACTCTTCAAATGGTCGCTCTGGAACACCTCCGAAACAGACCAGTAATTGAAAGCCATATGTAAGGGTCACAATACCTGCCCTTCTGCCCCAATCACCCACTACTAATCCTGGCCAGCTCCAAAGCCCCAAGTGACCAAACCAACCCTCTAAGCTCCCGCCAAGCTCCCACATACACCACCTACAAATGCTCACCCCAGTCGTACCATTATTCTCTGTTTATTAACGCCAATCCCTATAAATAATCAAAACAAGTAACAAAACCATTCCAATCTGTCTTTTCTCTTTCTCTGTAGTCCTCCTCCACTATTCGGGAATGTACACCCGATTCATGTTGGCAACCTCTCGACAGAGAATATGCCAGTCGACCTCTCGCAGCCAGCCCTCGCCCTGGTCCCGATGCCGCTCCTCCCACTTGACCAGCTCGTACATGAGCCGCAGGTTGGGCTGGATGATCACGTTGAGCCGCCGCACACGCACAAACAGGTACGCCCGTGGAAGCCCCACGCCCAGCCGCTTCATGACCTCCGCAATGCAAACCGTGGCCGACCGGGACACTCCCACTCGGCAATGCACCAGCGTCATTTCACCCAGCCGGTATCCCTCGTCCAAAAAGTCCAGGCACTGCGCCAGCGAGTCCGTGATCTCGTCAATGCCGTCGTCCTGGATGTTGGACACGTACAGCACTCGAGAAAGGTGTTTTCGGGCCTCCCGTCGCTCCTGCGTCTGTCGCACCAGCTTGACGAGATCAGGATCGTGGGCCACCTTGCGAGCCTCCTCCTCCAGGTCAATCTCCTGGTCCTCATCGGCGTCCTCGGCCATTGCCCAGGGCACGGGTTCTCCCACAGACAAGATTCGCTTGATTCCCAGCTTCTTGATGAGCCCGTGGTTGGAAGCATGGTCCAGAGAACCCAGGTACAAGTGCGGCAGGATTCGTGAGGGCACAGAGCCGTCAAAGTGGCTGAACCACGAGTCCTCGGGCCGCACAGAGCCGCTCTCCTCATCGTCCGACAGGAACATGAGGTTGGGAGGCATCCCGGTGTACTCCGCTCCGGAAGAGAGCTTGTCGTTCAATGCAGGCGAGTACTTGTGAAGGGCCGTCTGGAGAGCAGAGGCCACAGTCACGTCAATGGGGAAACAAAAGAAGGGCCGCTTGTACTGCACGTGCAGATCGACCCACGCCTGAGGTGCACGGCATCCCGTGGAGTACATGAGGAAGATGAGCGCCAGAAGCGACGTCTCGGTGTATCCGTCGTTGCAAAAGACCAGAGAAGCCGCAGGTTTGCCTCCATAGGTGCATTTGGACCGCAGGTAGATGAGTTTGCACACGTTGATGATGGAGTAGACGTTTTCGGGGGTCAGGGCCTGGATGGGGATGGAACCTGAAGAGGGGAAGCCCAGCTGCAAAGGAGACAGTCTTCTAGAGGGGTCCAGAATGCACGCCTCAGCCTCCCGAATGTACTGGTCCAAAACGGCGAGAGGAACCAATCGGGCATTCTCCTGACAGTCAATGATAGTCACCCAATTGGCGGGTGCCTTGACTGCCGCCGCATCAATATCTCCATGATGCTTGTTGGCCTGCTTGGCCTGCTTGGCTGCCGACAGAGACGCCGTGTAAGCGTCAAAGTCGGTGGTGTTGCCCAGCCAAACGTCGCAGGCAATGGGCGTGGCCGTCGACATCATGGAGATTTCGACGCGTTCGTGGAACAGCAGGTTTGCGTCCCAGTTCTTGAGTCTCTGCTCGTCAATCTCATCGGGCGTCAGATTGTGAGACATGGTGACCGTGTGAGGTGCTTCCTGCTCCAGCTGGGTGATGGAGTCCGTGAACACGTAGGTGCGGTAGACCTGGTGGAGCTTGTCGTTTTCGGCGGCAAACCGTCGCTGGGCACCAGACACAATCTCCGCGAGCTTGAGCAGTCTGGGAGTGAGTCCCTCGGCCGAGTCGTACAGCACAATGTCGGAGATGACGGCCCATTTGGCGACCTGGATCTGGAACTTGCGCAGCGAAATGCCCTCGGGCGCGTCCAGAAACTTGAACTTGTCCTGGAACTCTTCTTTTTCCGCGTCGCCCTCCAGAAAGTCTTCCAGGAAGATGGTGCCGATGATGGAGCCCGAGTGCTGGGCCTCCCGGAGCGTTTCTCCCTTCATCGCGTGGCCAAACCCGTTGTACTGCACGGGCGTGTTTGCTGCGACCTGTCGTCGGTTGGCCTTGACGATGATGAGTCCTCTGACCTCCGCCGGGATGTCCTTATGGGAAGGCAGCGGTGCAGAGGCTCCCGGGGCCTGCGAGACCGGGAACGACGAGTTGTTGGGGATGAACTCGGTGGTGAACTCCTTGTTGACGCGCCGGTTGGGGTGCAGGAACGTGCGCTGGTTCACGTTGCTGGGGTGCAGGCCGTGGAGCCAGGGGAACATTTTGTCGACGCGGGGGAGCCGGGTGGAGTAGTGGTAGTCCAGGGCGTCGGTGAGCGTCTTTGTGTCGATGCCAATGACCGGAGGGGAGTGGGTCAGAATGGACCAGTTGGCCGAATCGACCAAAGGCGACTTTCGCAGCGGTGGCGACGGCAGGGCCGAGGTGGAGGTTGAAAGCACCGCGTCCGTGACCGCCGGGGTGGGGGGAGCTGTTTGTGGTTCGGCGGAGGCACCGGCCAACAGCTCCTCTGTGACGTCCATGTGGCTCGCGTGGTGGTGGTCCACCGAGTCCAGATGGTCCACGTCTGAGTCGCCCTGACAGGTGACCTCTTTGAAGGGAGGCGTGGGAGGCGAGTTTGGACAGACGGAGGCCGGAGAGGCCGCTCGCGATTTGGCGGAGTCATCGTTGTTGTTGTTGTTTGTGGCCAGCGTGGACTTGTTCTGTGGTGGCGAGGGCGGCAGTGACGGGCCTGCTGTCGTGAGGGGAATAGACAGTGACATGGTGGAGTTGAAGCCAAGGTGTGTCTGTGTTGATTAGGTGGAGTGGTGTGTGGTGGTGCAGCTGTGCGTGTAGATAGGTACGGGTCTGTTGTTGTGCACGTGACTTGAATGGCTGTCGTATCAATATCTGCTGTGTGTGTTTGTCGGTTGTACCAGCTGTGTATCTCACTCTGTGGTTCCAAGTCGCGATAGGAGAGTTGACGGCAAACAAGGTTAGGAGGAGAGAAGTGGGTACAGGACAAGATAGCGCACTTGAGCTGAGACAGGAGAATGAGGGGGGGTAGGATTGGATGCCAGTTATTATGACAAGAGGACACGATGGTAATATCTGGGGGGGGATGCACTAAGTCACTCGAGGGGTCACGTGATCCACACTCTACTACACAATTACACACACACCACTATCTCCATACATTGCATTGCCTCAGAACAGTACATGTACCCCGTAAATGAGCTTCGTGGAGAAACAGAGAGAGAGACAGAGAGAGAGAGCGACAGATAGTCGGTAGGGTAACCCAACTCAAAGCCGTACCATTGACAAGTTATGATCCGTGAGGGGAAGCGTGTAATATTGGGATTTGGGTGTTGGTGGAGATTTGCAGAGATGGACGAAGGGAGATAATAGTTGTTGGAGTTGGTGGTATCTCATCTGACTTGGTTTGACCTCTTTTGAATCGACTTCCACAACATCCAAGAATGTTGCTTCAACTTACGACATGTATCTTTAACCTTGGTGATTATCATACTTTGTCTGGAGACAGCTGTCAACGTAAAAAAAGTGGTTGGTACGAGAAAAAGGCCCATGTCAACAGAGAGTGTAATATTATGGGAATGTGACTGGGTGTAGGTGTGGGTAGAATATCGTACGCGATCGTACTTCTGTTGGACTGGTGAGCTCTTACAGACGGCTATGGCTGCTTGAATTAATCTACTGCCGCCAGAATCATGGTTACAGTACATGATCGTCAAACTGAAAAAGTGAGTTTGGCAACGAGAAAAGACACCTGAAAAGAGGGTTGCAAAGGGCCCATGGATAAAGGTCAGAATGGGTGAAAATGCGAGCCAAGAGGTTGAGGCCCAAAAGAGCTTTAAAAGAAGTGCTCCAAAGGTGTAAAAAGAAGAGCCTCAAAGGGAGAGCCCCAAAGGCGTAAAAAGACGAGCCCCAAAAGGCGTGAAAAAAGAACTACGAGATGAGGTCATGAATGTGGTTAGAAACCACTGAGACAGGATATCAGGCTACAAGTACAAATCAGGCTACTTGTACACGTACGTCAGTTCTTGTGCCACTTTCGAGCTAGCGCATTTTCACACTTAGCTAGCACTTCAAAGTTGTATTTGATGGACTTCAGGTGGCATATTTACACCTTGTCTGGGGTTCTTAATGGGGCTCTCAAAGGCTCTCAAAGGCTCTCAAAGGCTCTCAAAGGCTCTCAAAGAGGCTTAAAAAGTTGGTTGTATTGGCAGACCACCAGACAAACAAACTGGCCGCTAATGCTCTCTAATGCTCCATCTTTTCTCGTTAAACAGCCCCGCCGCCCCACTGTCTCAAACCATGGTCGAATTTTAAACAGGCCAGAAAACATACAAAACACAGACCCTGACGTTGGAAGGGAAGGTGTCTTAAGTCTTAGATTTAGAAGTCTTATTGGAAAAGAGAAGGACCAAGATGTCTGTCAAAAGGGGAGCTGGAAACATCTACACTGACACTCTCTACCGTAAAAGACACCCACGCCTTCTCTCTTGCACACCTCAGCCATTCTTGGCAATGTAACATATCATCTTATGTCTTCGTTTTGGCGTGTCTTAATCTTGACCTCTTCTACTTGTACAGTAACCTCTCTTCCAACCTGACTTTCCACACACTTCTAAGACGTGCCTGTTTGTATGGTTAGCCAAGCCTAAGCAAGGAAATACGATACCCGGGTCGTTGGTGGGGCTGAACATTGGACATATAGCTGGAGAAGAGAGACGTGCAGTGCAGTTGACGTTCAGCCGAGGTTGATGTACATTGTCAGCGCGTTAAACATACAAGTGCCGAGATGTTTGAACAGCGAAGAACACCTCAGCGTTGTAGAACGGTCTAGAACAGAAGAAGTCCATACAAGCACAGTCTAGATACGTTTACACCACCACAATAATACACCATTCGGCTCACCATTGACAGCAAGGCTTTGGACAAAGCCAGAAGAGAGAGAGGGAGAGAGGACAAGAAAGTGGTGCTGTCTATTAGCCCATGACTGAGTAAAGTGTTACCAGCTTACTTATACCAACTTCTACCAACAACACCCCGATCTACACCAAACAAACACAGATCGGAAATACCCGTCAACGCTCACAAATCCACCCATCCACTCTCGGCTCTTGTTCTCCCTCCTGCCTCCTGCTCCTGCTCAGCCCTGATGGCCCCATGCGTCACCTGCATCTCCAGTCTATTGTTTGCAGCCTGGCGGTACCGGGACATGCACTCCCTTGCGGCTTTAATTCGGACGGTAATTTCCCGGGCAGTCTAGCCAATGGTATCTCCGTGTGGCTGGAAGGTGGCTGTATCTTGGTGTAGTCGGTGGACAATGACAGGTGAGATCTTCAGGACAGATTAGACACACTTAGACCGCCCATGTCTCACCTTTGAGAAGACAAGAGGTGATTAGCAACTTGTTAACTACGGTTCGATACGTTACCTGGGGTAACTATAGTCAGTGTAAGTATACCCTGGCCTGGTTATAGCTACTAAGACAATAGTGATACGTACTACTGTAACACATGTGGACACGTCACAAACACGTCGGCTCGGATACACACACCGGACAACCCGTTTGTACACTCATTCCACCCCCTTCTATGTCCTTTTTCACTCCACACTAAGTTTATCACGTCCCATGGGGGAGAAGGTCAACGGCAGGGTAAGTTTACCTTTCTGTCTCCTCAACAGGTTGAGATGCATCTTCTTTGAGCGATATTCGGAGGAGGAGGTTTGAAGGGGTAGATTAGTTGGGTGTAGTTGAAAAAGGGTAGTTGGGCTGGTAGTCACGTGATCAACAGTACGGGTTTATCACGTGACACATAGCCACGGCACCTCATTCACGTGATACTGTACTTCTATACACCACCCCCGGCCCACCACTTTCACGTTATCAGAGCCACGTCCAAGGGATGCAGGAGTGCAATTGGTTGCCAATTAGAGTTCGATAAAGAAAATGTGGGATGGAGGGGTTTATAGCAATCGTTAGAGGGGTGTTGTATAGGGTGTTGTAGTGGGAATTTTGCTATTTTGAAAACTGGAATCGAATCAGCGAGTTTGGTTTAGTTGATTTCTCGAGTGTCTTGTTTCTACAGTGTCTGCAACCCCCCGTACAACCCACCCCCTGACATACCCCCCTACAGAACAAGTATACTACTCAACCTAAACCCTATACATTAGTCCGGAGTATATATAATCTACCTCCAACCCACTTTGTAAACCCACCACCAAAACATTTACAGTCAACCTTCTGTTAAGAGATCTTCCCTTAGCAGACCTACAACTACCAAAGTGTTTGCCAATCTCCTCGGTTCCGCACACCACCCCTTCCAGTCTTCTCGTTCTTCTCCTGCTTCCGGTTCGGGTGAGATAATAATAGTGTACTAAATCCACTACGTGCAAAACTTCGAAATCAACTACTCTTCCAATCAACATCAACATGTCCCCTTCTGCTGATACCATTGCTGGCAACCCCGGCTCCGTCAAGTCCGGAATCACCTCCGTTCATGTCAACACCGATCGAACCCAGATCAAGGATGGATCTCTGTACTCCACCTACACCTACGACAACGCTACCGTGTCCAAGAACGCCGAGGGCAAGTACGAGGTGACTCCTACTGCCACCGACTACGAGTTCAAGGTCGACCTGACCGTCCCCAAGACCGGTCTGATGCTTGTCGGTCTCGGAGGAAACAACGGTACTACTCTTACTGCCGCTGTTGCCGCCAACCGACACAACATCAAGTTCAACACCAAGAACGGCGAGATTGAGCCCAACTACTTTGGCTCTGTCACCCAGGCTTCTACCATCAAGCTTGGTGTCGACAAGGACGGAAAGGACGTCTACGCTCCCTTTTCCGAGGTCCTGCCCATGCTGCACCCCAACGACTTTGTCATTGGCGGCTGGGATATTTCCTCTCTCAACCTGTCCGACGCCATGAAGCGTGCCAAGGTTCTGGAGTACGACCTGCAGCGACAGGTGGCCAAGCACCTGCAGCCCATCACCCCCATGAAGTCCGTCTACTACCCCGACTTCATTGCTGCCAACCAGGGCGAGCGAGCCGATAACGTCATCGAGGGCACCGACAAGTGGGCCCACGTCGAGCACATCCGAAAGGATATCCGGGAGTTCAAGGAGAAGAACGGACTCGACAAGGTGATTGTTCTCTGGACTGCCAACACTGAGCGATACGCCAACCTCATTGACGGTGTCAACGACACTGCCGATAACCTGCTGCAGGCCATCAAGGACTCTCACGACGAGATTGCTCCTTCCACCATCTTCGCCGTTGCCTCCATTCTCGAGGGTGTCCCCTACATCAACGGTTCCCCCCAGAACACCTTTGTTCCCGGCTGCATCGAGCTCGCCGAGCGAGAGGAGTCCTACATTGGTGGTGACGACTTCAAGTCTGGCCAGACCAAGCTCAAGTCCGTCCTGGCCCAGTTCCTGGTTGACGCCGGTATCAAGCCTCTGTCCGTGGCTTCTTACAACCATCTTGGTAACAACGATGGTTTCAACCTGTCTGCTCCCCAGCAGTTCCGATCCAAGGAGATCTCCAAGGCCTCCGTCATCGATGACATGATCGAGTCCAACCAGCTGCTCTACAACGAGAAGAACGGCAAGTCCGTGGACCACTGTATCGTCATCAAGTACGTGCCCGCCGTCGGAGACTCCAAGGTCGCCATGGATGAGTACCACTCCGAGCTCATGCTCGGTGGTCACAACACCATCTCCATCCATAACGTCTGTGAGGACTCTCTGCTCGCCACCCCCCTGATCATCGATCTGGTCATCATGGCTGAGTTCCTCTCCCGAGTCTCTTACAAGAAGAAGGGTGCCGAGGGTGACTTCCAGAAGTTCCACTCCGTCCTCTCCTTCCTGTCCTACTGGCTCAAGGCTCCTCTGACCCGACCCGGCTACGACGCCGTCAACGGTCTTAACAAGCAGCGAGCCGCTCTTGAGAACCTCATGCGAGCTCTCATTGGCCTCAAGCCCAACAACGACATGAAGCTCGAGGAGCGATGTCTTTAAACTGATTTGCTAGCATTTGCAAAGTAAAGCCAGTTTTTAGGACTCCAACCTCTTGATTCACCTTGTGTTTTATTGAGCTCTTTGATTGAGCCATTTGTGTGTTATTCTCTATAATTAGTAAATCGGTAAACCGTATCTGTGTGTGTGTGTGTAATATTACTACCCGAAACGGATATTCTTCAAGATGAACTGATAACCTACAGTAGTAGTTTGATTCATCGACTCCAGAGATCTTAGAGCATCACTATTACAATGGCAACAGTAGAAACTACTACTCGTACTCGTACCGGTACCTGGTACAGTACGAGCTTTACGAACACACAAAAGCTGTCATGATAAATTACACTAGAAATATGGTCTTGAGAGTTGAGAAAGAAAGTCGAGTCGAAGTCGAGTTGAAATAGAAGCTGAAGAGAAACATACTGCCCTTTAGGCAGCCATGACGACCAGAGGAAGAGCCAGAAGGATACCAACCGAAAGAAGAGAAGCACTGTTCGCTTGTCGCTGACCAGCATCCTCAGCGGAAGACAGTCCAGAGCCCTTGGCAGGGGAACCGGAAGAGCCAGAGCCAGAGCCAGAGCCAGAGCCGGAGCCACGAGCCACGAGCCGGACGCCCCACGACGAACCGACCGAACGCGGTTCCGAACCTGCAGCAGAGCCAGAGTTGGTGGCGCCGAGTCCAGATCCACCGCCAGAGCCGTTCGAACCGGTTCCAGAGTTGCCGGATCCTCGAGAGCCGCTTGATCCAGAGCCTCCAGATCCCCCTCCACCCAGAGAGACACCATTAGAAGCGTTGGATCCCCCAGAGCCAAGCCCAGAGCCAGATCCGCCCGAGCCGCCCGAGCCGCCCGAGCCAGAGCCACCTCGACCGCCAGCAACAAAGGGACCATTGGAAGACGGAGGCACAGTGACATAAACAATAACAGTACGTCCAGAAGTGACCTCAGAGTCCCTGGAACCATCATCGGAACCAGCAGTGACGAACACAGTGACAGTGGCAGTAGGCGAGGCAGAGCCGCCGACGGTTGAAGTGATGGTCGTCTCAGCCAGGGTTGTCTGTTCAAAGTAGTCTCCTTGGGAGTTGGTGAGAGTCTCCTTGCCTGCAACAGGGCCAGTGACGGTATGGGTGGAAACAACAGTCTTGGTGACTTGCTCGAATAGTTCGTCATCGGAGTTTGTCAGGATGGTGGTTCCGGGGGTGGGGCCTACTACGACGTGTGTGGAAACCACGGTCTTGGTAACTTGCTCAAACAGATCATTGTTGGAGTTGGTCAGGATGGTGGTTCCGGGGGTAGGACCGGGAACAGTGTTCGTAGAAACCACAAGCTTGGTAACCTCCTCATAAAGGTCGCCATCGGTGTTAGTCAAGGTTGCGGTTCCGGCGGTGGGTCCTGGAACAGTGTTTGTCGAAACAGGAGCACGAGTGATCTCCTCAAACAGATCACCATCGGAGTTGGTGAGAGTGGCAGTACCAGCAGTGGGACCAGGAACAGTGTTGGTGGATACAACAGAACGGTCAGGAACGGTAGTGATCTGCACAAAGTAGTTGCCCTCGGGGTCCGCAAGAGTCTCGGTGCCAGCGGCTGGTCCAGGGACGGTGTTGGTAGAAACAGGTGTAGCGGTCACCTGCACATAAAAGTCGCTGTTGCTGTTGGTAAGAACCTCAGTACCCACGAAGGGGCCGGGAACAGTGTTGGTGGAGATGGGCGAAGCAGTCACTCGCACGACAATATCTCCATCAGAGTTTGAAGTAGTCTCGATGCCTGTGGTGGGTCCAGGAACAATGATAGTGGTGACTGGAGTTCGTGTGACTTGCTCATAGTACTCACCCTCGGGGTTGGTGAGAATCTCCGTGCCCTCAGCAGTTCCCGGAACGTAATTGGTAGACACAGGAGTGGAAGTGACTCGCTCAATGTAGTCTCCATTGGTGTCAGTGACAATCTCGGTACCGGGTGCGGGTCCAGGGACAACAGTGGTGTAAGCAGGGACACGGGTCACCTGCTCATAGTACTCACCCTCAGGGTTGGTGAGAATCTCGTTTCCAGTAGCGGTACCGGGGACAGTGTTGGTAGAGACGGGAGTACGAGTCACACGCACAACATAGTCTCCATCGGGGTTGGTGATAATCTCCGTGCCAGGAGCGGTACCTGGAACAAAAGCGGTGGAGACAGGGGTTGCTGTGACCTGCACATAGAACTCACTCTCAGGGTTGGTGAGATACTCGGTGCCAGGCACAAGTCCTGGAACTGTGTTGGTAGACACGGGCGTAGCGGTCACCTGCACGTAAAAGTCATCATCACTGTTCGTGAGAACTTCAGTGCCAATAACGGGACCGGGAACAGTGTTGGTAGACACGGGGGTAGCAGTAATCTGCACGACGTATTCACCATCAGTGTTGATGATGGTCTCAGTACCAACCGAGCTTCCAGGAACTGTGTTGGTGACAGTAGGGGTTCTAGTCACTTGTTCGTAATACTCACCCTCGGGGTTGGTAAGAATCTCAGTACCTTCGGCGGTTCCGGGGACGTAGTTGGTGGAAACGGGGGTGGCAGTTACTCGTTCAATGAAGCCACCAGTATCATCAGTGTTGGTGATGAATTCGGTTCCTGGAACAGGACCTGGAACGGTGACAGTAGAAACAGGCGTAGCAGTGACTTGCACATAGTAGTCACTGTCCGTGTTCGTGAGAACCTCAGTGCCTACAAGGGGACCGGGAACGGTGTTGGTGGAGACAGGGGTGCGAGTGACCTCCTCGTAGTAGTTTCCTTCAGGGTCGATGAGAGTCGTTGTGCCTTCAGCAGGGCCTGGAACGGTATTAGTCGAGACAGGTGTAGCAGTCACTCGCATAGTTTTAACGCCATCGGTTCCGGTAACGATTTCAGTCCCGGGGGAAGGTCCGGGTACAGTGGTGGCAGCAAGAATGTTGACAGAGGCCAATCCATACCCATTAGGCATGCCCTCAGCACCATGTCCTTGGCTGACACACATGTACAGACCTCTGGCGGTTCGGTAGTTGCCGCTGTACTGAAAACAGGAATAAGGATCTGTTCCGGACATTTTACCCCGAGCTGAGATGTAAGAACCATCTGTACGGCGGGACAGTGATGGCATTTTACTCTGATCGAGGACGGAGGCAAACTCTGAGGTATTGGTGAGACTGTTCAGGGGTGGGGCATAGTCAGCAGCAAGAATATCTCCATCACCATCATATCTTTGAAGATCGTTCGTGATGTAGTAAGCATCTACCATTCCCCAGGGGTGAGTTTCAACCGGCTCGTAAGTGAATCCAATGTCTGCTCTCATGTTTGACCACTTGGGGGCAGGAGGAGGGCCAGGGTTAGTTTCAGCTTTTGACACCATAGACCAGACTTCAATAATAAGATAAGACCCATCACGCCTTGCCGAGACGCGAACCTTCTCCTCTTTCCCTGACGAAATGGGAACAAGGGGCCGGATATCGACTGCACTCGCAAAGGTGCCGACCCGGATCTCAACTCTTGAACCAAGGGGTGCGGAATCAGCGAACAAAAAGTCCACACCAAAGCTTCCGGAGATTTCAAAGGTCTCCCCTGGGGGATTGTCAAAAAACGTGGTAGCAGTGGCTCGGAATGAGTGGTTGTCGTCGATGGCAGTCACGTGAAACAGTTGATCATTGTTCTCGTTCTCAATGTAGAAATCATAGGTGACGGGAACAAGCGAAGAAGCGTCGTAAGAAAGAAGGTCATTGGCCTCAACAGTGAAGTCAAAGTAGTCACCGCTCTTGATGGAGGAAGCAGTAACGGCATCGAAAGCAAAGTCCATGGTGGCTGCCCAAGTGTTCTCTCTGAAGTGCCTTTGGATGATGTCCTGGGCGACATGGGCTCTCATACCAGTGATGGGACTGTCCAGGGCAGTCTGGGCCAGAGCCACGGTAACCTGGAACAAAGTGAGGAGGAATGTTTGAAATCGCATTGGTCGTGGAGAGAGTCAGGATGCGAGAGGATCATTATCTACTCTCGACTTCGGGGGACGTCTCTTTGTTTCGAACGTTACAACGTAGTCGTCCGATATGGCCTGATGAATGACGTGCTTGACACTGGTGAGTTGTGGATCTGTGTGACAACCACTAAGTGATGCAACACTGTGGTCACAGACGTCCGAGGGTGTCTGTAACCCATCGGGGGTATCGAAGGAGACAATATGTTGCTGCTGATGTGATCCGCATCTTTCCGGTCATGACGATGATACTGGTGCTCTTCGTGTCTCAGTGCTGAGTGTTGAGTAGAGAAATGGATGAGTTATAAGGTCGATGCTGGATGGAGATGAATACTCTTACAGTTTGTGTCCCATGAGTACAAAGTCCCATATCGTACTCCAACCTTATCTCTGTACGAGTAATTACCTCGTGCAGTTGCCGGAACTTTAAGCAAGATCCAATGAGTGTTAGCAATGATGCATGATGGCTAGCTACCACGTGTGGGCGATTTGTAAATGCGATAGCCGGTGACAAATCAAGCCAAGTGAGAGCGCGAATGTGAAGATACGCTTCTGTCTGTCACCATCACCCTGTAACTGTTGGTAGCAGTGATAGGTCCCATGAATTTAGGCTCCACACTAACGAACTGTAACGCAGACCTGGAGATGTCGTATTCACCTAACTGGTAGATCATTGAGCAATGAGCTGCCTATTTGGGCCAACAATTCTTTTTTCCCCGCTAGGATTCTCAAGATCGTGAGGCGTTTTAGACCCTGCATCGTTCTGGAGCAATACATCTGCATTAACGATGATCTATGGTTTATAGATGCCAACGAAAGTCAGATCTGACTCTCATAGCGTCTTGTTATCATGAAACGTATTCGTACCTGATTCAGAGCACTTACGAATGTCTACCAGTTTTTATCTGGGTCACAGGGAACTGAGAAAACTACTTACCGTACGTACTTGTGTGATTACTAGTCTGTTACCTCGGGACTACCACCCCACAGTCTTAGGACTGTAACCTCCACAATTATGCACATTGGGAAAACCACTAGCTAGCTTGTTAGATACACGACCTCAACACAATGTTCACGAGAGATTCCCAAATATTTGTGCTCTATGAAGGCCAGGATGAAGGCCAAGGTCGTATTTCGCTTGCCGGAGACGTAATGGTACCACCTGCCAAGGTAAATCACCCACGACATAATACTGACACCTGGAAGCGATGTCCTGAGAACACAGGTGGGAGTGAGACTCTCTTCTTCAAGACATCATTTGCAAAGGGAGGTATTCTGGGAAGTTCCAACACGACAGGCGTTCGAGATAGACAGTGGGCCTTTGAGGTCGGACTGACTCAAGTTTGTGCGATTACGCCGTCCAGTTGTTACAACGATAGTGGGCCAGATTAAAGACCAGAGACGGGTAAAGGGGAAAACCATGTCAAGATGCCAAGTTTCCAAGCTGCCAAGAAACCATCGATAATCCTACTTGTAGAGCTCAGAATGCGAAAATCTTTGAAGTTCCGTAACCACACGCACGTGCTACAAACACCCATAATCGGGGATAGACCAAAGTGGAACATGGTCCTAAAAGTCAGTCCAGACAGGTTCCGAAGTCTTTTGGAAGCTGCCCACAAGCCGGGGAGTCGTCTTGGAGTTCTGGTTGGACGCACAGGTACAAACCTGAGCAGTAAGCGTGGGAGAGTGATTTGTCCGCGCATGGAAGGTAATGAGGTGGTACAAGTACAAGTAGCTCCAAGTAGGCTGATTGACGATGTTGAATGACAAGTAATTGTTTAATGTAACCGAAAGGGTTTCAATGAAACATTGCGGATTTGTTGGCCAGTTCGGCACATGCACCTACTTGCACAGAAACGGGCCAAACCTATATGGCGATGAATTACAAGTAGTTCTCCTGTCTCGACGACATTTCCGTGTCGCAGAGAAGCTGGTTGGGATGGAAACTTGGCAAGAGCATTATTCTGAACATCATAGATGGTCGAAGGAGTCTGACTTTAAAGGGACGGTAGCTACCTCTGAAGGGCTCAAGAGTCAACAGTCTCGTGCTTCAAACCTGATCAGAGAAGTCAGACATGCATCAGCAGAAACTCCGTCTGCCATCTCTGAGTATGCTGTGACTCCCCTCATCGAAGAGTCAATCCTTATCAAAAGGACATTATTGAAGGTGGAGTCATCAGAACGCTCACCTGGTGTTGGTGGCCAAACACACCCACCCCAACCGAGGTACCCGCGGATTTAAAGTTTCAGTGTAACATCTGCGATGCTCCCGCGACACTAAAGGCCTGCTAGAGAAGCAGATACGAACGGAAACGTGCGTTGCGGGATCTCATTCGAGAGGTCTTGATCTCATGATTGTGATGGTTGTCATTTTGAGGCGATCTGAGAAGTTTTAGTTTGAGGGCAATTTTTGAAACCTGACGAACGGGACCATAACTGTGTCATATAGGTCACGTGATCTCTTATATTCCCCATCACAACCGAAGCTCATCTCCTTCAGCTCACCCCTTCAATTGCAGCAACAATGGGAGCCTTCTACAGCAACATTGGCCAAACAGCATCGTCACCACAGCAACAATGTTTTTGCAC
The DNA here is from genome assembly GCA_900519055.1 of Yarrowia galli. Lineage (NCBI taxonomy): Eukaryota > Fungi > Ascomycota > Dipodascomycetes > Dipodascales > Yarrowia > Yarrowia galli. The sequence continues at coordinate 1,280,239 of ULGS01000002.1, forward strand.
GCCGCATTTAAACTTTGTAAGAATTTTCATTAGGCTTTGTTGGATGAGCCTCACCGTCGTTGTGTACAACGCTTACAATTACTTAGGCTTTCATTTGGGGCTGATTTGGTGCGGGATAAAATGAGATGAACCGTGGGAAAATAGTCGATTCAGGTGGGCCACCGAAGTTCGTAGAGATTAGCGAGCACTGCCATCTTATAGAGCACGCTCGACTGCATCTGCTGGTCACCTCATATTGCCCGTAACCCCAGCAACGCCCCTACAATTTGCCACCAATATTATCGACGCCAGAAATAGACCCGTGTCACACGTGTCACAATAGTCTCAGCTGGAGGTGCTAAGCGGATAAGACAGCTGAATGGGAGTACCTGTACACGTGACTGTAAGCTTAGTCAGCTCACGGGATCACGTGACTCATACTCCATCCGTGTCACACCCCCACCCGCCCAATCACGTGCCCTGATAACAACCACTCATCGCCATTGGTCACATCTTTTCGTAGCCGAGCACATGTCGCCTGTCGTCGGCTGCGACAATAGCGCATGGTTTCTGCGATGTCCTGTAGATGACGTGTATGCTGTATGCGTGTTGCTGGGGGATGTGGGTGTTGGTGTTTGCTCTCGTACTACGTGGGACATGTAATAAATACATGTTGGTGGCGTGGGAATCTTACCCTACCCTCTGTTGTATCATTTTGAACATGTCTCTTGGGGAGACGGGGGTCCCTTTGGCCTATACTCTACCAGTACATCCCTTAATGAGAGATGTATCCTCCCAACCATATAAGGTTGGCACACACAATTTCTTTACCGCTGAAGGCTAAAAAAATTCATGGGATAAAATTTCCCGGTTGCAGAGACACACAACGCAGCTTTCTCACCATCACACTAAATGCCCGCGAAATTCACCCCCGGACAGACGTTTGTGCCCGGGCAGGCCGTCGGCGCCTCCCAGGACAATCCCCGAGACCGGCCCAACGAGTACCAGTACGGCAAGGTCGATTACACTCCTTCCCAGACCCCCAACCTGACTCCTTCGTCCTCCACCACCTCCATGGCTTCTCTTGAGCGAGCTGTCAACGAGATTGACTCTTCTGTGGTTCCCTACGTTGAGGCCATCAAGAACGCCAAGACCATTGCCGAGGTCAAGGAGGGAGTCAACGCCATCATTGATCTGATCAACACTTCTCAGGACGCTGCTGAGCTCAAGCTGGTCGAGAGTATCTCTGCTCTTGCCAAGCACAAGAAGAATGCTCTGGCTCGAGAGGGCGCCGTTTCGCTCATTTCGGCCGTGGCCAAGAAGTTTGGCTCCGAGCCTCACACCTCCATTGAGGGATACCTTGTGGAGGCTCTCAATGTCCCCCTTGATCTGCTTACCGACAAGGACAACTCTGTCAAGCGAGCTGCTCAGGCTGCCATTGACTCTGTTTGTGGCGCCGTTCCCGAGGAGGGCCGAGCCTCCATCTTGTTGGAAAAGCTCTTCACCTTTCTGGACTCTGGAGCCAAGTGGCAGTCCAAGGTCGGAGCTCTCAAGCTGGTGCAGCGAATCATCGAGCTGTGTCCTGCTGATGTGATTGAGATCCAGTTTCTGGCTGGTGTGCCCACCCTGACCAACTGTTTCCACGACTTTAAGCCCGAGCTTGCCCAGGAGGGAAGAAAGACCCTGATGCAGCTTGTTGCTGTTTTGGATAACCAAGATGTTGCTCCTCGAATCGAGCTCATTGTCGATACTCTGGGAGACCCCAAGAAGGTGCCCTCTTGTGTCAAGGCTCTGTCCATGGTCACCTTTGTTGCCGAGGTCACTGCTCCTGCTCTGTCTCTTCTTGTGCCCATCATGACCCGATCTCTCAACCAGACCTCTTCTTCTCAGGAACAGCTGCGACAGTCTGTTATTGTTGTTGAGAACTTGACTCGACTGGTCCATGACCCCCGAGAGATCAAACCCTTCATTGACCAGCTTCTGCCTCCCGTCAAGAAGGTTTACGAGGGAGCTGCTCTTCCCGAGGTCCGAGAACTGGCTGGAAAGGCTCTCAAGGTCATTGAGGACGCCAAGGACGAGGAGAACCGAGCCCAAAAGGTTGTTTCCACCGAGGAGATGGAGCTGCGAATCACCGAGTGTGGTGGCCAGTCCATCCCCCCTGTTGAACAGACTTATGCTGCTACTCTGATTGCCACTAACATTTCTGTTCGAGAATGGGCCCGTCTGGAAGATAACTTCAAGGCCTACCTGCCTACTCTTGATCAGGACAAGCTCAAGCAGAACATCTACGACAGATACCAGGAGCTGTTCCAGGAGGGACCTGCTGAGGATACTTCTGCCGAGGGTATTGAGATTGTCAACGCCAACTTTTCTCTGGCTTATGGAGGACGAATGTTGCTCAACAAGACCAAGCTGCGACTCTTCAAGGGTCATCGATACGGTCTCTGTGGCCGAAACGGTGCTGGAAAGTCCACTTTGATGCGATCTATTGCCAACGGTAAACTTGAGGGTTTCCCCGACAAGTCCGAGCTTCGAACCTGTTTTGTCGAACACAAGCTGCAGGGAGATGAGGGAGACATGGATCTTGTTTCTTTCATTGCCTCCGATCCCGATCTCACCCACGTCAAGAAGGACGAGATTGCCGAGGCTCTGGCTTCGGTTGGATTCGATGAGGAGCGACGAGCCCAGAATGTGGGTGCTCTTTCTGGAGGATGGAAGATGAAGCTGGAGCTGGCCCGAGCCATGCTCATGAAGGCCGACATTCTGCTGCTCGATGAGCCTACTAACCATCTGGATGTTGGCAACGTCAAGTGGCTTCAGGACTACTTGGTTGAACACACTGATATCACTTCTCTTATCGTGTCACATGACTCTGGCTTTTTGGATGCTGTTTGTACTGACATTGCTCATTACGAGAACAAGAAGCTTGTTTATTACAAGGGTAACTTGGCCGACTTTGTCAAGGTCCGACCCGAAGGAAAGGCTTATTACACTCTGACTGATTCCAACCTCAAGATGGCCTTCCCTCCTCCTGGAATTCTGTCTGGTGTCCGATCCAACACTCGAGCCATTGCCCGAGTTGTCGATGCTTCTTTCACCTACCCCAATGCTCCCAAGCCTTCTCTTAAGAACGCCTCTTGTTCTCTTTCCATGTCTTCTCGAGTCGCTGTTCTGGGTCCCAACGGAGCTGGAAAGTCTACTCTCATTAAGGTTCTGACTGGAGAAGTTGTCCCCACCGAAGGAAAGGTCGAGAAACATCCCAACCTGCGAATCGGATACATTGCCCAGCACGCTCTGCAGCACGTGGAGCAGCACAAGGAAAAGACTCCCAACCAGTACTTGCAGTGGCGATACCAGAACGGAGATGATCGAGAGGTGCATCTCAAGCAGACTCGAATCATGTCTGACGAAGAAAAGGCCCAGATGGCCAAACCCATTGATCCCGATGGACGAGGCGACCGAATCGTCGAGGCAATCATTGGTCGACAGAAGCTCAAAAAGACCTTCCAGTACGAAATCAAGTGGCAGCATCTGCATCCCAAGTACAACTCCATGGCTTCTCGAGATTATCTGATTGAACAGGGCTTCTCCAAGCTGGTTCAGGAGTTTGACGATCACGAGGCTTCTCGAGAGGGTCTTGGATACCGAGATCTGGCTCCTCCCGTGATCCGAAAGCATTTCGAGGACGTTGGTCTCGATGGAGATATCGCCGATCACAACACTCTGGGCTCTCTTTCTGGAGGACAGCTGGTCAAGGTTGTTATTGCCGGAGCCATGTGGAACAACCCCCATTTGCTGGTTCTTGATGAGCCTACCAATTATCTGGATCGAGACTCTCTTGGAGGTCTGGCCATTGCCATTCGAGAATGGGCTGGAGGAGTGGTGATGATTTCGCATAACGAGGAGTTTGTGGGAGCTCTGTGTCCCGAGCAGTGGCACGTGGACAACGGAGAACTTACCCAGATGGGCAAGACTGCCGTTTCCAACGACCGATTCGAGGACGGAGGATCTGGATCCGCTGCCTCTTCTGCTGCTCCCTCTACTGCTGCTTCTGAGGCCGAGAACGACTCGCCCATGAACATCAAGGTCCGAGTCAAGAAGAAGAAGCTCAACCGAAACCAGATGAAGGAGCGAGAGTCTCGACGACGACTGCGACACATTGAGTGGCTCAACTCGCCCAAGGGCACCCCCAAGCCCGCCGATACTGACGACGAGGACGAATAGACAAAATAGAGAATAGATGTGATTTAGTTTTTAGTGAGTGCAGTGTATGAGGAGAGTGGTGAACTCCAAAAGTGTTGGGAGTGTGAACTCCAGAAGTGCCGGGAGTGTTCATAGGGTGTTACAATCTTCATCTGTAATCGATATATGCTGAGATACCGAAACATCATGGACACTTAGTAGAAAATTAGTTAAGGACATCAAGTAAATCTGAGTGATGTCATTTTTGTCGTTCGTTTCCTCGTCTACAAGCCTCACACTTGTACAGTAGTACTTATGTTCAGCTGATTGTACAAGTACGTATCGGTGATCATCTTTCAGAAAGGAAAAGCGTTTAAACCCGAAATATTTGTACTGAGAGGGGTTGATATTATAGGACTGTTTTATTCCCCTTGTTCTTCTGATTCGAATGGTATAAAAATATCTACCCCTCGCAGTACAAATATGTTGAGATATCTGCACATTTTCTCTTTACAACATTTCAGTACAGTAGGTAGTGTCGCAGTCTCGGATTGGAAAAACGAGTATATCCACAAATATTTGTACTGGAGGGGGTTGATTTTATAGTACCGTTTTATTCGCCATGCTCTGCTGATTCGAACGGTATAGTAATATCTACCACTCTTAGTACAAATATGATGAGATAAACGAGAGTCAGTACAAGTGTCGCTTGACCGCTTTTTCATAACGAAGCTACACATTGGGCTCCAGTAATGTCCCATCTAAACCCAACTAGGATGCATTTGACTCTAAGTTCTAGAATACCGGAAATCTCCAGCTTTTGAGGGACAAGTGATAGTACTAGCTGCTCATTTGTTAGCAAACAAACAGCCATCTACCTTGCAGTATTCCCCTTTTTTCCATCAAAGCCAAGGAACACAGACTTTGCACCCCTAAAGGACTTTTTGCGTCAAGTATGCCTAAGTAAATACTTTAACTACGAGACTGGAACTTTGTGGTAAAATGAGACTGGCTCTTAGAAACTCAGCTTACAGAGTCAGAAGGGAAAACATTCTCTTGTACTGAGAAGGGTTGGAAGGGTAGCGCATGCGTGATTAGAAGGTGACCTTATGAAAATACTATAGCTGCAATCTCCATGTTTGCAATAAGTACAAGTTTTCAATCAGAAATGAGTCTCAAGCTCTCAGGACCCTCTATCCGATAATCATATCCTCTCATATATTGAGGGAGTGCAAACTTGTACCAGACGTGGAGCTGTAACCTGTAGAACGTCTCACTGGAGCCCCAATGAAGGCTTATAAGATCACAGACTCGTACCCTGGACAACCCTTTAGTTGGTTCACCTTATCCATTTGTTATGATAGCTAGTCTTGATTAAAGAGTGCATGAGTTACACAAGCAGCTCACGCTGTTTATATAGAGGCCTTATACCCCCTTCTTCCTCTTCCCTTCTTCAACAGTCTGGTTCGATCCACCACCAGCTGCCCTCCCCCACCATCGTGAGTACATCCCTGCTTCCCCCTCTCTGTCTGTGACCATGCCCAACTTGTCAATGAGGTCCCATTTAATAGGGCACCGTCAGCGCTCGCCACCATCCTCATGCTCTGGAGAGCCTGTGCTTTTTGATCGACTTCATTTGGCCGGAATGGCATTGTCACAGTCAGACCTCTTTCTTCTGCTACATTAACCTAGGTATCGCTAAACACAAACCACTCGACAGTGTTATGACGTCTCAGCTTTCACTTGACATCTCAACCAAGTCCATGGACATGCTCACACTGCGACTCTCCATCCACTGGCTCACTCTGTCCGTCATTCTCTGCTGCTACGACATCTGTTCCTGTCTCAAGCCCCTCTCTCGTAATGAAATTGATTTATGATACTCTGTGTCGTTTGTAAATGTGACTTGTATTTTGTAGACGTGTTCAGGAATGTCCCACATTAAAGAGTGACACAAAGCCACCACCAACTCGAGATGTTCTCACAATTGAGTGATCACTTCGGTTGGAATCATTGTTGAAGTCTATGGATGAGGACTTCTCTAGTCTTGTTGAAGTCTATGGATGAGGACTTCTCTGGTCTTGACAGGATGTTCATGACGTCAGACGAATTGGATAGGTCCACTGTAACATACAGCACTGTAGCTAACGTCCCTGAGAGCTACGAACGGGCAACCTGATGAAGAAGTGCGCAATACAGACAAATCTGACTCGCAATGATCTCTTTTGTAGCCTCCTTCTTTAGTCCGCGGACTGGAAACAGCCTCAGAGTGGAAGGACAAGTGCAACTACCGATAACTGTACCAAGTGCCAACATGGCTATACTGTTCGAATCAGCGAAAGACGCAGAGTTGATTGGTACAGCCTGCGAGCAAATCAAGAAGCCATAACTTGTGTTCATAGTCAGTGCCGCCAATTGACTGTACAGCTACTTCAATGGATCAACCATGTAATCTGTAGATGTTAGGTGGCCTCCAGAATAGAGTATGGGCACAAACACACCATTAGATGAAGCTGAACATACTGAGTAGAGGGGCACTTGTCGAGCAGTGTCAGTCGTGTTTGTGCAGTACGAGTACTCGTAGATATACGCGTCTTTCCAATTCCATAGCCTCATAACTGAGACCGCACGAGTACAGCTGCGATTGTTTGTACTGAGAGGGGTTAATATTGTAATACCATTCGAATCAGAAACAGTCGCTTAGTTGAATGGTGTAGCTTAAGGGTTGGCATAGTAGATTCTGGTCTTGAAGCCTCAGAACGCAAAGCAAGATGGTACAAGTACCAGTAGGGTCACTGGTTGTCTGAGGTACAAGTACTTGTATCGCTCATTTCCTCCTCCACCTCACAAATCCATTCACAATCATCTCTCTCCAACCCTCCCTCTATATGACCCAAATTCAAGACTCCCAACTTTTCACACTTCACATTTTCACATTTTCACATTTTCACATCTGACAAGTTTCATGTTCTCAGCCAGACCCACTCCTGACTCGTAACCTCATTTGGCACCTCCTAATTGCAATGTACTTGTACACTTCCCCACGCTAGCCTCATTTCTCCATCTCCCCCTCTACCCCATATCTCTACTTGTACGTACAGCACTACAAGTACCCCCTTCTCCCCTCACGGACATACCAATGGGGATAAGCGATAATATGTGACGGGATAATGTGGCCGAGAGAATATTCGGCTAATAATAAGTTTCCGATAATATCGGGTCACCTCCGTGTATTCGGTTGCCGGGAGACGACTTTGCGAGAAAAGAAAAGCGCGTTTCTCCAATGCTAAGAATGTACGGCTGACCCTTTGTAAACAGTCAACAGTCTAAACAGTCAACAGGTGGCGTCCTATTGTATGAGTATTTAGTCACGCTAGCCACTTGTAGCGTTAGAGTGGAAATTAGACATGCTGGCAATACGACCTTCCAACAAAAGCTCTCTGACCTCCCCTGCCTCATTGTACAAGTGGCAATCACATTATTACACAATCATACAGCAGAGTCTGGACCGCCGCAATGTAGCACTGCAAATCGAACTGACGTCATCAAACAGACAACAGACGGCAGACACAAAAACAAACCGCATCAGTCTCGCTTTTGCCTCATCATTCTTCACTCTGAATTTGCTCATCCCAGCAGGTTTAAACAGCCGTTGTAAACCGAGTCACGGGGCTGTCACTACAAAAAGAAATGCGTGGTAAAAGTGCTACTTTGCGTCACGTGAATTAGGCCCCGCAATTCCGCTTACTAATCAACAACCTGTCATTTCCCGCCCCTCGCTCACACGACACCTCTTCCTTGTCTCCGTATCAGCTTGTTCCGTCACATCTGTCAAGTTCCACATCCGGCTCGGTCATCTTATCGGCGGAGTTAAAGTTGCGGAAATAAATCGGAACACGAGTTTTAGCTCCGGGCGTGGCTGGTCAAGTAAGGTCAAGTAATTGAGAGGCGGGTGAAATGGGGATATGGAAGGATTTGGGGATGATGATGGGTGATAATAGGTATTTTCAGGCCATTATTATCAATGTGTATTATTCATCTTTAGTTTGTCACTTTCCCCACTCCGATAGCACCTCGGAAACACCGTTTTTGCACCCCTAAGTGGCTTTTCGGGGTAAGTAAATGTCAAGTAGTTGGTGATATTCGAGGGAGGTCAGAAACAAGCCCTATAGACGAGCAGAGAGAGAGAAAGACTGACAGAAGAGGTTTTGACGGATTACGATATTCACCAAATACCAGTTTATCCCCACCACGTTCCTTCAACCACCACTTTGACGCCGCTCCCAAATCGCACAACTTGACGTCATAGCAAATTCTCACAGACGAAGGGGCTCAAAATGTGTCGGGTGACATTTGAGGCACGTAAATCACACGACAACGACTCCTCCTCCTTAGCTCATAACCTGACTACGTCTTTGTCCCCATATACTCCCTTTGGGGCCACTTTGACACCTACTTTCAGCAATCAGCTCATTTGCCAGGGTTTAGGACCCGAGGCTGATCTGAGACACCGAAATTACCGTCCAACAAAAAAACCCTGTCAAAAGAAGACGGCCGCCCGTTGTGTAAGACATCTCAGAAGTCTTGGGTCGCAGGCGGCGGCGCATAAAATGAAATCTTTGCACGTATGAGCTCGTGTTTCTGGTGGGTACTTGTACCGACGAGTACAGTACTTGTGCCTGTACTTTATGCGCCGCCCATAGTCTGTGTTTTTGTGTATACGAGTAAAATGCATCATGGGGGTTGATCACCGTGTTGTGTTTGTTTGTGTGCACCATTAGCCCCAAGGCCAAGGCCAAGTAAACCATCTTGGGTGGTTCTCGTAGCGTTTAATTATCTGGGGTACTAAGATTTCTGGGACAAGACTCCTTTGTGTCACACCACCGTAGTGGTAGCTAGAGTTATCAGTGGCAACATATAAGGTCTTGGACTTCCGCCCCTTTTGGGCTTCCCTCTTTTCACGCCTCAAGTGTGCACACCTTTGACACACCTGGACACACCCACCACCACCACCACCACCTCAGTCGCACGCACGCACACAAACCCGCCTCACCCTACTGCCCACGTGCGTCTGCTGCAAAGTTTGAGCTAAGTTCGGATTGGGATAATTTTTGGTTTCTTCGGATCAATCTCCTGCACACCACACACACAAGAAAGAGACCACAGAGTGTGTCGATTCTCCCTCTCTCACTTTACACAGAAAGTCCGCAATGTCGAATCTACCGTCCTGGGTGCCCGAATTCGAGCGCGTGTTCAACTTCAAGAAACACGAGGGCCCACTGCTGTTTACCCTCGCCACAGTTGACGGCCAAAACCGCCCCAGAGCACGAACCTGTGTGTGTCGTGGGTGGCTCTTCAACAACAGAAACACCGGAGTGCTGCTCTTCACCACAGACCGGCGCATGGACAAGACCGGCCAGCTCGCCGAAAACGACGCCTTTGAGGCCGTCTTCTACTCGGACGCCCACCACGCCCAATTTCGAATCCAGGGCTTTGCCAAGTTGCTGTCTGATGACATGACCCCCGCCATGGCCCACGCCCCCGGCTCCACCTACGACGCCATCGGAGAGGTGCTCTACGAAAACAAAAACAAGGACCAGCTCTACAGAACCGTGGACGATCGAAGTTACCCCATCTACGGCAACAGCTCGCCCCAGGGCCTGTCTCCCACGGGGTCGCCCAAGCCAGACGACTTTGAGGCCGTCAAATCGCGGCTGGGCAACATGAGCGACACAGACAGCATCACGTCGTCGGACGAGACCGGCGCCTCCAGCGCAGCATCGACAAACTCGTCGCCCAGCGGCGAGGAGTGGAACAAGGAGTACCACCGGGTGTGGGACTCGCTGTCGCCCACCACCAAGTCGTCGTTCCGCAAGCCGCAGCCCCGGTCGCTCATGAGCGACGACAAGAAGAAGCAGCTGGACAAGTTTGCTCGAGGCGTGGACGGCGAGCACGAGGATCTCAGCAATTTTGTCGTGGTGCTTCTGTGTCCCAACCGGGTCGACTTTTGCACCGTTGACGGTGCCGGCTACCGAAACATCTTCACCCGTCTGGGCGAGGATGAGTGGCGAGAGCAGGAGGTTTGTCCTTAGAGCGAAATTGAGGAGGGACCGAGAGGAGGTGAAGACGAGGATGAGGATGAGAACGATGGAGAATGAGAACGGCGAGGACGACGATAATGATACACCGAAAGGTGACTGTATATAATGCATAGGATGGGACCCGGGCCACATAGGTACCGGGATCTCGACGATTACGATGATGAACTGCATCTATCGAGGGGTTGTAGCTAGCGGGTGGGGATGGCTGTACAGAGTACTTGTACATGACGTGAACGTACAGGGCGTCTGACATGTATGTACAGATGTGGTTGAGCAGAGTACGATTTGAATTATGGCTACAAGAAGCTACGTAATCAATATTTCTATAGCGTCATCAATCAGTCAAAATCCTGGCTTGAAAAGTTGGTTGGTTCTCGTCCCCAACAAAACCAACAACCATCTGGTCTGTTTCAAACGGCCAATCTGTTGGCGGCAAAACGTCAGTCACTATTCCACTGGCCAGATCGACAATCTGCAGACCTTTTTCAGGTCCACGAGAAACCACAAGCTGAGCCATTCCACGTGTTCGATCTCCCTGTTGATTACTCCATCGAGACAGACCCGTGATAGCTTTCTCTCCCTTGTAGTAGATTGTTTCTGGATCGGCTAGATCGATGAATGTGGGAAGCAGAAAGCCCTTCTTGGGTGTCTCTTCTAAATGAAAGCCCCACCAGACGAGCCCGTTGTAAAAAGCCGAAGGTCCACAGTCGTATTCAAGAGTCTGGGTATACCAAACCATCTCACGTGATTCGGGGTCCAATATACCGTACACGTGATCGTCTTCATCGGCTATGGCGTGGAACTGGAAGACAGTTCCTCCTATTTCCGAGAGCAGTCCAGTGGATCCGCCTCGGAAACAAAAGCCTCCATTTTCAAAGTGAGGGTTATCTCGGGGAACTATGAAGACCCCTCGACTGACCAATTGGATCATCACAAAGGAGGGTGTTAAGAGGAACGACAGCCGGTGGTCAGCGATATCCGACGGTTTGATTTCAGGCGGAAGAGTCACCAGCAGGTCTTCAATTTGGATGACTGTTTTGTCGTCGTCAGAAGAGACTAGTTTGTAGGTACCGGTGGTCTTATCAGAAGACATGTACTCGTCTCCTATCCGCTCGAGATCAGAATGGCCAAGACCGCCAAGATTGCCCATGAGGCTCCTGAAGTTGGTTGGTAGATGTTCATCACGTTCCAGATTGGTTGCAAACACAGTCTCTCGTGCTTGGAAATTTGCAGGAGCCTCAACGTTGTCAAGTGAGCCTGCAAATTGCCATGTTTTCAGCCGAGCTACAAATACCAACACACAGTCTGACCAGGAGGTGAAATCGTCCTGCGGAGTTATCCAGGGGTTTCGACTGGCCAATTTTGAACGCAGGTTGATTTGGTGAAACACAGAGTACCAAGCTGAACTTGTTTCGCGGAGATTGACACAAGTTTCCAGGTCTGCACAATCGTAGATCATCGCCATGATTTCGGTAGGTAACTGGGAGTGAGCTTTGGGATTGTCAGGAGCTGTTTTTGTTGTTCTCTTTTTCTTCCCCAGAACCATGTGAGTTCCATAGTATGCCAGGTACTTGGTCCAGAACACTTCACGGTCTGCTCTATCAGTACAACTGAGCATGATCTTGAAGAGACCGGCCTGCCTCGAAAGAGACTCCGCCTGGTCCATATCGTAGGTGCATTGACGCAGAAATAACTCGAGATCCCTTCTTTTCTCCTCAGCCATCCACAACTTGTGTTCGTAAGCCTGAAAAGACTTCAGCACCTGATACGCCCTTTCCACAGTAGAGATCCGTTCCTTCAGCTGTTCTCTGAGAAGGTATTTAGGTTCGCGGAGAGACCCGATGATCCGTGACTCTTCTCTGACGAACTCATCAGCTTTCGCTTCGCATTCGGATAACGTCATCAAGTCCTGAGGAGAAGCGGATAAGACGTCGCTTAACGACTTGGCCATAGATTTCCGTACAAGCATCTTGTAGTTCTCCGACTTGGTCATAAACTGATCATCTGATGTAGTGTCATTCCTTATGATCATGCTCATGAGACTGAACACATTTTCACGTGTCTCCCAGTCTGATATGGTATCTGTTTGTGTGCCTTTGGTATTCATGTTACGGTAACAAGGGAGAGTGGGAGTGGGTGAGAGTTTACGATAAGAACCTTAGGATGGTGGTGCAAATGTCTATCATGATCAAAGGCCTATCAGGACAAAATCTACTGAGACGACATGTGGTAAAAGCTATACCATTCAACTCAGCATCTGTTTCTGATTCAGACGGTACTATAATATCGACCTCTTGCAGTACAAATATCTCGAGATAGAGACACCCTCTCGCTCTGGGGCTCAATGGACCTAACAATTGCTACACAAGAGATATCGGGTTGAAAATTTGACAGCTGAAGGATGAAGCGCTAGAGAGCATTATTGGCAAAAAAATTCAGAATTTTCCATCTATATCACTAGTACAGTTCAGTTTCTGTCTGGGTTTACTCATCAAACTGCCGTGACTTCAAACTTCTTGAGAAGGTTCCTGTACACGTCATTCACGTCTTTTTCAGTCATAACTCTGGCCTGGAACTTTGGCACAGACTTGTCATCTTCCGGATCCTTGACAAAACCAGCAAACACATAATTGTCCTGATTCCGCCAATCACACGGGGCCTCCACGTCGGTAATGACTCCTGTGGCCAAATCGACAATCTCTAGACCCGCGGAGTCTCCATTGATGGGGCTCGAGTCAGTAACAACATATTGGGCCATGCCACGAGGGCGACTACACTGATCCAATCTTCCATATGGCAACCCAGTGAGAATTCTGTCTGCTCGGTAGTATACCTTTTCGGGAGAGGCGAGATCGATAAAAGTAGGAATTAGAAGTTTGTGCTCTTCTTTGCCCAAGTCCCGACTCCACCACATGAGACCATTGTAAGAAGCCACCAAACCACAGGTCCGTCGATCAGTGATGTGAGCGTACTCTTTTGTCGTGAGTGTTTCGGGGTCGAGAAGTTTGTACCGTTGAGTCCACTCGTCACCAGGGGTCGTGTCAACAATAATACCTCCTCCTAATTCAGACAACCCTAGCTGATTGCCCTTGATCATGAAACCATTCTTGGAGCTGCCACGAGGTCCCTCTCGAGGAACCACGTAGGTTCGGTCATCGTTCAGATGGAGCATGACAAAAGACTCGAAAACAGATATCGGGGTATAATCGACAAAATCATCGAGTTTTATGAAAGGCGGCACAGACACTACCACGCCGCCCTTTTGTGTCGTCAAAACTAGAGTCTTGCCATCCTCTACATAGGTGCCATTGGCCCCGAAATAGCCTCTAGTGACCTCGTGAGTCCACGGGTCTCTCAGGAACATACGATTACCTTCGTGTGTTCCCACCTGCAAGTGTTCGCAGCGGTGGTTGCCGGCCCACCCCATCATGCCCGAGAAGTTGTCAGTCAGCTTCTCGTCTTGCGCCATCTCGAATGCGACCACTGTGTTTCGTGTTTCGAGCTTTTCGGGAACACGGATGTCTTCAATTGAGGCTACAGACTTCCAGGTCTTGAGACGAGCAACGAAAACCAACACACAGTCTGCCCATGAGTTGAGATCATCCTGAGGGACGATCCAGGGGTTGCGGCTTCTCATTTTGGGCTTGAAATTAAGCTTGTGAAACAGAGAGTACCAAGCCGAGCTCGCTTCACGTAAATTGACACAGGTCTCTAGATCCGCACAATCGTAAATCATCATCATGATCTCAGCAGGGAGCCGAGAATGTGCAGCAGGATTCTCAGCAGTGACTTCTGCTGGTCTCAGAGTACGCGAGGGCGCCAAGTGATCACTAAATCGTGCCAAGTACTTGTTCCAGAAGAAATACCGCTCGGACTCTTTTTCCAATCGCCGCATCATCTTGAGAAGACCAGTCTGATACAGACGACTTTCCAGCTGGCGCGTTTCATTGTCGTACGAATGGGACCTAGCGTGTATGAGCACCCAAATTTTCTTGAATTCACTCTTGTCTTCGGCTCTGAGATACTTGGAGTCCCGCAACATCCTCTTTAATACACGGGTTTCGAGGTTCTTGATATCGATCATCATCTTTTTAAGACTCTGTTTACCGATTATACGATGGTAGTCCCGATCAAACCTGGCTGCCCACTTGTCACATGACGATACTCGAGAGAAGTTTTTGAAGTTGTCAGAAGGGTACAGGAGTTGTACAGGCGGTTTCAAATCGTTCACGTGTTTATCCCTGGAAGCGAACATCTTTCTTACATCTTCGCCCGCGCAAAGTTCTGACAAACACAACGTGTCTCCGTCTTCGCTATCGCTCATGGTATCTGTTTGTGTCTCGTGGTATCGTGTTGTATGTGGCTGGGAGAGTGTAAGTGACTTGACGCGAGTTTGACGCGAAAAACACTATTATCAAATTAGTCGAATCCTCAACAACGCGTGGAGCTTCAGCAATAGAAGAGATGTGGCGTTGAATTTTTGACAGCCTAGAGAAGCTTGGTTAACGAGCATCATGATGAAAAAATAGACCGATCTGCTTACTACAACACGTAAAATTTCGATTGTTGGGGCGATGACACAATTTAACCTAAAGTAGACACTCCTGGAGAACACGACACGAGTACAAGTACTCGTACCAAAACACCATGATACATTCAGATACAGCCCTTCATGGTATCATTTTAATCGCCCGGATCTCCCTGATTCATCGGTGTTACTACAGCCCACTTATAATGTATAAATATATTCATGCTAAATCCAAGTGTGTCTAGTCCTGTACACCTGGGTCGAGAGCTGGGAAACTCTCGTATTAGTTGGTCCTAAAACAACAGCTTCAGGACATCTTATAGTCCACACTCGCTGTGCTCGTCTGAACTACAAGGCCGTCGTCACCGTCATAGTCTGACAATGCAGCAACAGCACAGGGGGCAAGTCCTGACACCATAGCTCCAGACTATCGACAAAGTCCAGACTCTCCCGTTCACTCTTGTGAGTGCCCATGGAGGGAGCTGGCAGTGTTGAAAAGATGACCACAGTCTCCTCCTTGCTACTCAGAGTAGCCATCATATCGTTCAGAATGATATGTTGGGCTCTGGCAGGCAAATCGTTGAAAGACAAGACGTTGGGATGAGCAGGGTCGTCTCCATGCTCAAACATGACCGTGTTACCTTCGTCGTCGTCGTTATCGTTGACCTTTGTCTTGGGAATGGCCTGCGACGTGAAAGCAGGTTTGTTGGAGCCATGCCGCTCGTGATGAGTCGAAGAAGAAGGAGAAGACCGGCCAGAAGAGGACTCGTCGTCACGAGACTTGTCCTTTACTCTGTCGAGAGGTCTAGAGGTCGAAAACAATGAGTTGTGACGATGAAGAGCGGCAGCAGTGCTCTGTTCCAGCTCAGAAGTGTCATCCTCGTCCTCGTCCTCGTCATCTTCAATAACAGAAGAGTTCTCGTCGTAATCAGAGAACCCCTCAGAATCAAAAGTGCCCGCTGAAGAAATGGAGTTGGCTCTGAGAGAGAAAGAAGCACCGAGATGAGACAAGGATGAGAACGTGTGTCTTCTCTTGTGATCAATGGCAATCACCTTGTGCTCCTCCATCTTACGAGTAAAGGCATAGGGCTTGTTACTCTCTCGAGCCTCCACAAGCTCAGACCACCAATCCTGTTCTGACAACTTGGCTTCCACGGCAGGATTCGAAGTACCCTTGATAATGCACTCATAGGCGGCATAATTGCCTGAATTGAGACATAGAACCAGAATCTCGGCCTTGATTCGCAGAGTATCAAGAAGTGTACTCACTCGTTCCTTTTCCTCCTCCACAGCATCTTCAAACTCAACAAACACAATAACTCGTAGAGTGTATCGTTCTTTCCAGAGGGGGACAGTTCTGAGAATGGCTCCCATCTGCAAAATCAAAGTGTAGGTGTCAAAGTTGGTGGTCATGGTAGATGTTCCATTTTCATCCACAACCTGAGCACTCATCTGAATGGGGTACAAATCAATGTACTTTTGTGTGGTTTTGATGTTCTTGCCGGGCAACTCCATACCCATGAATCCTCGGGCAATGGCAACATTACCCTGCATGGCAATAATGTCTTCAATGATGTTGACCCATTGAGTGACTCGAATACGCGACTCTTTTCGACAATTGTCAGTAGGAAGAGCCTCCATATCAATACTCTGAGCTCGGTGAAGCTCCTGAGGATGCGCCTTGTCTCGTAGAGAGCCCAGAATAGTGATATTGGGTTTCATACCGCCTAGACCACTTCCCAAATACACATTTCGAGCTCCCCAAACAACATCAGGAGAACAAGCAATCTGGACAAAAGCCTTAGCTCCAGTCATATCTCGCAGCTTGGTCCAGCTCTGTTGCTGCTTCTTGACCTCCTTGAACGTTTCCTGGAAGTCCTTGGTGATCACCACGTGACCCAGAATGTATAGACCTCCCTTCTTGAGGTAGTTGCAGAACTTGATGAGTCCCCAGGCAGATCTGGGGTCGTCCACGAGCAGCAGAATCTGGGGTCTCCAGAACTTGACGTGATCCTGTCGAAGTCGAAGCAGATACTTTCTTACCTGATGGTAGATGAGAGCCTGAGACACATCTCCCCAGGGTTTAGGAGGAGACACGTAATGAATGAGAATGAAGAGGAAGGCCAGGATGACGATGGCGCCAATAGAAGCCCATCCGTCAGCAATGAACATGCTGGCAATGCAAGAGACGGCTCCCAGAAAGGCCGTTGTTGACGAAAAGTATTTGAACGAGGGTCTGAAGTTGGGGGCAGATGCAATCTTGAGCAGGAAACACGCAAGATTCGTCACAACAAACGTCATCAGGTAGGCCATGGTGATGAAGGTGGCCAGTCTGTTCAGAGGGAAGAAGAGAGTCAGCTGAGTGAGAATGTAAGTAGTGACAACAGCTGGAATGGGTAGTCCGTTGATTTCAGACGCCAGAAACGATGTGTATGGAACAAGAGCGTCCTTGGCAATAGCCTGAAGCACATATGCAGCTCCAATGACTCCAACCATGGAAGAGAACAGAGAAGTGGACATTTCTCCAAACAGAATGAGCCACTTTGAAAGGTTGACGGTTTCAATGACTGAAATGTCTCTGTAGAGAAGAGCACGGGGGATAGCTACACCCATTCCAAGAATGGTTGCAGCGTAGAGAAAGAAGGTGATTCCCAGACCAGAAAGAGTGCCCTTGGGAATACTATGCGAGGGTCGTTTCAAATCTCCACTCATAGAGGCACCAGCAAAGATACCTGCTGTGGCTGGGAAGAAGACTCCGAACAGAGAAGTGAAGGTCTCCATTTGTCCTGGTGGCAGATCCGAACCCACAGCTCCAGTTGTGAATCTGGGGAGCAGGTTATCTGCAAAAACGTCCCAGCTAGGTCCCATGTACCAGATGTTGAGTTTTTCGACGAGGAAGGGTTTGACAAAGAAGACTGACACAGGTACAGACACTGTAGCGACAATGAGGATCACAAAGAGCACCTTTCCTGCCTGTGAGAACAGTCCCGAGCCGAACATGCAGATGGAGGTGCAGAACAGCAACACTCCTGTGGCGTAGCAGAATTCGTACCAGTATCCTTCTGGAAAGAATCCGCCTGCATTCTGTCCAAACGACGACAGAATCGGTTGGCAGAAACCGGCCACGTTGAGACCAGCGTTCAGAACCTGGCCGAAAAAGAACACCACTCCAATCGCTCCTCCAAACTCGGGTCCCAGACTTCGCGAGATCATGTAGTAGGCTCCTCCTCCTCTGACTGTTCCGTTGGTGGCAATGGCCGAAATCGACAATGTGGTCAGCAGGTCAATTGCGTATGAGAGCACCAAGAGCGCAAACATGCCGAGAATTCCCACCTGGCCCAAAATGAAGCCGAATCGCAAGAACATGAGAATCGACAGCACGTTGAGCGTGGTGGGCATGAACACGCCCGAAAACGTGCCCAGCTTCTCGTCCTCCGCATCGGGCGGTTTATCTCCGGCCACGCTATTGTGTCGTTTGTAAAAGTCGCCAATCAGTCGATCTTCCTCCAGTTGCACTGTACACGGCCGTTGTAACGATCCATAGTTGGGGTCTGGCGGGTTGTTGTTGTTGTTGCTGTTGTTGCCGCGTATAGGAGCTGTTTCCTCGCGCACGGGTTTCTGAATATCCCATGTGAGAGACGGCATTGTTTTGTGTGTGAGAGTTGTGCTGGTACCGGTAGGAAAATATGTCGATTATGTCGTCCTGTCTCTGTGTCTGTCGGCAAACGCAAAAACCTCGCTTAATTGATAAGGGAATAGGGTTCTGCATGGTGGGAAGGGACGAGACTTTGCCAGGAGATATTTTGACAGGTATTAAATGGAGGGGGTTTAGCCGAGGCAGAAGGGGCGACTACACTACGATAATACAGGGGTATTAGATCTAATCGAAAACATCTAATCGAAAACATCTTCATTGGTTGTTCTCACCAACACCCTCCAATTACCTACAAAGGAAGGAATAGCCCACATCACACTATAATGACGACTATGTACGTACACTCTTAGTCGAGTTTCTTTGTCAATGAGCCGTACGTGCCGGGGTACAGAATTGTGGGCTATGCGTGAGACGTTCAATACCCGACTTGAGCTGAAGAGCCCGGTAGAAAATTTTCAGCAGAATTGTGACATCCTGAACATGTCAGGGGGTTGTCTTCTTTTTAAAGCTTGGTGCGCCATGCGCTATAATTAGTATGTACATACGATGCCAAACAGATGTGCTATTAAAACAGCCAGATTCTGTGATATCGCCAAAAAAGCAACACTTTAGTACTGTAACATGGCCTCTGTAATTCTATTGGTGTAGTTATATTTACGCTACGGTCACCGGAAGGTGCTTTTTGAAAGGTGCGGGCAAATCCACCATCAAGATCAAATTGACAAAGCCATAACTCAGACCCCTGGAGTATTATAACTATGAGCTATAGAGGTGGTCGCTTGGTAACGTTGAAACGTGTCCGTTTGTGTTATGATTGACAGGTCTTATCAGATCCGATTAGAACCTGTACCTGTTCTCAAAGTCGGCTATTGGACTATGCTGACTAATGGTAATTGAGGTAGTAGAGGGATGAGTGCTCAGCAGGGGCGTAGCCTCTACTTGTAGCATTAGTTAGCCTGTACTGCTGAGATTGTGAACTGGACTACCTATCATATAGTGCTGTGGAGTCCTGTTACAAGGGTCAAACGCAGACCAGAAACTATGGCACCGCCCACACAACGTCAAAAACTAACAATACATTGTTTTACACTGTTTTACACGGGTTACACGGTTTACACGGGTTTCACACGTGGACCAACAATTAGACCCGCTTCTTAAGCTGAGACACCTTCTGGGGCTTGTTGTCCCAGTAGAAGATAACCTGCAGCATAAGAATCAGGTTCAGCACGGCTCCAGCGCCAAAAGAGGCGAGAATCTTGGGATCGTTGACCTCCTGCATAGTGGTGAAGACTCGGGCCAGCGAGCCAGCCAGGTAGTTGACCACAGAAAAGGTGGACAGCTTGCCGGTGCTCTTGTTGGCAAAGTTGGTGTAGATCTGGGGCAGCTTGGAGGCCAGGCCAATGGGGATGGTGGCGGTCTGAAGCACGTTGAGAACGTCATTGTTGACCATTCCGGCGGTGGGGTTGAAGAGCGCGTTGACAAAGAAGGCAATGTTGACAAACAGCAGGGCGGCCTGGGCCTTTTTGTTCTTGTAGGTGAGAATCAGGGCCGCAATGACAATGTTCTGGATCACAATGAGCGCGGTCTCGCCGAAAGTCGAAAAGGGGAACCCGTTTCGGAAGTTGTAGGCCAGAGAAATGAGCTGGGCCACAATCTCCAGGTAGATGGAGGCGAACGAAAGACCCTCAGCAGACTGAGAGGCCAGCAGAGAAAAGATCTGGGGCAACTTGACAATGGAGCTCATGGCCACAATGCCGATTCCCAGACCCTTGGAAATGGCCAGCTTGACACACTCGGGCTGGGTGAAGTCGACTTCTGTCAGCAGCTGGTCAAAGCACTTTGGGCCCAGCAGATCCATGCCCATGTTGCTGACGGGATTGGGCAGGTTCTGGGTGATGGTCTGGACATAGGGCCGGATGGGCTCCACGAAGATTTCTGTGTATTTCAAGATGGACATGTTGGTGAATTGTTGTGTTAGTTGGAGTTCGTATTTTGTTTCGCCAAGTGCATGTCGGAGCCTATTGCCACGCGTACGAAGCACGTGCGTTAGTAGCGACTAATGGGCTAGAATTTGCTGTGGGAGAGATATGGGGAAGGTAAGGGTACCGTTAGGATGAGACGGACGCGACGAGCTTACTGGTGGCGTCGGATTCGAAAATGGAGCCGAATTGAGGCCAATGAAGACCCCCTTGTAATGTCTACTTGTCGTATAGTCGGCTCGTGAAACGTTGACCAACATACACTACGGGAAGTGTATGGGGTTAGTCTAGTTTGGTTAATAGGGGTGGGACGAGTAAACAGAGAGTAGGAATCTAATGAGGGAAAGATTTTGAATCTGATGTAACTTTCAAATTTCAGATTGGACCAAAACTGAGACAGTTCATCTCATACACCCACAATAGTCACATGCAAGAATCGAACTTGCAGACGTCGAAATTGTTCAACTAGAAGATGACTAGCTTTAGTTGCCTTTAGTTGAGCAATTACACGTGTAAACATACCTTTCAAAACACTCAATATTCATCAGAATCTCTTCAAAATTGAACTACAGACTCGAGACTCAATCAGAAGTATATACAGGCCCTCTACACACCCCGACCCCCCTCACACCACCTCTACAACCTCCCCCTGTTTCGCGTTTCTTGTTCCCCTGGCTAACTCAAAGTTGGGCTAAGTTTCATGTTGGTCCTGACGTTGATTTCTCACCTGTTCCTCCACACCCACAATAATGCCATGATCTCCCTCCATCTTCATCTTCTCCGCTGGCCCGCCTACCTGACCCTGCTTGCAGCACTCTTGCTCAACCTGTACATCTACAACTACCCCTATCTTCAGAACCGAACGGAGTGCATTTGGAGGGATCATCCGGGATCGAAACACGACACAAACACAGACAACGGCCACGATGAGGTCCATCTGCTGGCCTTTGGCGACCCCCAGATTCGCGGAGCGTCCAACACCACCAACTGGCGCACGCGCCTCGACATTTTTGGCAACGACCATTTTCTGGGCCACATCTATCGAGTCATGGCCAAACGCACAAAACCCAACCAGGTGTCTGTGCTCGGTGATCTCTTGTCGTCCCAGTGGATCGGAGACGCCGAATTCGACCGACGGGCAGATCGGTACTTTGGCCGCATCTTTGACGAGTCTCTGGTCAAAGATAACGAGGGATACGTCATGTGGTACAACATTGCTGGAAACCACGACATTGGATATGGAGGAGAGATGACACGTGAGCGGATCGACCGGTTCGAGAAACGGTTTGGCAGAGTCAACTACTACGTGCCTAGAAAGGGATACCGGGTAGTTGTGCTCAATAACCTGGCGTTGGACGGACCTGTTTACGAACAACAGTTTCAAAACGATTGTTGGATGTTTGTGGATATGGTGAGACAGGCACGTGAACAGGAACCCGAAGTGTCGACGATTCTCATGACCCACGTGCCACTGTACAAACCAGCGGGAATCTGTACTGATGGACCCATGTTCAAGTACTACAACAATGAACATAAGTGGTTGAGGTCTCAGAACCATCTTTCTGAAGACGCTACCAACCGGCTTCTGGACGGCATTTTTGGTCGAGAGGATCCTCGAGGTGTCATCTTGGCTGGTCATGATCATGAAGGATGTGTTTCAAGCTACAGTTTCGATCATGAGCATGGAAACTGGTCTGTTGAGGGTGGAACGGGTAATGCTGTGTCGGAATACACCGTTCGAAGCATGATGGGCGAGTTTGGAGGAAACACGGGTCTACTAACGGGCTCCTGGAACGACACAGAACAAAAGTACGACTTCCAGTACTCTCTATGTCCTTTTGTCGTCCAGCATTTGTGGTGGGCCACCAAGGTGGTGACCATCATTGCAACCATCGTTGCCTTACCAGTGGCTGTTTCTATTCATTATGGATAGACAGTAGTGAGAACTCGCCTGTGAGAACTCACCTGTGAGTAACCACTTGGACACTGTGTAAACTCGTGGCATGAACCGTCGAATCAGTTCAACCCATGAACAGCTAATTATTTCCCTAAATACAAGGGTTTGCATTGTATACTTATAGAAGTTATCATATCTAAAACATAGAGTGAGCACCTTGCTCTTAGTACGAACAGGTCATTTATGATGAGATCCCTTAGCTTGTGCTTGTAGAAGGAGATCCATCTCAGTATCTGTGTTTCCTTCCTACAGTGCACCAGCACGTAATTACATAAGCAGACTAACCCCTCTAACCTCCTACAATCAGCCCATATCCGATCTAGACCCTCCATATAGCACTATCTACCCCCCAACCAAGACCCGATCTCCGTGTTAGTTTTTTTACCGCCATTATGCAGACCCCACAATCCCATAAAGAAGAAACGAGCCAGCCATGTTGATAAGATGTGGGAGGGAAAAAAGTGTGACATTAGTACACTCCGTAGGTAATGCCATGAAGAGAAAAGCAGTTGCTGAATCAGTCAAACACCGCAAAATGCATAATGTCGCTGCCGGACAACCTCGCTTGTGTAATACTGTCGCTAATGCCGCGGCCAGAGCCACCTGCCAGAGTCACGTGCCTTGACTTCATAACAGTCTAAATTGAATTTGACGAGCGATACGAGGTGGTAGGGAGGTGTGTTTGAAAGTGTGAGGGAGGGGTGGTGGGTGGATTTAGACAGTGTAGTATTACTCCGTCGGCTCTGATCTATCGATTAATGATTTCTTTACGATTATTCTGAATACATTCGATTTCTTGTCGATTTTTGATCCCCCCCCTCGCCTCTCCATTATGCTGGAACCTTCCATAATGTTTTACGGCTCCGATAACGTGTGCCGTTCGACCCAGTTGGGGGTGGGTGAAATTTCCTACTGCCAAAACCTTAATAACCTGCAACGTATTGTAAAACACAAACCCATTTGACATTTGACATATAACCCACGATCTTCCTTGTTGTCACTACGCCACCACCAAAAACACCAAAACACCCTGTCGTCGGTACCCCCCACAAAACAACACTCGTGCAAAAATGGTCAACCCCGCTATCTCCAACCTCGTCATCATGCTTGTCATGATGCAGGTCTCCAAGAAGGTGCCCTTTGACGACCCCCAGGTTCTCATGGGAATCCGAATTCTCTACGTCACTGCCCAGCTGCTGGTTCTGGGTCTGTATCTCTACACCCGGTCCATCGTTGCCAAGAAGAATGGTGAGTAAGAAAAGGAATGAACGGCTCGAGGTCGTCAAGTAAAGACATGGAGGATGTCGATAGAGCAATGTGATCACAGGATGGTTGTCGTTGGACTGATTTGATCGTCATCATGACTTCTCAGATCAGATCAACGTTACATTCAGGTACCCTTATGACAAAGATGGTGTTGCTTTCATGGCTGATACCAGCTGTGATCGTTACACTATGTTTGTCAATGAGGAGTATCTCACAGTGGCGTTGAAGTGGTCTGGATCCACGACATGACACAGCCCGACGTCTTTCAGGGCGTAGACGCAGAACTGAGCTTCCACCATAAACTAGGGACCACATCTCCAGTGTGATCTCCAATATGGTGATGCGTGTGTTCTCGTGACTCCACTGGACGCTCACAAGGCTGTCTGGCTGTACCCGATCACAGTCTTCAGCTGAGCGAAGCCGTTGCAGGTTGTTGTCCGCCCAGTTGAAGACTTTTGCAGGTTGTTGTCCGCTCACAGCCATTTCGCTACGCTCAATGCCTGCTCGCTGCCTGCTGCCTGTTCGCTCCCGCTAACCCAGATCTCACCACCCTCAAATACGTCGAGCCTGCCAACGCTTTCGGCGGCCAGGAGGAGCCCAAGCTCGTCACCACCACCGTCAAGGAGTACGACATCAAGCAGGTCAACTCTGCCATCCGAGGAGTGTTCACCGGAATCGCCATGATGGGTTTCATGCACATTTACATGAAGTACACCAACCCTCTTCTGCTGCAGTCCATCATGCCCATCAAGTCTGCCATTGAGCAGAACATTGTCCAGATCCACGTCTTTGGCAAGCCCGCCATTGGCGATCTCAAGCGACCCTTCAAGGCCGCCTCCATGTTTGGTGGAGCCGGTATGGGCGGTGGCGACATCAAGACCGACAAGAAGACCATCTCTGCCGCCGAGACTGCCGGTGCCGGAGGTGTCAAGGAGGAGTAAGTGTTATGAATAGTAATAGATTGTATACTGCGCAGTGAGGTGTAATGAGGAAACGGATTGGCGACCCATTCTAGGGGTTAAGGCCCTCTTAGTATGTACAGTACAGAACGTCAGTTCAGATGCGGAATAAATATTGATATAAATTATGTACTGCTTTCCCTGATGGCAGGAAAGCGAAGATATTGTCTCTCTAGCTATAGGCTTAGGGTTGGTTATTGCCAGGGCAACATCAGGGTGCCAAGGATGATCAGTAGTGTACCAGGCTTGTACCACAGGAGTCGTTACAGCACCCAACTCCAGATTGGTCTGTTGATACAGCCAGGAGTCTCTCACAGCTTCAGACTGTTCACATTCACGCCGTCACGTGGCGTCTGTGAATGAATTAGCTGAGGATCACGTGTTTGACACGCTTGACACGTTCAAGTGCTCGACTAACATTCAAACTGCTGACGCAGTTTTATGTGATTCTCGCTAGAGTCCCCCAACAACCTCCTTGACCTTCCTCAGCTCCTCCAACCTCGTCTGAGTCTCTGGGACAGCTCCTCTCAACCGTTTAATCTCTTGTAATGCCTGCTTGAACGTCTCCTTCTCCTCCTCGTCCAATTCTTCCACAGGAGGCAGTTCCTCCAGCACTCCATCCAAAGTCTGTCCTTCCTCTGCAGGTTGGCCAATATCGCCACAATCGACTTCTGCCTGCTTGTACAGCTCGGCAATCACCTGAGGAACACCCTTGCGCATCTCACTGAGCCGCACGGTCGTCTCGTCAACCTCGGCATAGACCTTTCTGAGCTCCTCGGCCAAAGCCATGTCAAACGGCTCAATATGCTCCGTGGCGTCGCGGAGATGCGCGTCGATGGACGTCACGTGACCCATATCCTTCCCGTCAACCACCAACGCGTGTCGCGACAATTGCATGGTCTCTGTGACGAAATCAGACACGAGTTGTCGGACTCTTAGGATCAGTGGATCTGTGGGATCGTTCCCTGGCAGATGAAGCGATGTTTTTTGTTCCACGGCTGACGCGAACTCGTCGCGTAGGTAGCGCGCGTCTTGGGCCGTCAACTGGAGCTTTTCCGGTGGTGGCATGGTGTGGTTGATTGTTGTATTGAAAGATGATGTTCTGATGATGATGTTGTGATGGTAAGTGAACTTTAAAAAAGAGGTTGCGATAGTGATGCATGAACTTTAAGGAGATGGATGGAGGGGGGGGGTGAGGGGGAGGTTGGAGGTGGTAGTGAAGGGTAAAAACGAGTGAAAGTGTTGGAACAGCATCCTGGCAGTATGAATAGGTACTGTGCAAAAAATCAGCTTGATCGGGTCAAAACAGGGAAAGTTGGAGAACTTTAAGGATTTTGATCAAGTGCAAAGGTGCACCAATATGTACATACACACCAAGGTACAGTATGTTCTGTATGATGAGGTTCTGATGATGAGTTGACATTGACTGAGGCACTTGATTGCGTTGACGTTGACAGAAGAAGACTGGTGATGGTTACAAGTACAAGGTACGGTGGTGACAGCAGTATCCATAGGTTTGCACACCTCACAGAGAGCATATCTCTCCTACTACACGGTTCAGAGCTGTTCACAGAGCTGTCTTCAACAACCCAGGCACATCTTTATTCGGCCTAAGCTGCCCTCTCAATGTATCCATGATTGATCTAGCTGCATCTCGTGATCAAGGCTGTGTCATAATATACAGGCAGTGTCCTACGTCAACAAAAGCTATCATTGACAGTACAAGCGAAAGAACCGACGTCAACTACAGGGCGGTAGCAGCACACTAACGAAGCCTCTGAACAACCACCAACCAACCAACCAACCAACCAACCAACCACCAACCACCACCCAACCAAGACAAATCCGAGAAGGTTGTTATCCGAGCTCTTTTGAGTGAAATGTCAGAGTCAATTTTGACGTTGATGATCGACTGGTGATCCAGAGTCCTTCAACAGGGTCCTACACACGTAATAACCAGAGCCGTCGATCGTTGTCTGTAGTCACGTGATCCTGACTCGTGCAAACGCTTAACCACGCACTTCTCCATAGTATCGCCAAACCCTCCCGTGACCTGCAACCGATGTTATTATTGTAGTCACATTTGGATCCAAACTCTACTTGCCTCGTTACAGTTCTGTTTGGACATGTCCCGTTTGGGAAACAAGGTTGTGATAATAGGAGAGGTGCATGTTTACCAAACATACATACAAGTACTACACCATTGAAGTTTACATCTCCAACTATCACCACTACTGTACACTACGGACAACTTTTGCTACACAACTTTTTGCGACACAACTTTTAGCAACACAAACAGATCTCTCAGTTTCCAATCAAATGGTTAAAAAAGGAGTGGCTAGCCGCTACTTGGAGACTCTGGGAGGAGCCGAGGTGCCCCCACAACCACTACGACCGCGGTCCAACGCCCGAATCAACTCGGGAACGCTGCGGAACCAGAAGATTCTGAAATCGTCGTCGACCAGCCATTTCAGAAACCTCGCCAACAACGACATTGAAAACCTCCAGCTGCCGGGCGTCACGGTGGATCAGGAGGATGTGATTGGTCTGCAGGGCCGAGTGCGGTTGATGAAGCTGGAGGACGAGAAACACAACTGGATGGACATGCAGCGCAAGAATCTCGCTGCGTACGAGTATTTGTGTTATGTGGGAGCGTGCAAAGAGTGAGTACGAGCGAGTTTCTAGGAGCGAAGCGACTAGAAACGAACGAGGCGAGATCTGAGAGCTTTTCTTCAAGTGATCGGATGACCTCAAAGATGAACCAGGACAATGGTCGACACGGATGACAATGAGAGACAATGCTGGGCTGGTAACTACTGCTGCTGTGTTGTCGTCATTGTTGTCTGTGGAGATATGTTGTGCCTGTAGATGGAGCTGAGACACAAGTGACATACGACATGTGGTGGGTCAGAGGAGAAGGGTGTGCAGCAATGTCAATGTGACTCTTGTGACTTGGCGACGAATCAGATCTGAGTGCTTGTGACGGCTCCAGTGACACCACTGGTGTTGTGGATACAGATGGCACAGTTCTGATAGTTCTACTATCAACCTCACAACAGTCCCAAACACCAGTCAAAGTCACATAGCCGCTTTCACAGTCGGTGTTTCAGTCTGTTACCTCTCTGTGCTACATTCTGTTGTCACTGTGGTTGTTCACACTGTGTCACAATCTGTTGTTGTCCACTCCTGACCTACGGCCAGTCGTTACCTTGTTTAGCCTGTTGTTGTCCACTCCTGACCTACGGCCAGTCGTTTCCGTGCTAACCCAGATGGATCGAAGAAGTCACCGAAATGACTCTCCCCCCAATCGTCCAACTCGAAGACTACCTTCGAAACGGTATTGCCTTGGCCAAGGTAACCCAAGCCGTGGCCCCCCACCTAGTCAAACGAATCTACGAAGGTCCTGGTCTACAATTTCGACACTCGGAAAACATCAACTACTTTTTCGCCCTTGTCTCGGAACTCGGAATGCCCGATCTCTTCACCTTTGAGCTCACAGATCTCTACGAGAAGAAAAACATTCCTCGAGTCATCTACACAATCCACGCCATTGCCTACGCTCTGTACGTCGAAGGAGTGGCGCCCCCAATGAGCAATCTCGTCGGCAAGCTGGAGTTCTCGGACGAAGAGCTGGCTCGAACACAAAGAGGACTCGACAATCTCGGAGTCCGAATGCCCAACTTTTCGTCCATGAACAAAGAGCTGGGAATGGAGGAACAGACCCCGGAGCCAGAGTACGTGGAACCCGAGGAGAGTGAGGAGGAAATCATGGTTCGAGAACTGTGTGAGGCCAACGACAACATTGAAGAGCTCCAGGCTCTGTGTTTTGGTTATCTCGCAAGAAAGGAGTTTTTCGACACCAAACAGCAGCTCAGGGAGGCTGAGCCGTCCATTGTTGCTCTGCAGTCGCTGATTCGGGCTCTGGGACCCCGGCAGCAGCTCGTGGTTCAACAGGGAGCCGTTTCGAGGTCTTCTGGCGATGTTACCAAGCTCCAGGCTCTTTTGAGAGGTTACCTGGCCCGAAAGGAGTTCCAGAAGGATCTGGATCGTCTCTCCTTTGCCGAGTCGCAGATTGTCGTGCTTCAATCTGTCGCTAGAGGCAACAAGGTGCGAAATGGCGTTGTTCAACAGACGTCGTCACGTGATCTCGGCGATGTGACCACCCTACAGTCGATTATCCGTGGCTCTGTCATCCGAAGTGCCATTTCCAAGACCAAGGCCGAGCTTCTGGTCTGTTCTGACGCCATTTCCGAGCTCCAGGCCGTTTCCAGAGGCAATTCTGTGCGAGAAGAGCTCTCTCAGCTCGACGAGGCTCTCCAGAGAGAGTCCGAGTCGATCACCACGCTGCAGAGCGTCATCCGAGGCTCCCAGGTTCGATCCTCCACCATCTCGACCTCCAATCACATGCTGGACATGTCTTCTGGAGTGGTTGACTTGCAGTCGTTGATTCGAGGCTGGATGGTGCGACAGGAGGTTGGAGCTCAGCGAGCGGCTTTGAGAGCTGTTTCCGAGGACATTACCGAGCTGCAGTGTGCTGCTCGAGGAGGTCTCGTTCGAAACGTGTTCAACGAGAAAATGGCCGTTCTGAACGGTCAGCATGGCGCTGTTCTGACTCTTCAGAGCGTTGCACGGGCTGGAATCGTTCGAAACCAGCTTTCTCGGTTCCATGAGCGCCTGGATCGAGCTTCTCCTTCTGTTACCAAGCTTCAGACGGTGATTCGAGGAGTTCTTGCTCGATTCGATTACTCTCTGATGATGGAGGAGTTCATTGATGAGATGCCCGCCATTGTCATGTTGCAGGCTGCTTGTCGAGGCGCTCTGGTGCGATCTAAACACAATGATCGAATGGCTCATTTCCACAGAAACATGGACAAGGTCATCAAGATCCAGTCGTACTTGCGGGCCCGAACCCAGGGAGACGCCTACAAGTCGTTGGTTTCCTCTCCCGACCCTCCTCTGTCGACGGTCAAGAAGTTTGTGCATCTTTTGAACGATTCGGACTTTGATTTCGAAGAGGAGGTTACTCTGGAGAAGCAGCGAAAGCAGGTTTCCGACGAGGTGCACAAGAACGAGCAGCTGGAGCAGTTCATTCAGAATCTCGACGTGAAGATTGCTCTGCTTGTCAAGAACAAGATCACTCTGGATGAATTGATCAGAACTCGAAACAAGGGTGTGGCTGTCCCCCAGATTGATAACGGCGACGTTTTCAACCTCAAGGCTCTGAACAAGACCTCCCGGCACCGTCTGGAGCTCTACCAGGGCTTCTTCTACCTTCTTCAGACTCGTCCTACGTACTTGACGCGATTGTTTGGCCGAATCTCGTCTTCTACTGAAAAAGACATGAAGAACGTCGAGACTCTGACCATGAACATCTTTGCACACGCCCAGCGACGTCGAGAGGAGTTCTTTTTGCTGAAACTGATTTCCCGATCGGCCGCAGCCCATATCTCGACTCTGGACGCGTCCAAGACAATGGTCAGAGACAAACACATGTGGCAGCGCTTTTTTGCGGCTCTGAACCGAGGAGCTGCGCCCAAAAAGCTGCTCAAGTCGCTTCTGGGCAGTCACGTGAGTGCTGTCGTTGATCAGCACATGCTGGACCTCGAGAGCGACCCGATCGCCATCTACCGGTCTCTGATCAACCAGGAGGAGCTTGCCAGTGGTCGAACGTCGTCACGTGACCCCAATTTGCCCGTGGATGAGGCCATTCAGGACCCCGAGACTCGTCAGACGTTTATTGCCAACCTGCAGCGTCTTCGAGAACTCACGTCCGAGTTTTTGCATACCATTGAATCGTCTGTTTTGCAGCTGCCCTACCATGTGCGGTACGTTGCTCGAGAATGTTTTCGATCTGTTCAGAAGACGTTCCCCAATGAGTCTGAAGATCGACATCTTGCTGTGATTGGAGTTGTGCTTGTTTCTTTGTTTGTGATTCCTCCTATTGTTGCTCCTGACGACTATGGAGTGTGTGAATCTGCAATTGGACCTGCCCAGCGACGAAATCTCGGCGAGGTGGCCAAGATGCTGGCTCAGATTGCGTCTCTGCGGCTTTTCTCGCGTGAAAACGTCTACTTGCAGCCTCTCAACGATTACATTAAACAGACTCAGCCTCGAGTACGAGCCATGCTCAAGCTGGTGGTGGATGTATGTGATCCCGAGCAGTACTATGAGACTTCTACGACTGACGATGTGACTGCAACGAAACGTCCCACTTTGTTTCTGCGGACAAACGACATTTTTGTCATTCACAATCTCGTTTGTCGCGAGATTGAGACGGTCGCTCCTGATGCCAAGGATCCTCTTAGAGAGGTGGTGACTGATATGGGAGCTCTTCCCTCGTCAGCCACAGAGGTGCTTGATATGGCTCGATTCACCGAGGTCAAGCTTGATCTGAACCCGATTTTTGCCAAGGGCGACGATTCCGAGTCTGCATACAACACCATGCTCGTGGAAACCAAACGGTACCTGTTGTACGTGATTCGGGTGCAAACTGGCGCTTCTCTGTTGGATATTCTGCTTGCTCCGGTTAATCAGTCTCATGAGGACAAGTACAAGGCGATTTTGACGGAGGAGGCGATTGAGCGACGAAAACGGGAGTCCGAGGAGCAAATGACCAAGAGCACGTCTTCTTCTCAGTCTACACGATCTCTCCATCGACTCTGCAACTCGCCCTCAGAGCACCAGTTTGCTCAAATGTCCTATAGAGACCTCAAGCTCTTGTCTCTGGAGAAGGTGATTGAGCTGGAGACTCTGGGCAAGATTTCGCGGGCCAACAACTACCAGGAGATTGTCAACTCCATTGCTCAGGATATCAAGACCAAGAAGAACCGACGTCTTGCTCGTCATGCTGAGTTGGATTCCATTGCCATGACTCTTCAGGGTCTGTCTGAAAAGGAGGCCTACCTCCAGTTGCAGCTGAAAAACTACAACGATTACATTGAGCAGGCCATGTCGACTCTTCAGACGAAAAAGGGCAAGAGAAAGGGACTTGTTTTGCCCTTTACAAAGCAGTACTTCCACCAGAGAGAACTGCAAAAGTCCGGTAAGGTGCCCAAGTTTGGCTCTTTTGTTTACTCGGCCCAGGCTCTGCTTCAAAAGGGTATTCTTGTGGAACTCAACGGATACCAGGACAAGGCCCAGGATAAGGTCATGTTCACCTTTTCTTCTGACGAGGTGGGAGTCTTTACTGTGGAGGCTGCCTACGGAGGTATTGCTCTGCCTGGAGCAACCACCACTCTGACTCTGGACGATCTCTTGTCTCAGCAATACAACAACCAGCAGCTGGTGAACCTGTTTGACGACATGGTCAAGATGAACACCAATCTTCTGCTCCACTTTATCTTCAGAAAGTTTTACCGGGAGAATTAGACAGAGCAAAAGAGAGATGATTACTAGCAGGAGGCGCTTTTTTACATATTACATACCCTTAATTATTGTTACATATTAGACGAGAGAGAGAGTAGTGTAGAACCGTTTGTTGAAGTGTAGGTAAACGGTTAGACTGCTTTTAGTTAAGATTAAGTGGGTATTGGCTGATTTAGACAATAGTTAGTTTGCCGTCAGAACTGTGAATTGGCTAAAGCTCAAATTGAGTGGTCCAGTAAACAGTGAAGAAGTCACGTGAGAGAAAACTTTGTATGGGAAGAAATGTCTGGAATAGGCGAAATGGACGATTGACGTTTTCAATGGTTTGATTGGTGTTGTGATCGATGAGTTGAGCTGTTCTGTGGAGACCTTTTATTACATAACTTGGGAAGAGACAGAATGTGATGATATAGGGTCTTGTAGCGGAGGTAGAAGAAGATGGAGCAGACGAATGTAATCAGCAGATTGTGACGACTCCAATGGTACCTCTTTCGTCAGTTTTGGATGAGGTTAGCATGTTCTGGGGCTACTATAGAGCTACTCTGAGGTCACTCTTTTACTTGTACACCTGCTGTACTCCGGGCCACAGACCCATCACCAACCTCCCCACCCCAAATCTCCGATTGTCTCAGAAATTACACCCTGGTCGTTTCTTTTCATTCCTGTTTCACCGACTAAACCTGCCCTTAACACTCGACATCTCCTCAAAACATGGCGTGATACAATTGCGCCATAAAAAAATCCAGGCGTTTAGACAGCCATTGAATCTATTAATACCCCGGTTCACTTATACCGCCAAAAGGGTACTACTGTAATGTTAGTGTATCCATCGTTGCTTTTTCCCCATTGCTTTTGCAGCTCCACAGACAAGTATGTACTCGTACATGTACAATGGTCATGTGTATCTCTATCTGGCTGCACAGAAGCGGTGCGGAGGGTGTAAGGGATCAGTGGAACTTCCGCGGAGTTTTCGGACGAGAGTATGGGTCGATTTGAAAGATATTGAGGTTTGTGCGGGGTCTAGAATGTCTTAGTCAGCGAGGTGGTGTAGTGGCTGTAGAGCAAGGTGGAAGTTGTCTAGAATAGAGGGAAGTTCAGATCTGACAGGAAACGGTCATGTATTCCATAATTAACCCATCGGAAGTGCGTTTCCGACGACTGTTCTTCTGTTAATGCCTCAGTCAGTGGGATCATGTACATACAATGGAGGTACCTCTTACAAAGCAATTCTCCCATCTAGAACAGCAATCGAAGCTAAGAAGACTCTAGTTCTTCCTCTCGGTACGGCGTCTGACACTTTTAATTAACTCTCCGACCTCTTCTAGCTTCCATTCCAGCTTTTGAAAGACATCTCAACAATAGTCATATAGTTTAGCCCATGGTTTAGCCATACACCACTGCTTCTTCAAAACAAGCAATTCTGGCCCGATTTGGATTTCCAGAGTTCTAGTGGAATCGTCGAACCGTGGTGATTCTGGTAGTACCAGATACGAGCTCACACCTCCCGCCCTTGAGCTCCTCGACTCCGCCCCGTTTTGTTCCATGTACATAGCCTATTACCTCCCTCCCACTATGACGTCATACATGTAAAAGCAGTGCTGCCCCAAAGCCACCCCAAAGCCGGCTACTATTCCCCCCATCGCCGTCTCCATCTGATTCTTTTTGCTCAAATGAAATCGCACATTGCTGTGTATTTCCTTTTCCTTTTTTCCCTGCTGCCCAGTTAGTGCTGCTGGTGTGGCTCAGCATTATTTTTCTTGTGGCTCGGTCAGGTGCTCACCTGTTGTCCCTGGCTAAATGTTAATTTTTACAAGCCGCACCCAAAAAGCAAGACCTCGGCTTTTGCCCTTGGAAACCTTCAGCTACTGGTAACCGGTGATCGACGCAAAAGCGACGGAAAAAGAGTCACGATACTGGGTCCTGTTTGTGGCTCCGGATCCGTCTGGGCGGTGCGGAAATTGGCAGGGAGGGACGGACACAAACAGAGCCACACAAACACAGACACAAACACAGAGCCACAAACACAAACACAGTGCCACAAACAAACACAAACGAGTACGATCTAGACACGTAACGCTTTTGCACCATACCCCTTTGTCAAAACTCCCACTAGCCACATCCGCCACACTAATAACACGCCACACTAAGACTCGCTTAAAAGCCACTAATGATCATCTCATCGCATAATTAGCAAATGGCCCAAAGCAAGAGCGGGAAACGAGACCCGGGGTTTTTGTTCTTTCTCAACGGCCCGGGTGCACAATTCTTGTTGCTACTCCAGCTCTATTTTTGGGGCGAAAGTGGCTCCGGCTAAAGCTACTCTGGGATAGGGCGAAAAAACTGCGAAAAAGGGCAATGTTTGCGAGTTAATCGCGTAAATGCGCCATTTTAGTAAAGAGGCAGGATTAGCCGAACCGAGACATTATGCATGGGGTGCATGAGGGACGTGGGAGGTGCATAATGTATGCAGCAGGCTGGGAATATTATACGATAAGCGATGTGACGGGGGAATGGGGTAGTTGTGCGGAAGGCGTTGTGGTTACACGGACTATGTTGTGGTTACACGGACGGTGACACGGACGATGTTGTGGGTTACACAGACGATGTTGTGGGTTACACAAACCGTGTCGCGAGTTACAGAGCCGATGTTGTGGGTTACACACCTCTTGTAAGGGGTTGTCACAAGTTACACACTTCTCGTAATCGGTCACATTGGTCTTGTCATACAGTTGCCACACCGCACAGTTGTCAGAGGAATAAATAATGCTATTATGCTAGAATAAATATCACGTGACCACGAATGGCACGGTTTGTGTTTTTTTGTTATCTCTCACATAGGGACAAGAGCATAACCCATACAATCTCGCTTGGACTTTGCGCAATTGAAACAGGACGGCTTGGCCTCGTCGCACTTGATTCGTCGCTTTCGACAAGCCATACAGCCAGTCTTGGTTCGTTTCCGGACCTGGCGTTTGTGCATCTTTTGCTTGAGTTCATGAGAAGGTGCCAATCCCATCATTTGGGGCTGATTTGTGTCCCAGGGATAATGCTGGGGAGGAGACAAAGAGGCCTGTCTGTATCCATGGGGGTAATACTGCTGCTGCTGTTGCTGCTGGTGCATCTGCTGCTGTTGCAATTGCTGCTGGATGTGTTGCTGGTGCAGATGGAGGTTTTGGGGCATGTTTTGCGACATGACGCCAAAGTACTCTTTTTCCGTCGAGTTTCGTCGCGACGCCTCGGGAGTGTACAGAGGAGTGAGCATTGTGGCCGGGACAGCTGCTGAATGAGGCACAGACGTGGGATAGGGCTGTTGGTGATGTTGTTGTTGTTGTGACACAGACACGAGGGGGGGAGAAGTGGCCGGACTGTGGATTTGGGTGGCAGGACTGGCAGGCAGCTCGGAGGGTGTGGGAGTGGGAGGGTTCATGGGGGGAGTTGGCATGTGGGTAGGCATGACGGTGTTGTGGGTAGGCATGACATGGGCGGTGTTGGGCATGACATGGGCGGTGTGGTTGGGCACGACATTGGCAGTGTTGTGGGTGACATGGTTGGTGTGGTGAGTATGGTTGGGCACGACATTACCAGTGTTGTGGGTGACATTACCAGTGTTGTGGGTGACATTCACAATGTTGTGGGTGACATGGTTGGTGTTGTGGGTACCGGGCTTATCAAAAGAATACTGAGACAAACCATTGCCACTAGGACCACCCACAGGAGCAGGCAAATGTGTATATGTCAGGTGCGAATGGTGATGGGTATGAGAATGAGAAACCGATTGCTTTTGTGTCTGGGGCACGACAGAGCTCATGACAGGCTCAGGGAGATTGAGAACCGATAGAGAGGGTAATGACGTCATTGGAGATTGTGCTGGATTTCTGTTGACCCGTTTTTCAAGCGGACACTCGAGAATATATATAAAACCCCACAGAGAGATGGAGTGGATACATGACGCTTATTGTCTCGCGTTTTGGGCCCATTTTTCACAAAGTCTCATAATGGGTTTAATTCAACTTCTTTGTCTCGCTTATACATACAGTTGGGCCCATGCCTGCGTCAGGAATATTTAACGTTTGAGTTTGAGTTACGGTTCATTGCTCTAGAAATATAGACTTTGTGAAAATGAAAAGTGAAACGGGCAGGTTTCGGCAATACGGAAGTGGCCCACAGGTGTGTGCAAGTGAAGTGTGTGGAATGCATTAGAAAAGGTGGAAATGGAGTAAGCGACAAGTCACGTGATGAGACCTCGGCAGGAGAATGTGCTAAGGTCACGTGACAACCACCCCACCCCCTCAGACATCCCGTAACACTATCTAACGAGCTAATTGGCAAGGCACAGGTGGTCGGAGGTTTTGTCCATACATTCGGCAAGCTAATTTCGGGCCGAAGGTTCACGCTTCAATTGTGCGGTGCAGGACGGTGCAGGTTGGTGCAGGTGGTGCAGGTGGTGCATGGGGGTGCAGATCTGTGCAGGATGGGTCTGGGTGGAAACATATGTGGGTGGAAAACGCGAATTTCGGCTCTGTTCGTCGGCTGGCGAATTGTGGGCTTTGCTGGGATCGTAGTTTTCCGGGCCTGTCAGACGGTTGTATGTTGTCGGTTTGGCATGC
The DNA here is from genome assembly GCA_900519055.1 of Yarrowia galli. NCBI lineage: Eukaryota > Fungi > Ascomycota > Dipodascomycetes > Dipodascales > Yarrowia > Yarrowia galli. The sequence goes on from ULGS01000002.1 coordinate 1,316,817, forward strand.
ATGACGTGCGTCTAATCTGCATGGTCATGCACTCTTTCTGGCCGGAGGCAGATCAGACCATAGCTAGATCGGGTATGTGCGGAGACAATGGACATTGTGGAGTGAGTTATATTTGGTTCTTGACGTTTGAGATTTTGGGGCTGGTGGAAAAAGGGAAAAGGTGGTGCCTTACTGGTATATGGTGCTTGACGATGTCGTGGTGATATCTGAGACCCTGGGTGAGACAATTGACCAAAGAAGCAATTATTGGTGAATGTATAGGTAGGAGTTATACTTGTGGACATGGTGTAGTTATTGGGCATAGCTCTCACTCAAGGATTGTCAATTCAAGAAATGTCAATTCAAGGCGGCACATAAAGACGAATAGAAAGACGGGGTAAGACAGTAACTGACAGACAGTCAAAGATGCAAACAAGCGGATTGTACTGTAACAGGTCTTAGCGGAGTTTAGCCGGGTCTTGGTATGATGAAATATGGGGGTACAAAAGAACAGAGTAATTACGATGTGGTGGTTATTTGTTTGTCTGTTTGTGTAGACACTCTAGGCACTGAAACAATGGTTGTGGGGGGCACATTAGTTGGGGTGGTGGTGTAGCTTACTAGTACGATAGCAGTTAGTGTAATGGAACACTCGTATAAACGTCATAGAACATTAGTGTGGTTTTAGTGTGTCTCGAAATCTACAATCCTTGGACACAGTTCTACAACTGTCACAAACACAATAATACAACTCCATCCGCCTGAGAATCGTATCCTCGTGTCGTACAAGGAATTGCCCCATTGTCGGTTTTTTCCAGAGACTCCTGGTCCCGATATTATTTGTTCCGAGGGGTCTTGTTTGTGGTGTTCCAACCAGTGGTAATTTGCCACAAGTTCACAATTGCCATCAAATAGGACAAAGGGGGGAGTACATGGTGTAAGGGGTGTTTGTGGGAGGAGTTTGGGGGGAGTAGAATAGGCTACAGGGGTCGTAGAGACATGGGAACTGGAGGAGTGTGTTTGTCGTGACGAGGGGATTGTTGTGATACCTTCAAATCGGGTTTTTGCGTCACTGGAACACCTCCTTTTACCCTCCTCAATCACCACCCATAAGCTAATACAATTCAAAATGCACCCTTTCGCTTCGGGACAAAGACGAGAATTGTGGTTAATGTGGCTGGTGAGTCAGGTCAGGTGTTTGAAGGGAGCAAGAGCTTGGGGCGACAGTTGGGGTGGTTGTGTCTGACAAACGTTTTACACTACAGACTAAAGCAAACACTGCCTCATCATCATTGTACAGCCAGAAAGTGCTATAGCCACAAACTACGTCACTTTGGTAGTTTCGTACAAGTAGCCACGCCCACCCCTTCCACATCTTCCTTATTACCGTCTTCTTCCGTTTGTACACTTTGTGTGCAATGTTTTGCGTCTCGTCTTTTTTTTTGTGCGCGGGAACAAACACCCTCGATCCGGCAAGCGAGAAGCGCAAGAAGCGAGGGTTAGCGAGGGTTAGCGAGAGCCTAGCGAGAGGGGGGAGGGCAGATGTAACAACTGGCGATGTTCTTTAGTTGCTCTTATCACGTTGTCGTACTTTTTTAAGACTACCACAAAAACATTTTGTGTGTCCCCCCAACTACTCACAAAGTTCGCCACTTCCACAACGTTACCTTCTGACACTTCATTTCACACGTATACGCTTTAATCCCACATCTTGGCTTTGGTCTCCGTAGGTAAGTACGAGTGTACCAGGTAGGATTGGCTCTCTCTTTTGTGTTTTGTTTTTTTGACACAGATTCTGCCTCTCCCTTTACTCCCTCTCGTATACCCTCTTACATGCTGCAGTGGGTGCGTCGGGCCCTTTGGTAACCCTAGAAAGTGAGTACAAAGGGAGAAGGGAGAGAGAGAGAGAACGAAAAGTGAGCACGATGAAATCATTGACAGGATTGGGTGAGTAGTGACAGGGTGACAGGGTGGATCTGGGTGGATCTGGCATTGTTTGTGTTGTGTGACTCTGGAGGTGGTGTTTTGTTTGCGTTTGTGTCTGTGTCTGTTTCTGTGTTGCATCAGGTTTGTGTCTACATCCAGATCTCAGTCCATGTCACTCAGCACCACCCAACAACGTCACCACTCACACTCTCGCCGCACCTCTGAGCAATTTCTCGCCGGAAGGTAGGTGCCGTATTCAATGTACCAAGGCACGTTTCCGCAGCTCGGGCCACGTTACCGGACCACGTCCACAGCCCTACATTGCACCTGTGCTGGAATCACACGATGTTGGTGGTGGTGGTCGAAGGGAGGGTTGACTGTGATTATCGGAGGTATTCTTTCGCTACGGAAACAGCCTGCTGTCTTTTGATACAACAGCAGAATCACTCTTTCGGTGGCTTCTCTCGCTACACCTCCCACACCGCCAAGCCGGGTAAGGGATCCCTACAGCCTCTCTGTCTCCTCTCTACAGGTGTGGTTTGCGAGGCCTGGAAGAACCAAGATGCAGAAGCTTGCCTTTGTGACGTGGATAAGAAAACGGCGGCTAAAGGAAGCGACTCAAGACCAAGGCCAAAGCACGACGGAGAGAGAAAGAGAACCAAGAACCCCCGAGTCTCCGAGAGCACTGTACGGTGGTGCACAGCTGGGCATGGTGCACGGTTGGCGTGGTGCACGGTTGGCTTGGTGCACGATGTTGGTTGTTCTGATATTATTCTGTTGAGCTGGGTACACTCGTACAGAATCGAACGAGGTCTGCTGAAATGAAGAGAGCCGTTTGCAATCGCTTCATTTGCAATTTCCAGTGTCTTCTCCTTATCCGAGTGCCTTCTCCCTATCGCATCACCTCGGCAGCCTAACAACAGCACTCCCACAGCTCAACCATTGCTTTTGCTATTTGCTATTTCCTACCTCTTGTGCGGTGTACATGTCCGATCTCGATCAACTTGCCGCCGCTTGTTGTAGATCACACACACAAAACTGTTTCATAGAACGAGACTCTCTCCGCTCTCCCTTCGGGAAATGAATGACGTCATGCTCATATCTCTAGCGTCTCTCTCTCTCTACCTGCCTCCATGGTCTTCTACCAAAAATCCACGCACAGCGCTGTATAGAACTGCTGCAGAAGTCAACAAGTAGATCCACAGTGCGTGAGGTGGTTTGATTTCAGATTCGCTCACAGATCTACTGTAGGCTCTGCAATGGCGTTGTTTGACTTGTTTGACCAGCTGACGCTGAGAAATGGGCTTTTCGTATGCCCTATAGTACTAGGGTTTGGGACCACGCATGCCTCTACATACGGGTGCATACAGGGTGCATACAATGGGTCAATTGTTGTCGAGACATTAATTCATTTTAGTACGATAAGATTGGATTTGGGCAGTCGTGGGCGCCCAGCAAATTAAGGGCGGTTCTACCACGTTCTATCATGCCTAAGAACAACCCCAGCTCTTAGTTACTACCTCCTCACCCCCCCTTGCTCCTAATCAATCGGCACGAATGAACTGGAAAAAGCTGCATACCAACATTTTGAGACACGGGATGTGGGTTTTGTGCTTTTCGCCCCAACCGAATCTTATTGTCTGCTATTGCAGGCTATTGCATCCAACCCTATGCATCTCTGTACCCGTCTCAAACAGGTAAAAACCGGAGCATTGACCCCGGAAATGGACAAACGACCCTAAACGAGAGCATTCTCGAAGAAAACATACGATGAGCCGCGAGCCCCCATCAGCAGGTCGGTTAGGGGTCTCGGTTAACGACTAGCCTAATTAAGCGAGTATGTATGATTTGATTGGGGTATGTAGGGTGGTGATATACTAACCATTAGTAACTCATACTAGTAGATACCAAGACCACCAGACTCGTATATTAACATTCAACGGGTGTCAGGCTTGAGAGAGCTTGAGGGATGTGGCCGAGACAGGGTTCGTTTGTTTTTTTGCGATTTTCTTCGATTTCTCGTCGTTGCTTTTTCCTCCCTTTAACAATTGAACACAATTAAACAATTGAAAGCCTCCCTGCTCCATGTCTTGGATCTGCCACACACACAAAAAAAAACACACACACAGCTTTTTAATATGTGACTGAGACTGCACACAATGGGATTATGGCGACGTGTGTACATACCTAGCTACATCCCCGGAGGAGAAATGTGGCTGATCGCCTAACCAGTATGTGTCATCACAAAGTCGCCACATTTAGCCGTCTTTTAGGCCAGGAACACATTTCGCGTAATCACCGAAACTCGTAGCTAGTAGACCTCACCCGCCGACTATTGCCACATCCGTCTACTCGCTAAAGATGCATTAGTTCCTCGCTTGAAAACCGGATAAGCGGAAGAAGCGGCGGGCGCAACAACAGGTCTCTTGTTGTCTTGTTGTGTCTGTGTCCACACAAAATTCGCTTTTGTGTATTTTTGCTCCTGCTCGCCGTATTATCACGTATAGCACAAGAGCCCCGTATTGAGCAGTGAAAACTTTGTCCAACGGGCAACAAGTCTAATTTCAGCAATCCAAAGGCAAGCCAGGGTAGGATACATGTAGTCGGTGATTGATCTGGGGGAGTTGGGGAAATTGGTAAAATCAAAAAAATACAATGGTCACGTGATTAAAGGACCGCTGATGATTATGGAGATTTTTCCACATTTCTACCGTACCTCCTACTACCCCGAAACACCCCCTAGTTCAACTATACATATAACCCTCCCCAAACTCTGTATCTATGTCTCTTTCGAATACGGCTCACCCTGTCGATCTTGCAGGAAGTCGGGGAGAGTCGAGATCGGGTCGTAACTAGCCGAGATCTGTTCCAGAGACACTGGAGAAGCGTTTAGTAATGCCCAAATGTTTGTTTTGATTTGTTCTGATTTGTTGTGATTTATTGCACAATTGCTTGGATTTACTAGCCTCAATCACCTGGATATTTTTACCGCCCAGGCCAACTACGTCACAACTATGCTTCCTCGCTAGAACAACGGCCAAGGCACAGACACGAGGTGCTCCACACGCTGGTATTCGGGCAGATTCGCTCAGAAGCCGAATACATTGCTCGTAGGGTGGGCAAGAGCCACTTTTGGTGGGCGCTGAGAGGAAATGCACGACATACAGAAGGGTAACAATGCATTTCAGAGCGAGCTATACATATCAGAAGAACGCCGGTGAAATGGCTCGTGGCTCTTGTCACGTGACTAAACACACCCACGTGATCCCCACACCCCTACCGTCCCTCAAACACGTTCTACACACACCTCCTTCCTAAAAGCGTAAATGCCGACAGGGTGCGGCTGAGCTAAAATACGAAGAGATGGCAAAGTTACGAAAATCGTCGGGGTCTGGGAAAACAGCTCCACAATGTCTTGCTTGGGCCCGGAGATCGTTCATTTTACTCTGTTGAGTGCAACGGCCCGAATGTTACACTTTTGGCAGCGTTTGTGTCTCTATACGATTTACTGTTGAATTTACGGTGATTATTCGGGGTCATCTGAATTTGGGGTCCCAAATTCGACTTGCCACAAACGTCTCATACACACAACGATCTAGGCAGGGGGGAGTAAATATAATGATATTACGGGGTACGTGGAGCTGTCACACGAGTCATAATGGGCCCATTTCTTTAATATTGATTTTATCCGAATTGTTCAGCGTTTGTGAATATTAATTATCGGCCGGCACTGTAAGATTAAACGGGATATTGACTTTGAAAACGTGTTTGAAAACGTGTAATAAATGGTGCATGAGGAATTCAGGAGGGGGTGTGTCCATTATTCAACGGCAGGGGTATTATCCACAGCCCTTTTCATGCCGACCAATATTTTATTCGAAATGTTGTGGATTAATTTCAGTGTCATGTTCTGGGTCTTCCGGTTTCGGAAAACACGGTTTCTCACCCCTGATAAATGCCCTGACAGGCTATGTATATGCACATAATTCCTGTAACTGCAGGATCGACATAAACTGTCGCACCAGTGCCACGTATAACCCCCGGGGAGCCGTTTCCGGCTGGGCGTTGTCACCCTTGTAATACGCAGCTCGGGGTGAATGGAGTTTACGAAAAAAATGAGTGCTGAGCCGTTGTCATGTTTTTTTCACCAACAGAGCAGTGATCGGCCAAACCTAATCATTGTCCAGTGAGTGGTTCCGCATTAGCGAGACTTGTCCCGGAAGAGAGGCGGAAGGGATGGAGGAGGTGAGCAATGCAAAGCTGGTCAGAGAGCTGGTCTAGGGATGGATAGAGGGTTATCTGTTTGGTGGCAACTGCTGAGTCAGCTTGGTGGTAGCGACACAGTCAACATCCGGTGGCGTTAGTTGCGGCTTAGACAGGGCGCACAGATGTGGGTTGGGACACAGACAGTGACAGTGACAGTGACAGTGGCACAGACAGCGACTCAAACACACGATCGACAGCGACTCAGACTGACCGATGGCTTAGGCAGTGTCATGGACTGAGCAGCCCTTGTATGAGTGTCTCTGTGTTTATGTTTGTCACCAGCGCCTCAGTATCACATTGTATCCAACTCTGCCCCCATCCGATTGTGTACGTACGAACTCACTGTGTAATACTGCCAGGTCATGCATTGGACCCAAGTGACACAGATACATTGGTGCCAGCACAGACTCAAACACAAACAGACCAGCACCGACACAAACAAACCTCGTTTGTGTCGTACCTGCTCCGTATCGTCAGTGTCTTGTGTCTCCGCTTGTAACTGACTGATATACACTCACGCAGGTATGCAGAGTCTTGCTGTCAAAAGTCTGGGGTAGGGAAGTGAGACAGTCAACGGGGTGTCAACGAGGTGTCTAAGAGGGTACGTACTGGGGTTGGCTGTGGTGAGCTATGGTGGTCACGTGATGGCTGCTGTGGTTACGTGATTGTTTGAGTACTATCTGTATATCAAGTTCTATGTCGTAACTATGCTGAGATGTGCCCTCCATATTACCATACACCCTATGACGTGTCTACAAGTACAGTAGCCTGACCAATGGTCAATGTCTCAAATACAAACGCATTGTTGATCAACCTCTCCCCACATTAATACCACCCCCTTGGCACCCACTTGGCGCGGGGATATTATTGCCTTTAGTGGAGATACCGGATATTGGTCGACTGGTACGTATTTGGTTAGCACTCGCTTCTAGAATGAGATGTCTTAAGCGAGCGAGTGTTCTGTAGAAGTGCAAGTGTTTCGGTGTAGCTAAAGTATTGTAGTTGTGCTGTACGAGTACAGTACTCATACTCTAAGTAATGATAGTTGTATTGCTACGTACCACCCCACAAACAAAACCCTGTCTCAAATGTGTCATACAATATCCCCACAAGATCTCCGTCTAAGAATTGTCCGTCTCTATCGCCCGTCTCAAATCTCATGTCTCTCCTTTTAACTTCAGCCCGGCTAATCCTGTACCTATAGCACTCTTGGTAACGTCTTTTGCTGTTGAACAGTGGACATTGGAGCAGTGCACAAGTGTAGGGGTGTTTCAGAGAATACGGGGTGCAGATGAAGGGAGGCGAGTGGATGCGAGTGGTGGATGCGAGTGGTGGATGTGAGTGTTAGACGAGTGTGTGCATTTTAAGCGATGGTGGTTTGGGGCGTGGTTGTGGGTATCGTGCTGTACAAATAGTTAACAGCTTAGAGCACCTTAATAGAACTGTTCTTAAACGGACCACCCTCCCAACTCCAATACACCCCCCTTACTGTAGTTTATTCCAATGTAAAGACACACACCTAATTCCAGACACTCTATAAACATCCCAGTCTAGACTCTACAACCACCACCACAACCACCACCACTCATCTACTCGTTACACTCGTCACACCCATGACATCCCGCTCCATCCGCTCACTTTTCGATTCTCCCTCTTCACTTTGCGAATCCTCTTTTCAAACCAAAATCGGCAAACCAAATTTCTATTGCTCAAACCCTACTCACTCTCCGGCGTGATGCGGCCCGCGAGGTACAACACAATAACGCTTGTCGGGCGCCAGAAACACAAAACCAAACGCTACTGGTGCGCTGCTGGTGCTGCACAAGGGCAAAAGCCGGAGTTGACGCATTTCTTAGAGTTCTCTGTAGGTCAGCCACCTCAGCCACTCACTGTGGCGTGGTTCGAGAATGGCTAGGTCACATGTCTGGCTGTGCTGTGCTGTGCTGTGGCTATACAAGCCATAGAGCCGAGTCAGAGGTTAGAGAGTAAGAGAGAGCTGTGTCTGTGTCTGGAGTATTGATATGACGTCACTCTTTGTATCGTACAAGTGTAACAATCGTTCTGTTATTCTTTTGCTTACTTCAACCGTGTTCCCTTGTCTTCCCTCTTATCCACACAATAACTTGTATTTAATCAGCTAATCAAAAATAGCAGTAACCTCGACTAACCCCATACGAGCACTCCATACTCATGCATGCTCCTTTTCGGCTATCTTGGCGGTATGGGGTGTTCGTGGTACGGAGCGGTCACGTGACATCCGACAAAAGTACAGTCCGGCTTTAACAAGCTTAACGCCGAACACCTTGGGAAGTGCATTTTCGATATCTACGATAAAGACGGGGTGATCCGGTGGGCAACATTGGACGGCATTGGTAGGGAAGTAACTGACACAAACCGGATTGTGTGCAAAACCGAATTGCGCAAAACCAGACTGTGCACAAAACCAGGTTGTGCACAAACAGCCCGGCTAATTACACAAACAACACACATCGGCTAAATCTGCTTCCTGAGTGCAGGTTCGGACAGTGTATCCGGGGGAGGTGTACATTGTCGAAAAACACTTGTTCCAAAAATTGCACTCATTGTTTGAACAAGGGGTGCACACATTTTGAGATCGTTCATTACCTCCAGAGCAAGTAAGACTGCCAAACATGGTACCAATCTACTCAGCTCTTTCTGCTGATTCGAATGGTATAATGAAATCCACCTGTTTCGGTACTTTTGACTGAGCTACACGGCCTTCAGCTTTACAGTGTATGTCTGCTCCACCTCAAATGTTGAGAGCACTGTTTTTAAACATGTTGAGTAAGGTCCCAGGTCTTAGAGCTATACCGAAATGCACTCTAGAAACGGCGTACTTATTTGCGGTGCAATTTAACCGGATCCATCCTACAGTTCACACTATGGAGTAGGTACAGGTCTTTGTCATTAGTCGGTTATTCAGCCTCATCAAAAGCTCATCCCTTACATAAGTTGGCTGTACTTAGTTCGGCTTGTAGTCGGCCGAGCTTAACAGCTTAACTAATTGTACAGTATTGTGTAGTAGTTGGTTGAGCAGTCAAGTATGTTGCCCGAACAGCTGAGACAGCCTCTGCCCTCAACATTTTCTACACTGACAATACATCCACAAAAGCTGTACATGTTCAAGACAGCCACGTCCACCACCGCCTTTTAACTACACCTGAACCTCGGCATGTCTCATGTGCCCCCATACCTCACCTCTGCGGAGCTCTGCGGAGCTCTGCGCCCTCGGGTCCATTCCGTCTTCCGAACGTTGACCTATGCATACCACAAAAGCACGTATTCACCCTGTGCGGATTCAGGCGGGTGTGTATGTACATTGCTTGAGAAGTGCATTTGAGGCGGTGAGTGCATTTGTCAAGAGACGCAGTGGTTGGTACGTACTTCTTACCGTGTTGAGCCAAAGGTGGTAGACGTTGCATTCTCTATATACAGGTTGGAGGGCGGTTCGGTTTGATAACATGGTCCCAGAGATGTCATGAGAAGTTGACACGGAGTCTTCAAAGACGGATTGGGGCTTTTTCCTGCTGTCTGAGATCAAGGGTGTTTCGGTCTTATTGATATGTCTCACCTCTTGTTCTTGTGACCCTCAGATGTCGTCTTAATTCTGTGGCTGGAATGATGACTAAGAGTGGTAGTCACGTAATTTCAGAAGTGAACAGTTCTAGCTGGCTAAAGTCACGTGCCGATCTGTACAGCCAACTCGTTCCTCGTGACCAAACACAGTCTCCATCACCCCCTTCCAGCCACCTATAATACGGGTGAGACATGAAGCGGCTGAGGATCGTCTAAGTGTTATACGAAGGGTGAGACTGGTTGCAAAAGTCGGTTTATCGGTTATGAAGTGGCGGAGACTTTTGGAGGGCGATCGGCAAATGTACCTGGTAGCGAGTACGATCGGTTGGTGAGTATGGTGGATAGGAGTAGCTGGTATGGACTGTTCTAGACCACAGTGATAGTAAATGTAGTCTGAGTAGTTACAGAACATTAACTATCTTCATTAAAGTGTGAGCTCCCATAGTTCTGCCAGAAACGAAGAGTGTCATCTTCATTCACTTGTTCTCCTATCTACAATTCTCCAGAAAGACACAATCAGAACTCTGCCCTTTAACTCACCATCTGAGACTACCAGTGCTCGTACCGTATTCAATAAACTACCGCTTTCAGCCTAAAAGGCTCATGTATATCTGTTGTCTATCTATAGCCGAGGTCCGATAGTTACCAATACTAATGTCTCAGACGTTGTATGTGTGTATGTAGGAACCTGGGACGTATGTACTCGTACTCGTACTCTCACTGCTTGTCCTCCACCTTAACACCCTTCCTACCTCCACCTTGAACGTGTCTCAGTACGAGCCATGCATCGATAAAAAGCAGCCGCGGCGTGGTCCGTCATTTTCTGTTCCGCTTTCCACTCTCCTCATTGCTTTTTGTGACAAATGCTTTTTGTGACAAAGGGTCTGGAACAGTCGTAGATTCAAAACAAGCGTCTCTCTGACTCTGTCTGACTCAGTCTGACTCTGCTACCTGTAATTTCTTTTTCTGAATGAGACATGTCTTTGTGCTTTGTGTAAATAGCTGAGTTACGAAATGCATACGACAGAGCTCATAATTCATAGAAGGGTGAGTTATAGATTGCTGGGAGCCGTACACAGAGCGGTAGGTATCGGAATGTGCCGTTTGTAGACTAGCAGTGATAAATGCAATAGATGCGATAGATGCTCAGGAGAGGGACAGGTGGGATGGGCAGAGAGGGGAGGCTGTACAACAGTTCATGAAGTACCATGACGTTGCTTAGTAAGCAGTGACTGGTGCTAACACTTTTTGGCGACATACAATGACACCTACCCTATACCGCTTACAATGGTTACCCTGTTCAAACGTCAAGGTAAATACAAACGCTGAGCTCTGCTGACTCACGCACTTTTATGAAAATGTCTCAAGTCTCATGAGTCTCACCTGCTACCCATGAGTTTGTTTTGAGTCTAGCTGTGTTTGAGTGTAGCTCTGTGTGAGACCCGCAGAGTAAGGTGTATAAAGGTGGTCCAAAGCTGAATAAGAACTTGGTTAAAGTGAAAGCATAAAGCAGCTAGTCCTGGGCAAGAGTCTAGCTACGATTAGCGTCAGATAGTGTCTTGTAGGGCACTTGAGACCCTTCTCTGTTTCTCTCCAGTCTCGGGGTACATAGAGTTTCGCTAAGGCTATCACCATGGGACAAAGTGTTGTCAAGTGTGAAGTTCGAAAGGCAGAAACAAGTTTGTACTACTGTGGCATCTCGAAGCTCTCAAGTACACTGTGACCAAGTTTTGAGAGGATACCACCCCTTTTAGCACAGTTACGACTACCTCGCTTACAACCTAAGCGAAACCTAGATCTGGTTAGAGTCTCAAAGTCATCGGGTGACTGTGTTCACCTCAAACCGTGAATGTTACTCCTGTGGCTCCTTAGAGTGCATCATGACAATCATCTACATGCCAGCTTTGCAGTGGTACCTTGTAAATCCTTTTTGCACCCCTACATCCGATTCTACCACAGGACCCACTGTGCATGGCATTTCATCCTGCAAGTCTCACCTCGCTAGCCCCACACTGCGTAGAATGTCTCAGAGATGTTGTGGAAGTCACGGAATGTGTTAGCCGAGAGCAGTCAGCGGAGTGGGTCCATATGGGGGGTGTGCGGACCTTTTTGAGCTTTCTAGTCTCACTGTGGCAGATGTTCCGTGCATGCCTAGATTGAGGTGAACACGACCCCATGGCATTGCACCAAATGACAACACAGCACTGTACCGCTACTGTTGCTTACTTACGTCAGACTGGTACAGTGGATTTGTGAGTCTCAACTAAGTCGCCAAACTTGTCACACCTGATCACCACAAAACTCACTAGCCAGGTCGTGTTCGCCAAGTCGTTCGCCAAGTCGTGTTCGCTTATGCAAGGATCTACAATGCGACTGTGCCAAGCGGAGGCTGTGTTGATGTACATACTGTGTGTAATGTAGCAGCCATGAGGAGTTACTGAGATGGCTGCTGAGGTTCAAATGCCGAGAGTACAAACACGAGCAGCTTTCAGAGTACCAGTACAAGTCGGTTAGGCTCCGCTGTACCTCTTTGGTTCTCTCAGGATAAGGGTTACGAATAATCTTGTCTAAAAAGGTCTGTATGGCAGCCTTGGCTAAATATGGCCCCTCATTGTGTAGTTTGTAACTATGTGTACTGTACCTTATGCCAAAAGTTCTCAGAGATACAGTCATTGTATAGCACCTTTTGTGGCCTCTCAATATTCTCAAGTTTGGGCTCAAACCTTAGTTAAAGCATGGGTGGGGACATTGTTGGGAGTTTGTGGGATGTCCACCTTTTTCCTCAAAGGGTTAGGAACAAAAGAGGTACAGGGGAGCCTAACCAACTTGTACGTCTTTGTTCAATTCGTTACAGAACAATACAGTCAGACTTGTTGGAATGTGCAACAGCACGTCTGTCAATGAACGAGCTGTGTAGATTCAGAAGGATAGATCTCACCGTACCATAGGGATCAGTAGAGTGTTTCTGTCCATTGAATAGTTACCACTGGTACATACCTACAGGTGAATAGAGCCCTACCAATAGAAGCAGCCAAGACCTGCTCAGGTGACTTTGTTGTGGTCTACACTATAGTGTACTTGACCCTCTACATCAGCGTAAGACTACTCGTAAAATACAACACTTGTACTTGTTTAAACCACTCCACAAGGTGAGACTGACTAAAACTCTACATACTAGCTACAAAGCCTTCTACTAGCACACTACTGTAGATCAGGGGGCTCATGAGGGGTATCAAGGTCACGTGACCTTTTCTTTCGAAGAGTTGAGCCGGCGATCCATGGCTTGATTATATAATCCTACTTACGAACGAGTACATACTAGAGGTCTGTCAGCAAGTGATGACATCCCAAACCCAGGTTTGGCGGACGGTGGCTGGCAGCGGTAGTCACGTGACGGACCTCCAAATCTCCCCCGGTCTTGTCGAATCTACACAATCTACGTTTTCCACACTCTAACAGCTCTGCTTCTCCCACTCTCATCAGCTCTCTCTAACACAACCAACCAATCAAATGCTTTATTGAATAAATATGTCAAGATGTATGTGTCCTATTTTTTAATGTGTGATGTGCAATACTGTAGTTGACCAGTGGTGCACTGTTCGTGTTGTCTCTGTCCATGGCTAGTGTTCAACAGGTTGCTGTCTACAACCATGTTGTGGTCCGCAGTGTGCAGCATGTTGTAATCCACGGTTCAACAGGTTGTCCACAACAAGTCCTGGGTCCACTCGAGTTCAGCGTGTTGTCACTGGTGTTCCACAAGTTGTCACACTGACCAGCTTGTCGTTGTCACCGGGTTCCGCATGATGTTGTCCACTCGTGACCTGCGGCCACTCGTTTCCACTACCACGTACTAGCCAACCCCTGATCAACCTTCTCCACCTCCTGATAGTGCGCCGTCACCAACTTATCCTCATCATTGCCACCCCACACCTTTTTGGCCCAGTCAATCACCTCTGGACTCACAGCCTCGGTAGGAATCGAGTTGTACATTTTCTCAGTCTCGTCCTTCCATTCTCGTGTTGTCACTCCCTCAGGAGCTCCCACCTGTCCTCCTCCGTTGATACAGCCTCCCGGACAAGCCATAACTTCAATGTAAGAGTAAGAAGAAGGATTGAGAGCAGCAGAAACCGACTTGGTGCTCTTTCTCGCCGAAACAACCTTTCCCTTACCTCCTCTGGTCGGTTTCAGCTTTCGAACCAGGTTCTGAATGTTTCTAAAGCCGTAAACCTGAGCTGCAGAAGCAACCCTTTCTCCAGTCTCTGTATCGACCACAGAGTACTCCATAACGTCCTGGTTTTTGCCCATGGACGCATCCACACGTGTTCTGGACTCCTGAGGGTCATGCTGAAGTCGTAGAGTCGTCAGCACGTGATGCAAGTATCCTCCTGAAGAAGATCCCACGTGATTCTTCCAGTCTCTCTCAGCAGGCCAAGTTTCAGGTACAGAAGTGTACAGACGGCTTTTCTCAATCTCGGGAAGCCCGCCAAAACTCATCTCCTTCTCTGCCAGCAACTGGACCACTTCCTTGGTGGTAATCACACAATCCACGTCTCTGATTTTTTCCTCCTGTCCTTCCTCCTCCACGGAGAACTCGTCACGTGACGCCTCCAGCTTTTTGTCAAAGCACGGCATGACACTCACGTGATACACCTGACTGGGCTTGACTCCCCTCGTGTCACAAATCACCTTTTTGAGCAGAGATCCACAAATCTGTTGGGGAGACTTGACACCTGAAAGGTATGGAATCACGTGAGGGTGGGTCTTTTCGACGTAACAGACCCATCCAGGGCAAGACGCAGCCATGACGGGTTTCTGTGTCGACTTTTCCACCTCCTGGGCGCTATGGATCAAAGAAATCTCCCGTCCAACACCCATACCAACCACGTAATCAAAACCCAATGTATCCAGCAGTAGAGAATGCAGTTTGGCGTCAGCTACCTCCACAGACACTCCAAAGGCTGCTGCGAAACTTGCTCGAGCTTGGTGACTCACTGAGCACACGAAAATGCGTTTTTCGCCACTAGGAAGATCAGCTTCCTTCTTGAGCTCGTCCAACAGCTGAGTATGACTCTGGAGAGCCACAAGAACACTCTCTGCTGACGTAATACAGCCCGAACAGGCCAGACAGTCACTTAGAGACAGTTGTGCCGGCTCCAGCTCCTTTTGTGTTCCATCAATACCCACCTCCAGGGCCTGTCCTTCCGATCCAATTTCGATTTCGGCGTTGTCCGTCGTCTTGTCCACCTTGATAGGTTTGATACACACGGCTCCAGGCGAGATGAAGTCGTTGAGATCGTCTGCTGAGAGTATTGACGACATGTTTGTGTGGGTTGTTTTTGTGTAAGATGAATACTCGTACTTTTGTACTTGTGCCGTCCTTTTTCACAAGTGATGTAATGTTCGCTAAAAGCCCTTTTTCCTGCACCCCGGTTATCTAGGTTTGAGTTTGATGTTAGTAATAAGCAATATGTCACGAGCGAGTGGCCGGTATCGGACAACGGGAGAAAGGTGGTTGGTAATGCTCGGATTTGATTGGTTGGAATTTGGGTGGGGTTGGAAGGATTGGGGAAGATGATCCAAGCAGTAAAAAGTACACCACTGCTAACAAATATGACCTGAAATAGACACCCTTTCTCTTCTGACTCATAACCTAGTTTATGGCAATGGGGAAAATGTTTGTGGTGAAAAAAGGAGAAGCTGAGGCAGCAGCAGTTCATAGAAAAGAACTACTCACCACTTCACAGGCGGCCGAGTCTGCTTATGTGAGCATACCCACAAACCTCAGCTTGAATCTGACGGTGGAAAATTCAATCTGAGCTGGTTCCGTGAAACTACTCACTAGAGTTACGTGAGTGAAGCCATCTGATCGGGGAGCTCACTGTGAGTATTTTGATACCATGAACGAATATATACCAGGGTATAAATTGTGTTGATGATGCGACAAGCTATATATTGGTCTGGTGTAAGGACACTGTGCGGCTGCTCCTCGACCACACACTCTAAATCAATCACCATATAATTCAGTGGCGAACGGGAAAGGACTCAACTCGTGAAGTGGAGCACTTGTGGTGATCATGGAAGTTTTATTATGACCCTCTTACGATGGTTAGGTGACCCATATCATCCGAACTCCAATACTGGCGATATTTTCCAAATTACAACCCTTCCCTGTTCCCGTTCTACGCCTGGAGCGTCTTCCAAAAGCTTAACAAACGAGGTAAGTATTAAATCTGAACATCCTAACTAGGCTCCACAAAACGTGATCCAAATCTGATATTGGCTCCGTTAAGAGCAGGTTGAAATTTTAAAGAAAGAACAGAGTTCTTGCCAATTGAAACAGCTTCCATAAAGTGCACTAAATCATCTACGCCTCTTTATCAACCAACTTCAGCCGTTTATCATCACCATCCCTCCCGTCTGAAGGCCGGGTAACCCCCAAAATGGAACTTCAAGCTCTCACCGTGACGCCACTGATCATCACAAGGAGGAAAGAAACATACCAGGCGACCCGCCGAGTTCTATACTATCGTGTCAAGGGCATTTTGAAGTGAATCAACGACATTTTCCAAGAACATCGAAATCGGCCAATCCGCCGGACCCTCACTCGGGAAAATGTAGCAAAACCGATCAATTCTGACTTGCTGACTAATCGCATTTTTTCGCGAATAGTTGACCAGGTGCAATAAAAACAGTACCACGTAAAATTCCAGAGTGGGGCCATTACAACGGTACTGCTCACTTATCTACCCGTCGCCTTCAATGTGGTTCTATCCTCCAACGAATTTTTTTTTCCAAAACTTTACCTCGAGTTTGGCCTTTTTTGGAAATTTCTTGAAACTGGACCTCTTGTGGAAACCTTAATCAGCAACCTCAACCCCAAATTCCCAATTCTTGGGAATGGAATTGAAAACTGAGAAATCTGAGAAAAACCTTTTATGGGTCCATTAGATTCGCCTGAGTCCCAGCACCCCGAAAATACCATTCTTTTGTCGATTTGGATTTTATTTGGGGCTCATATGGCATGTGAAAGTCACCATAAAGTGATGACGTCATCATGCATATTTTAAGGTATTCGGATGTACCTTCCTAAAATGGAAGTATTTGGGGGTAGTCTCTATTTCGCTTCTAACAGCTCCTATAGAGATTATTACAGTAAAAACGCTTGATAGAGTTGTGGCTATGATGCTGGGGAGTAGTCCTGTCTACTTTTATTCTCAATCAGATGTCTACATAAGGAGTCAGGGCCCAAATCATGCGAAACCTTGAATACCACCAAACAGCTCGAATAAAATCCAAATGCAGACTTGAAAGTTGGATTCGGGACTTTCAAACTCGAGGCTAACTTTTGGACCTGGTTTCACACAATTCTGATTGTGGTCATTTTTTTATTTTATTTTCACCAAAAGTTCAGACCTTGGTGTGATTTGTGGACATTCATGTTTAAGGTTTGGGAATGGGTGGATTAAAGGGTACTTTTCTGAATACCCCGAAACTAGCATTCTTGAAACTTGACTAGTAGATAGCAGTTCATTGGAAGACCTGGTAGGTAATTAAATGGTACCATTATTATTAGCTGTTGATTGAAGAGTCCCGCGGCTGTCTCGGTTTATCTGCATCAAGGCTACATCGGAAGATAGGTACGAAGTGGTGGACTCCAGATTGTCTAAAACGGCCTTAAAACTGAAGATTCCGTGGGGTCGGGGTCAGGCGAGACAAACCAGTTCAGGACTTTTCGGAAAATATCTTCAGAAACTCTCAAAAGTTGCGTTACTAGAAACAGCTGGGTCTCATGGCCATTCTTACATGTTTTGATCCGTGTTGGTGTTGATATAGCCTCTATAAAGTGTTGTTCTGTCTTTCTACCTAAAGGTCGAATTTTAAAAAGTGGTTCTACCTGCAAGTCATTGGTATCAAAATGATGCTTTCGATTAGCCAAGTCTAACCATGCTACTCTTGTGGTGGTAACTGCAACATTAACGCCTTAAGTGAAGCAGTATTTTACACAACCCATTTAAGCTATAAACTCTAAACCGATTAAGGCCCGGCATCTGACGAGTTTTTCTGCTCCGTCTTATATTTAATACTATATTAGAGATGCCGGATTCCTGACTTCAGTTACCCGGATGTGGGAGCGCAATTTCCGAGCCGCACGCTTGGGGGTGGTGTTTTAGTCCCTTCTAAAACCGGGTCAGAAGGCCGGGAACCGGCTGAATCTTTAGATGAAGGTAGATCTGCTTGGGGGTACCTGGAGGAAACAACTCTGAAGCTTCTCCTGCGAATATTCATCGCGTTGGAGTCTTTCCAAGTGCTTCTCTAGCTCCACCCCCTTAGTTAAAGTTCTTGTGCTTTAATAGTGGAGAAATTGTTGAAGATAAACACGCATCATCAATGCAGGAACGCGTCGCGTGTCAGCGCCATTTAAGAATCAAGCCAGCTAATTACAACAGACACAAATGCATACCCCCGAAACAACAGCCGCCAAGCGTGAACGTATCGAACTGGAGGATGCAGGTACCTTGGAAGAACGTGAATTTAGGACTGACGAAATGTACATGGCGTTCCGGGCTGATCAGGACCAATATCCGATACGTCGTCAGGCATTGATTGATGACTTCAAACGTGATCTGGATGCTCTCTGTCCAGTGCTGAAAGTTCCTAGCTCACCGGAAGAGTGTCTTGCAGCTGCTGAGACTCTGAACGCTGGTTATCTTGATCTTGTCGAACAGATGAAGAAACCACGAGCAGATCTGAGAGCTGAGGCTCATAGTCTCGTTGAACGCGAGTTCAACATGTCAGACATGTATGATCGCCTTGAACAGTGCTACCCTAGCAAAGAACCTGAAGATGAGTTGTTGAGGGACAAAAGACTTGAGCTGAGGGTCTGGCATAGAGGGCACTGTCATGAGAAGATCAAGAAGGATTTGAAGGAGCTGGAAGCTGCTGGGTCACATGATGAAATCAACTTCCAACTCCAAATGCACAAGATGCTCGAGGGTCAGAGTCCGGAAGCCAAAGACTTGGTATTAGTGCACAATAACGCGTTTACAGAGATTTTTGCCAAGACTTCGAAACCGACTTTTGTCAGTCTATCTCCGAGCGTCAATCTCCTTGGTAACACAAACGGAATCGTTCCAGCCGAGATTGCAACCATGATCTACTCTCATTGTGATCTAGAGACTGCTGTGGCTCTGAGAGAAGTCAACCAGCGTTTCTACATGGCCTTTAACAGTGGATACAATGAAGCCATCTTCAGGACCAAAGTTTTAGACAGGTTTCCCTGGACACAGTTGGAAGAAGGGGAGATGTCCACGTGGGCAGATTACACATTGGTGTTCATGAAGAGGATATCTGGTGGTCGGTGGAAATGGACATCTTCGTTGAAAAATCTGAAAGAGTTTCAACATCGGGAACCCATCATCAAGCCGTTGATTTGTCAGACTATCAAGAGTGAGGAGGAGCTTCCAGACACGTTTCAGAAGTTCGAAAGCCTTCCTGCTCTTAATCAGAAGACATATTCCAAGTTTACTGTGTTAAGAGACAAGCACGGAGAGGGTAACGAGTATGATGTACTTGTGGAGTCTGAAAACATCAAAATCACACTTCCTTCCAAGGCGAGGGTGAGGTCCGTATCTATCCGAAAAGGCACTATTGTTGTCGATACAAAGGGCAAAAAGAAAAACAACTACCTCTTCCCTCCTGGAGTCACAAACTACCTTGAGGCCATTGAATTCGAGCCTTGCGACAAGGTGTTTCAGGTCTCAGACAATATCTGCGGAATTGAAGAACAAACTACCGTAGAACGCCATTTGGAGTTCCATTTCAAAGATAGACATTACGAAGGAGGCAGGACTCTCATTGTTGAAGCATACAGCTCGATGGACCCCGCCGCATCATACAACGGTCTTGTGTGGTGGTTATCACAACCCTGTTATCTAATTCCAACTTTTGTCGACTTCAAGACCCCCAAACGGATCTACTTTCGAGAAGACAAGATCATTTGGCTAGACAGCAAGAATCCACTGTATTATTCTATCAGTCGGTGCCGTGAAGATATCAGACACTTTGGCATAACACCTCATGGTCAAGGAGGTGGAGGGAACAGGTTTGTTGCTGCCGCAAGCACGTTTGGTACAGTCATTGCCGATCTGGCTACATTGACGCTGAGAAATGTTCAGGGGATTAATATCGAAAAGAGGGACGCCAGAAAGGGCGAGTTTGTAGTTGGATATTCACAGGGCAAGTTTGATATCAGATACAATGAGAGTGCTGACCGTCATATGGGTCCTCTGTATCGTCTGGTTCTGAATTCCACACCTCGACAGGAACAAAACTAGCACCAGTATAAACACTCTCTAGTTTGTCAGTATGCACAGGTCCCACGCCAAGCGTCGTTTGCTATAGAGTAAAGTTGTCATCTGAAAAGCATTTCAAATCTACCAGCCAGATCTACGAATGTCGACTCTAGAAGCTCGAAAGTGGTACCATTCTAGACCTAAGAGTCTGGCGAGTATAGTCGTATTAGTTTCTTCGCTGTGACACCACTGTAGCTTGATTTGGAAAACTATCTCGTTCGTCCTCATCAAATTACATTCTACTCAGCTCAGCAATCATACAGAAGTGGCGACATAATGGTATCATAATGATCAGAAGAGTGAGCTGATTTCGATGGACTAGCTCACGTCTCAGTTTATACTCCAGGTTCAGCGAAAACCCACTTTCCGCCCCACCCTCATTTTAAGGTGCACATTTTCGAAAGTGGGTCAAACGAAAAAATAGCAGACCTAAAATCACTCCCATATGGAATCATTAAGGTTGGTTAGGTTATTTTCTAGAGCCGTTTACAGAGTGGCAAATTGGGGTCCTCTCTAAAACACGACTCAGCTGTCCTGGACGAAATCGAAAAGTACCAATGAGCTTTGAGCACTTATTTTATAGTACAAAACTTCTCCCAAATCGGATACCTCCTTTCCTTGAAGTTTTGAGTGAAGGTTCTATACAACGTCTCATAGGTGTGGATGATCTGTGCGGCTCACTTAATCCTTGCAGACTTTGGTGTGATGAAGAAATCTGAGACGACGATTCCCTCAGCCTTGGTGGTCACGTGATTCGATTTAAGCAGTGACTTGAACATGAAGTACCTGTACCAGGTTCAATTTACCTCTAGCTTTATATATATACAAACACACCCAGAAAACACGATGTCTCCCCCTTTAGCATGGGACTGTTCAATTTCCGAGCCGCACGAATGGTCTGAATTAATGAGCCGCACGAGAGAAGCGAGGGAACCAAAAGCGACCGACAAGAGCGAAAAGACAGTGTTTGCGGATTCATCCAGTGAGATTATTCCCTTGTATGTCGCATCATGGGTCAGTATTATGTCACTAGCCTCCTTTACGTAATTGGCATACCCGTTGGACGTAGGCTACAACAACTACAATGCACACTTCAGACTACGATTCAATGTTTGGGTGGGACTCTTTGGTCCATGATGTATTATCCCCAGAGGTTCAGCTTGACGCTTACATCCTCTCTCTTATATAAACCAAAAGGTTCGGCATAGTCTACATCCTCAACTCGAGGTTCGACTGCCTACATCCTTCAGAATGCGAATCAGATCGTTTGATCTCCGACTGCTCGAGTGGCGGCTCTGGCTCTGTGGCTCTGGCTCTTAGCACTCAGTTGCACTTATTGGCTCTGGCTCTGTTGGCTTCTGACTCTCATTGGCATGACACTTGTAGCTCTCATTGGCTCTGGCACTTATCGGCTCTGGCACTTATTGGCTCACTTGACATGGCTCTGGCTCTTACTGATTGGCTCTGGTCCATGCCTCAGGTGCTGGCATTCTGCTCTCACAGTTCACAGTATCACCTTGGCGCAGACGTCTTCGTTTCACAGTATCGTCGGTGCTGGCATAACTTCTCGTTTCACAGTATCACACTCGCTGGCATAACTTGACGTGTTTCAGTCGCTCCCCAACGTCTCCTGCTCCGGTGGCTGGCGGAATTTCACCATCATCAGCTCCAGGCGGCTTTTCAGCGTTGTCTTAGTGTCGGTTTTGTCGGCATTTGTCGGTCGGTGGCTCTAGTTCTGGCTCGTTGCGGCTCGGACTGGCTCTTGACTCTGGCGGTCTGGCAGGTTCGGCACAGACTCTTTGCTCATTGGCGGTCTTCACAGACGTTTATGCTCAGGTTGAACGAGCTGAATGATCAGGATTGGATCGTGTATCAGCTGTTCTCTTGACCGGGATTCCTGGTGTACTGGTACCAAGCCAGTATCAGATGGAGGAAACGGGACATTTCGCTCCTCCAAAGCATTCTGGTGTTGTTATCCATGCTGGGAGTTTCACCCTGGGTGCTACCCATTCTTTCTGAGAAGCTCCTGAACAATGTTTCGTGCCCGTCACAGCTTTTCTAGAAGACAGGACTCTTGAGGGCTGGCTAAGCTTGTCTCAGTCATCATCCTGCGTCCAAAGGCATGTACCAAGGGGGTTTCCTTTCACTCGGCGGCTTCATAGCTTTGCGCTCAGCTCCACGTCTGAGTACTCGCTTATGCGTGTTGCCTCTTTGCCCCTGAAGGAGCTCAGCATCGCACGGTTTTGATCCGACTCAACAGATGCGTCGTAGTGAAGGCTTTCCAGCTATGCGTCGTAGTGAAGGCTTTCCAGCTCCCACTCGGCAACTTCTGGAATACTGTCTTGCGACAGGACCAGCCGAGCAGACCCAAGGTATTGTTCATGCTGGGAGTTTCACCCGTGGTTGCGAACCATCCTGAAAGAGAGAGGAGCTCATGAGTAGATTGCGAATCGTTGCTCGTCATAGCTCCATATCTCGTAGATGCATGAAGAGAGGTGTGCTGACTCCCCAACTCAGCAACAAAGACAAATCCAAGCTGCGTCATAGTAGGGGTGATGTGATTGATGTCCGCTCGCGCAAGACTAGTACTGCCTCCTCGCTTTCGCTCAGCAGTGTCAGCATCTCTCAAAGTGATCGAATCCTCTGCAAGAAAGCTGAGAGATTGGTCGACTTCTGATGAGGAGAAAAACACGGCGATAGAGAGGCCTTATATATTGCTGAAGATGCCTGATTGAGTTCAGGATGGCGATGTCACAGTCGCGTTAGTCTTGCATTAGTGGCAAAATTAGTGTCGATCTCTGCATGAACGAAATTTAACGAATGTTGTGGAACAGGAGGGAATGTTGTGGAAGCTGTAGGTGATGGCTTATCAGAAGAAGAAGTGACTGTATCAATAGATAAGAAATGACGGACCTAACTGGTGAGTTGTGCTGTCAATGAGCTTTGCTTTTGTGTGATGTTTGTGTCTGTGTAGACTCCATCGTATTAGGGTGGCAATTGAAACTGTAAAAGTGAGATAGAGCTTTCGAGAAGAAAGATGGCCATTTCGAAACAGCTAGTAATGATCTGATGAACAAAGAAAGGTCAGATAGAACTCCCCAGAAGAATCCAATTACAATCATATTCGTTCTTGAACGAAGACGATACAATACTGTCGATTTTGGTCCACTTGAGGTCATAACTGTGTCGATGAATGTGAGTCGCCATAGCCAACTAAATTATAACTAATCGCGTAACTCTCCTCGCCTAGTTACTTAATTATTATGCGTGCTTAATTTATGCATTGGAAACGCAGCACCCCTTTTCGTATCACACCACCTTCATCTACCAATCCAACACAATGCCATCAGAATAGTGACACTACAAGGGTTATACTTGATTCGATAGGCTAGAAATGTGATCAGGCGATTCTACGTTCACTGGGAACCAGCTTACGATTCGTTGTACGAACAGCGCAGCACCTAGCACACACAAACACCGTCATTTTCTACAGTTACAACAAGTGTTTCTTGCGATTACCACCACGAGATACCCACGGCAGTACAGACGCATATCACACTCTACCTGCAGTTATGCTAACAGCTGAGTTCTCGTTAGCCAGAAAGCAGTGTCCCGTGGTATGACTTCACATTGAAGGGTTCCCGAGGTTGGAACTACAAGCACCCTTAGGCCTTGACAGAGATGAACAGTTGAAATACGGCTTTGAAAGTAGTACCACTGGACTGCTAGAGGCTCACATTGTCCGACCATTTACTCTTTGTGTTCTTCGGATGGATATTTGAAAAGATGGGCGGGTTAAGATGAGGCTATACAGTGTTCTGTTTCACTAAGAAGGTCATGGAAGGTCATGGAAGGTCTCGGAAGGCTCTGAAATATCGTGTAAGGCCAAATAAGGTCAGGGAAGGTCATGGAAGGCCATGGAAGGTCAAGAGGCCAAATAAGGTCGTGGAAGGTCATGAGACCAGATAAGGTCGTGGAAGGTCATGGAAGGCTATGGAAGGTCTTGAGGCCAAATAAGGTCGTGGAAGGTCATGGAAGGTCATTTGATACACCACCTTAAACCTGTGAGGCCGGACAAGTTTTGATACGTACGAGTACTCACGACAGATCAAGTGGGGTTGCATATTATCTCGCAGGGGATATACAAAAATGAGAGTGGTGCCATTCGAGAGCTCCAGTTCTCCTGGGTACAGTGAAGCGTGTTTTACTCCATTAGCATACTTCAATAGCGACTTGGAGTGTACCCTTGCACGTGCGACTCATCTCCATCAACCAATCCATTATGATGCTGATGCCATACACACAAGAGCACTATAACGGCCATATTTGATTCAACAAGCCTCGAAGACAACAACGCAACATCACCTCTGATGATAATCGACCTACAAGTACAAGCTGTTCTGTGTCCGGTTCCATTCCCCACACAGAAACACAGATACCTACGTCCTAAGATACCACGACAAGACACATGTCACACCGAGATCAGCCAGAGATACCCTCACAGTGATGCCACGAGTGATACACCAGTGACTCATGACTTTTTTTAACTTGTAATGTCTACAGCTGGCCCAATGAAGCAGACACTGACGAGGGGTGGGGAGGTTCTGCGATACCCCAGACAATGTTGGATGCGATCGAGAGTATTTCTCAGGATACCACCTTTCATGATCTTCTTGGTTCTACAGCTGCGACAACGATTACTGGGGCTATTCGAGGCCGTAACGCCATTAAGTTGTGAGATGTTCAGGACATGGCCGCAACAGTCAAAAACGGTGGTTGAAGCTGATTGAGAGGCTGAAAAGGTCACGTGTGCGCGCAATGTTGATTCTGGTTAGGATTCAGAATGTGCAGTTGATTTCAGAACTGTTCTAATGTCAGTCTGTGATAGCTAATCGTTGTTCCCTTCGTCTGATCACCACAGCACGACATAAGCATCAGGCAATGATAGATGAGTGCCTGTGGAGCGAATAAATTCCCAAACTCATGGAAACTGGTATGGAATGGATTCTGCAGCTCCTGGAAATGTAACAGTAAGTCTGTTTCGGCTTTTGAGTTTTCATTCACTAAGTTACGAAAGTTTACTGATGACGATGGTACTAAATATTCATATGTGCGAAACTCGGCGAATCAATTCCAAATAACAGTAGAAAGCAGTTGGTTCTAGTTGGGTAACTGTGATATCACCCATAGTGTCGGATTTGGACTGTTATCGATTTTATTGGTGAAGTTTGACAACTGTGCACAATGGGCCGGATCGGTAAAGACGTTGAACACGGTCAATAAAATCCATTTCCATCAAGAGAGCTGTCCATCAGATTCACATGCTCAACAGCTTTCTAACAGCTACACTGGACAGCGAATCCCCTCTCAATCAATGTTGCTGCTGCAGAATCACCATCTGGGAGTCACGAACAACACCAGTGCAGGCTGAAAAAAATCCAAACCACGGCTCAATGGCTCTGGTTTTCTTGTGGCTGACTACAAGCTTCTACCTGATTTGCTTCTGCTTTTGTAGCGATTTTATTGGCGCTCTTCAAGCATTTTCAGAATCTCAATAGAGTGAGGTATAGATGAGACACCAGGAAAGCTGAAAAACAGTTGTAAATTATATCTGCAGTGGCGTAAGCAGCGGTGGGGGACTTCTGGACATGTCAGGCATGTTTGATGAACAGCGGAGTCCCACAATGTACTAAAGCAGTCCTACACCATGTAGGGACTAGCCATACAATAAACTGGTTTCTGAGCACTGAAAAAAATCCAAAATCAAGATAAAAAGGTACCATTCTGTTTGTACAGTGACTACGCACATTTTAGAGACAAAATCTCGTCTATTAAGTCAGTATTCACTCTGTATCATCTGCGACATGCCAGCTTTGATGGATATAACATAATATGGAGATTAACTGGTCATTAATGGAGATTGAAACTTTGAAACTACTCAGAATCATCACGTGTGCGACTGCACATATATCGGTCCAGCAGCGAGATCGTTATCGTTCCTTCTAGTCTTCGTGCTGTCGAAATGGTGTCGATGGATATGATCGTTTTTGCATAACAGAACTCTAACTAGACGCTCAACTATTGCTACTCAGTTACTTGGTTACATATCGTGCATAATTCATGCACTGGGAACACAGCCCCACTCTGTTTGGACACAGCACCGCTCTGTGTAGCGCCTTCCATCAACCAATCCACGATGATACCATCAAAACAAGGACATTACGAGGGCCATATCTGACTCGATAGGCTTCAACGGTCATCAAGTGATACCACCTACTGTCCAATTCGACCTACGAGCTGTTCTCTGCTAGAGTGCACCAACCACTACAGTACACACAACACAAACATCCACATTACTGGATACCACAACAAGACGCCTGTTTTACGAATGTGATCACGAGATACCCACGGTAACATAGCGGTACACCATACCCTCACTATGCCAAGTCGTTTTTTTGATCTCGGACACCCAAGTTCTTGCTGATACCCATTATTTAGCAACCTGCCTTTCGAGTCAGATAACAGAGACCTGTGTCACGATTTCTGGCGGATCAACGACACATCAGACAGCATTTGTGTTGCAACGCCCTCTATTTTCCAGTCGATGCTGTTTCTTGACGCTACACCACGTGAATCAGCCTCAACACAGCCGCCAAATCTCAGTGGCTAAATTATTTGGTTCCGTGCTGGTGACTCAAACAGAAGTATTAGCCCATGGGGACTACTATGAGACCAATCTGACAGTCCGTGACTTCCCAAAAGTATACTTTCCCAGACAGTCAAGATTTGATTGATCAGGTTACCACGATTTCTGGATGACTTTGATAAAGAATCTCTCTAAGCGCGAAACGAGCCGAATAAAATCCAAATTGCAGCCGAATGCATACCGTCTTACTTGGATAACGATTTTCATGCGTATCTAGCGGTATGAGAGTGTTTGCGATTTTATTGGCGTCTTTTCGACCCATCTCAAAATGGGCAAAATCCTAAGACCCATAGAACACAGCCAATAAATTCTGATCACCGCGGGTAAGCTACGCGATAGATTCCTCCGCTCAATAGGTAATTACTGGTTACTCAATTCTGTCGATCTCTGTAATATTCGCCTCCCTACTCCTTATTCTCCATCTGTGAGTCACGAAAATCACCCGCGCTGGATGAAAAAAATCCAAAACGAGCCTAGTTGGCTATAGTTGTCTTGTTGCTAGTCCTTGTAATCTATCGGATCTTCTTTTAAAGTCATGGGGATTTTATTGGTGCTCTCCGCCCAAGTCAAGGCTTGACGTGAGGGGCGCATAGATGATAAGGTGGTCGAACATCTCAGAGCTGTTCTAATCACAGCTGATTTGGAGGTAACAACTTCAGGGAGCTCTGTAGTCTCATTAGTCGTTGATTGAACACCATACAACCATGTACCATGTTTACACGTCGGCTTACGAGTTACCTTCATTTTGAGGTTTGGATGTCCCCTGAACTCTCCAGCAGGTCTTCTAGAAGTACAAATAGCTGTTAGTTGAATGGTCGTCACCTCAAGGTGTCTTGTGCTTTCATTTCTTTGTGATGGTTCAGTT